>VZTH01003207.1:0-28313 GCA_013397815.1 Aleadryas rufinucha | reverse complement strand
AAATCCATATTTTGCCCCAACACTAAAGATGCTAAGTATAAAGAGTCAGCATGGACCATATTGTGCCCACCACTACTTTGCTCCCTCCAACACAAGGGCACATCACCTTTTTAGCCAACCCAACTGCAAAGCAACCAGCTAAGTTTTCACAAAAATAAACACTGATGGAGAAATTCTTGGCTTGCTGCATGCTCACTGGCACACATCAGATAGTTTTATATTATGACTAGAGCAGTAATAGAAGGCTTTGGTATCTGCCAAGTCAAATCCAATCCCATATTTAATAATAAAACCTTATTTTGTCAAAAGAACAAAAAAAACCTTTCAAAAGCCAAGGTCATACATTACATGCCATTCTTTGGGTTAAAACTCCCTTTATCTGATCAGCAAATCAGCTCAGCAGAACAAACCACACTGCAGCACGGCACATATGCTGGAGGAGCCTGGCTTGTTCCTTTAATGAGGTAAGAGTTTCACTGATCATGACATTTAGTTCCAGCAAAAGAATCCAAAGAAATAGAGGCCCCTTTATTTACAGAGCTGTGCAACCAGGCCCCCCCCCGAGCCCCCCACCACCCCACGCTCTGCCAGGCCCTCTCCAGAAGCCACACACAGAGAACTGAAAAGCTGCTCCCCTCTGCAGCAGAGTACCTAGGGTGTTTTTCACATCAAATAACCCAGCTTAAGAGGATCAAAAGCCAAAGTAGCCCTTTGCTTTAAAAGCAGCTCTAAAAACCAGAGGCTTTTCAGTTTAAATCAAAGCTATTTGCCAAAGCATTTTCATTCTCACTTTTGCAAGGAAGGAGAGGTTTGCTTCACTGCAGTGCAAATGGCAGTATTTTTGCAATTCTGCTTTTGAAAGCTACACAGCTCTGTACAAGGAGCAGAGTGTACCAGGTGTTTATTTTTTGAGAGTTTAAGAGTATGTGCATATAAATACATTAGGTGAACCAATCCCTGGAAAAGGGAGTTTACATAGGGAAATCACCATGATTATTTCAGCCAGGGAACAACAAGAAAGCCCTTTCAGGCTGTATGGGGATAGTTAGGACTGCACTTTCAGAAGTCACAGCTGCACTCCCAATAGCTTCAGGGAGATAAACCATGTCTCTTCTGGGAAGCAAGGTCACAGTACTCTGGAATGACTTGTCTCACACTTAGTTTTCAGCTCCTTCACCACTACTTTTGTGAAGCCACTTAAGATGCCTTTTACTTCAACTCCTTAATTGCATCTTTCCACATCTTCTACAAAGATAGTAACCTGTTCTGCTACTCTGCTATTTTGAAGGCTGCAGAAATATAGTATTGCTACATTTCTAAACCTGACATCAGGAAGAGCTGCTGTTATTTGCATCAGTAGCAATTTTAATTCTACCCACAATCCCCATCCCACCCACCAAAAAAACCCCCAACACAGAAATTGCCAATTCATAGCTTTCAGTACTCCAGATCAGCCTCTCAGGACCTTTTAGAAGTTTGAGAAGCTGGTCAAACCAAGGTGACGAGCAGTATCCACCACTCCTCCTGATGAGACCAAAGTACTTCAGAGTCCAAACCTCAACATTGTTTTAAGGCTGCAGAGCTAATACCCGTCCCAAAAGATTTTTCTATTAGGTAGCAAAGAGACTACTATTAGCAACACAGAGGATTGGTGTCACAAAAAGCATCAGGGTACCCAGTGATTGACTTCACAGGTTCTCCCTGAGAATCACTTGAATCACCTGAGATGCGAATCACTTCCCTTTCACTGCCCACTAACAAGCAATACAAAGGGTGGCCTCCTGTCCAAAACCAAAGGAGAAGCCTTCAGCAGCCACTGAGATAAACATTTCAGTGTCTATGTCCTGGGAAGGACATCAGGCAAGAGCTGATGTGCCTCAAACCAGATCATGCACAGTCGGTCTTCTGAATTCAAGTTCCAGGTGCACTGCACAATTTCTACCCACTATAAGCAAATGACTCTCAGATTCCAGAGCTTCAGGGAAAAAAAATGAAAAGAAAAAGAAAAAGGGACCCTACCTAGTGCTTCCAGCATCTTGCCTAACAGGAAGTGGTTGTTTTTAGTGCAGCTGTCAAATAGTATAAAACTCTCATCCGAGAACCCTGATGGCATGCTGGGAGGCTCCTGTGAAGCAATTTCATAAGAAAATAGGCACAGCAACCCCATTACATAAAAGGTTTAAAAAGTATCCAGAAGAGTTATTTCAGCCAAAACCTACCTGCTTACTCACATATTCTCCTGGACTGTTTCCTGACATTTAAAAAAGTATTCATTCGCGTAAAAACATTTGAGAGAAGCAAGGGGTGGTTATCTGGATGTCAGATGGTTATCTCCTCAGAGTGCTCAGCAGGAAATTCCATGAGCTCCTGCCACCCCAGACTCACACACACAATCTTACTGAACTCCTTTGTAGCTTGATTTAAGAAAAAACTTCATGTGTAAGCAGGGCAAATATAAACTTAAAATGAACACATGCTCAAAGATTTCTGTTCATGTAAAATCAAGGTTGGAAAGTGAGTGACACGGTGCTCAGAGATGTCAGTCTAAGGGAGCTGCTGCTTAGAGCTTGCTCTTGCAGCACATAATATCAAATGTGTAAGCCATCAACCAAATGGAAAACTCTTCTAGAAAGTTAAATTGTTTTTAGAGATTTATTCCAACATCTAAATCCAAACATATGCAGAGGCACTCACTCTGCAGTTATTTGGAGGCGTGTTTCTCAGCTTTCTGAAATACTCATGTAGGATCCACTTAGAAAGCTTACATTGAGATAGATCTGTGTAAAATTTGTGAATTGATTTGTGCTGGCCAGTATGAAAACAGACCTGCACTTCACTGAGCTACCATTCAGCAAGGAAAGAGCTGTTACAGGGCAGAGGGGGAAGAGGAGACAAGGTACAATTTCACTCACACATACACAATACTGATTTCACAGATTTTATTATTCAGCTTCTTCAAAGCTCAGCCAGTAACAATCTTGTCCCTGAAGCCTCGAGACTCATAGTTTAGATTTCGTTTTTACAAAATTGTCTCTGTAAATAACAAATGTTGATACAACAGACAAGTTGTTTTTTCCTCTAAACCTACAGAGTCAAGTCAACCTTATTCCTAATTCTGCAGACATAACTGTTTTATACAGCATCACTAGATAGTGATCAAACTCTGGAATAGGATCCAGGGATATGATCCAGGGAAGTTGGCCCTCTGAGAAAGCATCAACTGGAAACTTTCGGAGGTCCCTTCCAAGCCAAGTGATCCTACAACGCATCATGGCCGAGAACACAGGCATGAACTTATTCTACTGATACTCTGTATCCAGAACTGTGCTTGCAGGACCCACAGCTGATAGATAATTCACAAACACCTGAGTTAAAACTCGTTTTGACAGAAGTGGTTCTTATACTCAGCTCCTGCCTAGCCACCTGGAAACAGCTCCTGAACTATGCTATCTCCAGCCTAGTATGTTAGAGTAAACCACCATCAGTTTTCTGGTCACTTTAATGTGCTGGGCTGCAAGTTAAGGCAATCTAGGGGTTGCTTTGAGGCTCTGCTGTCCACGCCATGAAAGCAGTAGCATCTGGAAGGACAGGATCATGCTTAGCTGCTGGGGGTTAATCCCCTTGAGCTCTAGAGGCTTGGAAGCATTATTGTTTCATTCTGGAGAGTGCCAACATACAGTCACACCTGTAGGGATAGTGCTTGTAGATTAAGGGCAAAAGGCTATAAAGGCCCTATTGGTGCCAAAGGTACCAAGCCTCGTTAGTAACACCAAGTCAGGAAACTTCAGAATACTCTTAAAGTGTTAAAACAGCATCCAGGTAACCTAAGTTTAAAACCTCCTGTCTGCTACAAACTTCTCATCCTTCTCAACAAGTTACTTAGGAATTTGATTCTCAGATCTAAATAATGATATTTCTCTGCTTCAAAGAGTAATGTGACACACTCATAATATAGGAAATGCTTATATACTCCATCTATCAAGGTCACAAATGCTAGGAAATTAACTCCACATTCTGCACAGCATGGACAAATACTGAACATGGGAAATGACTAAAACAACAAAATATGAAACAGGAGGTTGCATGGGATATGTCACTCCCTACTCCAGCAAAACATGTTCACATGAGGGCAGTTTACATTTTATTTTCTCTATTTTACGGTGCACGGATGTAGCTATACCAGTAGGTAACGATTTATTCTCCCATTACAGTTATAACTAAACTGACAAGACCAAACCATTTCGTCTTCATTATTTCCAAAACAACTTACTAAAAATAAATAAATGTATGTAAAATCAAGTAACTAGGACAATTGACCATGTGTTTCAGCTCAAGGGCTCACACATTTCTCCACAGAGCTGCTCTGGCTTTGCACCTCATGGCCAGCAGAATCAGTCCCAGCCCAGGTGAGATGTCAAGAGCAGGTTCTGAACCACCACAACCAGTACCACAAAGGTGAGGCTGTGCTTCTTGGCAGAGAAAGTGCAAACAGTTTCACTGCAATTGATGCCTTTCCCTGGTCTTAAAATCAGAGCCAAACATGGTTAAAAGGGAGAAGGGGTTTACCTCGTATTTATTTAAGGATCCTTAAGGTGCACTCTCAGTCCGGGTGGAATGCGCTAAGAAGCACACACCGAAATGCCCCCACACGATACATTACATATACAGTTACAGGCCCTGTGAATTAGCATATCTATCAAAGATTCCCCAATGAGAGGCTCGAGTGAACCCTTCATCTGAGGAACCTTCCCCCTGGATGGGCCTATCTTGATTTACAGAATGTGTTCTGGAGAAGTCCTTGGTGTCTGGGGCTTTCTGACCCCCTACTGCGAGGTTTCCAGGATGTTTGGTCTCTTGGCTTAATGGAATATTGGGTCTATGCTAGTTACCAAACCTAAGAGTTAAAAAATATGTGGGCTAAAAGCATAAAAGCTATATAAAAGAATATATAAAAGGGGTATATATAAAAAGGCAAAAAACCATCATGGCATCACAGTGGCCTGGGAAGTTGCAGCAGACTTGCATCATCTCAATGCCCACTGAAAGGATCTGGAAAGAAAAGCTAGGAGTACAGTAAGGATTTACTATTGCATTCACAGAACAAGGGTGAAGGCACTAGTGAAAAAGAAAACTTATCAAGATCTGTAACATTTTACTTAAGCTGCCTATTTATGCTGCACTTCAGAACTACTGGTCCTTCCTTTCTACAAGGCCCAGAAGAACAGTTCCCCCCTTTTGGCCTGAGCCGGGGGTGATTCTGCCGACAAAGCACACACTCACTGCACGACACAGTGCAATAGAGAAGACAACCTTTTATCTGCACATGGATCCGCTTCATATTGGAACTGAATCCTTAGCTCTGATAGATGGGGAACAGTAATACATCTCCACAACTTCACCTAAGGGCTCAGCTGCAACCTCACTAGGCAAGAGAACATTAGCAAAGGGCTAGTTTGAGCCAGCGTGGCTGGAAGGGCAGTATTGCTGTGCTTGGTGTGCAGCAGGGAAAAGGGCACCAACTTTCCTTGCAGTGTCTGCTGGCTCCTTCCTAGATCCTGCTGTGGAAAGTTCTGCAGCTGCTGGGAGGAACCTATTCGCATAACAAAAGCGCCTTTCAAAAGCAGTACGGGAGGGTGGAAAGAATATGAAAAAAACCTCAGAGCCACTGACAGCTACAGTTAGTATTTTTCAGCACTGCCTAAAGGTCTCAGGCGAGGATCAGGACTCTAAAATGTTACATAGACTACAAACACTGGTGTCTCCCATTACTTTCCTGCTGGCTAAAGAACATACATTAAGAAAAATCATGCAAGAAGCAACTTTAGCATATCCTTCAGCACATTTTTAGGACATTCATACAGTTAAGTTCTCAGCTGTGTAATAAATGAACTTGAGGCATAAAAGGTATTCAGGAGCTTTTAGGAGCCTGAATTCCAACAGCTTGCAAACAGGCTGTAGGCATCCATGCATTGTTGGTTGGCAAAACACTCAATGTGAACCAGCAAAGCGTGACTGCAGCCCAGGAGAGTCAACTGTGTCCTGGGCTGCACCACCAGAGGTGGGGCCAGCAGGTCAAGGGAAGTGGTTCTGCTCCTCTGCTCTGCTCTTGTGAGATCCTACCTGGACTGCTGCATCCAGCTCTGGGACTCCCGTCCTAAGAATAACATGGATCTGTTGGAGTGAGTCCTGAGGATGGCCATGAAAATGCTCAGAGGACTGGGGACAGGCCAAGAGAGCTGGGCCTGTTCAACCTGGAGAAGAGAAGGCTCCAGGGAGACCTTAGAGCACTCTCCAGTACCCAAAGGGCTGGAGCGCTGGAGAAGGACTTTTGACAAGGGCATATAGTGACAGGACAAGGGGGAATGTCTTTAAACTGACAGAGAGTAGGTTTAGATTAGGTATTAGGAAGAAATTCTTTACTGTGAGGGTGGTGAGGCATTGGCACAGGGTTGTCCGGAAGAGCTGTGGATGCCTCATTCCTGCAAGTGTTCCAGGCCAGGTGGGATGGAGCTTTGAGCAAGCTGGTCTAGCGGGGATTGGAGATAGATGATCTTTACGGTCCCTTCCAACCTAAACTCCTCTATGTCTCTACGACCCTGATGGATCTGAAATTCAATCCCTGATCTTTCACTTCATNCCCCTGGATGGGCCTATCTTAATTTACAGAATGTGTTCTGGAGAAGACCTTGGTGTCTGGGGCTTTCTGACCCCCTACTGCGAGGTTTCCAGGATGTTTGGTCTCTTGGCTTAATGGAATATTGGGTCTATGCTAGTTACCAAACCTAAGAGTTAAAAAATATGTGGGCTAAAAGCATAAAAGCTATATAAAAGAATATATAAAAGGGGTATATATAAAAAGGCAAAAAACCATCATGGCATCACAGTGGCCTGGGAAGTTGCAGCAGACTTGCATCATCTCAATGCCCACTGAAAGGATCTGGAAAGAAAAGCTAGGAGTACAGTAAGGATTTACTATTGCATTCACAGAACAAGGGTGAAGGCACTAGTGAAAAAGAAAACTTATCAAGATCTGTAACATTTTACTTAAGCTGCCTATTTATGCTGCACTTCAGAACTACTGGTCCTTCCTTTCTACAAGGCCCAGAAGAACAGTTCCCCCCTTTTGGCCTGAGCCGGGGGTGATTCTGCCGACAAAGCACACACTCACTGCACGACACAGTGCAATAGAGAAGACAACCTTTTATCTGCACATGGATCCGCTTCATATTGGAACTGAATCCTTAGCTCTGATAGATGGGGAACAGTAATACATCTCCACAACTTCACCTAAGGGCTCAGCTGCAACCTCACTAGGCAAGAGAACATTAGCAAAGGGCTAGTTTGAGCCAGCGTGGCTGGAAGGGCAGTATTGCTGTGCTTGGTGTGCAGCAGGGAAAAGGGCACCAACTTTCCTTGCAGTGTCTGCTGGCTCCTTCCTAGATCCTGCTGTGGAAAGTTCTGCAGCTGCTGGGAGGAACCTATTCGCATAACAAAAGCGCCTTTCAAAAGCAGTACGGGAGGGTGGAAAGAATATGAAAAAAACCTCAGAGCCACTGACAGCTACAGTTAGTATTTTTCAGCACTGCCTAAAGGTCTCAGGCGAGGATCAGGACTCTAAAATGTTACATAGACTACAAACACTGGTGTCTCCCATTACTTTCCTGCTGGCTAAAGAACATACATTAAGAAAAATCATGCAAGAAGCAACTTTAGCATATCCTTCAGCACATTTTTAGGACATTCATACAGTTAAGTTCTCAGCTGTGTAATAAATGAACTTGAGGCATAAAAGGTATTCAGGAGCTTTTAGGAGCCTGAATTCCAACAGCTTGCAAACAGGCTGTAGGCATCCATGCATTGTTGGTTGGCAAAACACTCAATGTGAACCAGCAAAGCGTGACTGCAGCCCAGGAAGTCAACTGTGTCCTGGGCTGCACCACCAGAGGTGGGGCCAGCAGGTCAAGGGAAGTGGTTCTGCTCCTCTGCTCTGCTCTTGTGAGATCCTACCTGGACTGCTGCATCCAGCTCTGGGACTCCCGTCCTAAGAATAACATGGATCTGTTGGAGTGAGTCCTGAGGATGGCCATGAAAATGCTCAGAGGACTGGGGACAGGCCAAGAGAGCTGGGCCTGTTCAACCTGGAGAAGAGAAGGCTCCAGGGAGACCTTAGAGCACTCTCCAGTACCCAAAGGGCTGGAGCGCTGGAGAAGGACTTTTGACAAGGGCATATAGTGACAGGACAAGGGGGAATGTCTTTAAACTGACAGAGAGTAGGTTTAGATTAGGTATTAGGAAGGAATTCTTTACTGTGAGGGTGGTGAGGCATTGGCACAGGGTTGTCCGGAAGAGCTGTGGATGCCTCATTCCTGCAAGTGTTCCAGGCCAGGTGGGATGGAGCTTTGAGCAAGCTGGTCTAGCGGGGATTGGANCCCCTGGATGGGCCTATCTTAATTTACAGAATGTGTTCTGGAGAAGACCTTGGTGTCTGGGGCTTTCTGACCCCCTACTGCGAGGTTTCCAGGATGTTTGGTCTCTTGGCTTAATGGAATATTGGGTCTATGCTAGTTACCAAACCTAAGAGTTAAAAAATATGTGGGCTAAAAGCATAAAAGCTATATAAAAGAATATATAAAAGGGGTATATATAAAAAGGCAAAAAACCATCATGGCATCACAGTGGCCTGGGAAGTTGCAGCAGACTTGCATCATCTCAATGCCCACTGAAAGGATCTGGAAAGAAAAGCTAGGAGTACAGTAAGGATTTACTATTGCATTCACAGAACAAGGGTGAAGGCACTAGTGAAAAAGAAAACTTATCAAGATCTGTAACATTTTACTTAAGCTGCCTATTTATGCTGCACTTCAGAACTACTGGTCCTTCCTTTCTACAAGGCCCAGAAGAACAGTTCCCCCCTTTTGGCCTGAGCCGGGGGTGATTCTGCCGACAAAGCACACACTCACTGCACGACACAGTGCAATAGAGAAGACAACCTTTTATCTGCACATGGATCCGCTTCATATTGGAACTGAATCCTTAGCTCTGATAGATGGGGAACAGTAATACATCTCCACAACTTCACCTAAGGGCTCAGCTGCAACCTCACTAGGCAAGAGAACATTAGCAAAGGGCTAGTTTGAGCCAGCGTGGCTGGAAGGGCAGTATTGCTGTGCTTGGTGTGCAGCAGGGAAAAGGGCACCAACTTTCCTTGCAGTGTCTGCTGGCTCCTTCCTAGATCCTGCTGTGGAAAGTTCTGCAGCTGCTGGGAGGAACCTATTCGCATAACAAAAGCGCCTTTCAAAAGCAGTACGGGAGGGTGGAAAGAATATGAAAAAAACCTCAGAGCCACTGACAGCTACAGTTAGTATTTTTCAGCACTGCCTAAAGGTCTCAGGCGAGGATCAGGACTCTAAAATGTTACATAGACTACAAACACTGGTGTCTCCCATTACTTTCCTGCTGGCTAAAGAACATACATTAAGAAAAATCATGCAAGAAGCAACTTTAGCATATCCTTCAGCACATTTTTAGGACATTCATACAGTTAAGTTCTCAGCTGTGTAATAAATGAACTTGAGGCATAAAAGGTATTCAGGAGCTTTTAGGAGCCTGAATTCCAACAGCTTGCAAACAGGCTGTAGGCATCCATGCATTGTTGGTTGGCAAAACACTCAATGTGAACCAGCAAAGCGTGACTGCAGCCCAGGAAGTCAACTGTGTCCTGGGCTGCACCACCAGAGGTGGGGCCAGCAGGTCAAGGGAAGTGGTTCTGCTCCTCTGCTCTGCTCTTGTGAGATCCTACCTGGACTGCTGCATCCAGCTCTGGGACTCCCGTCCTAAGAATAACATGGATCTGTTGGAGTGAGTCCTGAGGATGGCCATGAAAATGCTCAGAGGACTGGGGACAGGCCAAGAGAGCTGGGCCTGTTCAACCTGGAGAAGAGAAGGCTCCAGGGAGACCTTAGAGCACTCTCCAGTACCCAAAGGGCTGGAGCGCTGGAGAAGGACTTTTGACAAGGGCATATAGTGACAGGACAAGGGGGAATGTCTTTAAACTGACAGAGAGTAGGTTTAGATTAGGTATTAGGAAGAAATTCTTTACTGTGAGGGTGGTGAGGCATTGGCACAGGGTTGTCCGGAAGAGCTGTGGATGCCTCATTCCTGCAAGTGTTCCAGGCCAGGTGGGATGGAGCTTTGAGCAAGCTGGTCTAGCGGGGATTGGAGATAGATGATCTTTACGGTCCCTTCCAACCTAAACTCCTCTATGTCTCTACGACCCTGATGGATCTGAAATTCAATCCCTGATCTTTCACTTCATTAGCTATAGAAATCAAGACAATTCTGCCTTCCCTGGTGAGCTGTTACATCGTCTCATTTCATTGCAAAGGGTGCACTTAAAAATATACTGATGAGCACCATGAGAGATCTTAATCAATTAAACAGGCAGCAAAAGGTCGTTGGAGCTTGAGCTGTAATTCCAGGGAAAAGAAAGCACTGGACTGCTGGCGAAAGACTCCCAAAAGGGAAACATGAGATATCTGCAATGAAAAGTCTACTACAGATATTTTTTAAAATCTGCCTTTAAGTGTTAAGCTTCTCCTGCAAGACTATCTTTCCTTTGAAGCACTTGAAACTTCTAGGGGTAGGAATCACAGGCAGATATTTTTGTTCTATAGAAATAAACACCCAGCTTGTGAATGTTACACAAACTCCATCCATTGTAAGACAATGTCCAAAAGGATAAAAAAAATCTTTGCCTCTTAAAAATCAAACAAAGGAGGAAAGAAAGCATAATTCCCCACCTTCCTTTCAGTGGCTCCAGGCTTACCCCTAAAAACTTTGATAGTGGCAAAATAGTTTTGCCTCTCAGCCAAACCACTTCAGTTATGGAAACTGCAAAATGTCTTTCAAACAGGAGGAAAGTTGGGAGAGACATGTCAACTTACAGCATATTTCAGTACTGCTTACGTTTCATGCAGTAAGCAGTAACACTCTCCTCGTGTTCCTGATCACTTTTGGAGGAATAACCTGCCCAGTAAAACACATAGGTCAGCATACAGCCCATCACAACCACTCTGTTAGAGAAAATCCCCCATCTATCTCTGAACACTAAATTCTTTGCTTTTCTGCTTAATGTTACTCTTCTGAGTAAAAAAGAATTCAAGGCCCAGAGACATATTATTTTTCCTTAATAAGGTTATACATATGGATTCAACTTAGCTAGGAAATGTCAACTTAAGGCTTGTCTTCATGAGGAAATTTACTGTAACTAGTCTACCAGTATAATTATATTGCTGTAGTTCTACTGGTAAAATTCCCCTGTTGAGCCTTATTCATAACAACAGCTGCCTTTATGGTTTATTTTTGTCGACTATGCCAAAAAAGGCCCCTGCTCCAGAAAGGCCACAACAATTTACAGGGGAGGAGGGGAAGGAGCTGTGCCAGTGCAACTGGAGCAGTAGAAAGAATAACAGTATAGAAATGGCAGTATTTCTTTACACTAATGAATTATTTGCTACAAAGAAAAGGTGAAATACTGTAAAAAAACTATACTGTACATCAGATATCATTGCAGGTAAGGTATGTGCCAGTTTCATGCCACGTTTCATAGCTTTGGTAAAGACCCTCAAGCCAGACAGGGGTCTGCATCAGTCCCTCCATGTGCATCCTTTTGTTCTCGCCTCTGACCCAAAAGCTGCAGTGCATTTTTCTCAGGAGTACTCTTTTCCCCCCATTCCCTTATAGGAGCAATGCCTTGCAGCCCAGCAACTGCCCAGGGCCCCTTGGACTAACCCTCCAAAACAAATGGGCATTTAAGACCAGTCTCTCTGGTTTACAGTTTGCATCTCAGGGACCAGGGATAGCTCGAAAGCAAAGAGCACTCTTTGCAAAAAGGATTTTAAAACAATTGCCCTTCACTTCGGCAGTGCAAGAATGCTGAGCTATACAAAACAATGAGCCATCTGTGCACTCTTCCCTCCTTCCCTTGTCTGTATCCTCTGGGCTTAAATCAGAGCTCCCCAAGAATGGCTGAGTCTCCCTTCACCTCCACCCACCCTGTTTACATCCTGAAAAAACCAGTTTTCTGGCCTATTTTTTTTCTTTTTGTTCTTAAGAGCCCTTGCAAAATCTTCCTTTAAACCTCAGCCCTTTGTCAGGTGGTATCCCATCTACCCAGCTTTGTCAAGTGATCAAAAAATGCCTCCCACCAGTGATCCGTTCCTTGTTTACCATCCCTGGAGGCAGAGTGGCACTCAGGAGCCCTACTCACCCCTTTGTCCAAGGAAGGCAATACCATCTGAATGGGAGACCACCAAGATTTGCAGCCCTCCTTTGTTAGCCTGGTGTCACTGCCTATTTGGCCTTGATTCAAAATTGAGATGACAGTAGAGAGGCGGCTGAGTTAGGTCATCACCACAGAGTTTCCAGTTTAGGAGAGAGAAACACCAATAGCTCAAATTTCAGTAAAATCGGTAACTTTATTATCAGTGGCAATTTGTTGTTACCAATTGTAACCACTGCCTCGTCAAGAAACGTACAATTCTAGTACTAGTCAAGAAGGCATGTTCCCAACACTAAAAATGCATTGAGGAAAAAAAAGGGGATTAGATATGAATAACAGCATTTGGATCTATTTCTTCAAACATCCATTTTGTTATTATCTCTATTCCAGGCAGCAAATGGATTAAAAAATGTCAACTATCATTTGATCTCACAGCTGGAATGGCTGCATTGCTCAAAAATACTTTTACCTTCATGTCCCACTGAAAAAAAAGCCGACTATTTTTTAGTTACTGATATTTAAAGCATCCTACACAGATATTTATCACATAAAGCAATCTTTCACTAGAAGACCCAGTTTTGACCCCCAGTCGCTTCTCTTCCTCGTAGGCTGAACTCACTGGGAGCGCAGAGCCTGCAAACTCCCACATCATTCAGCACTAGCCCAGCTAGGAGATCAGAGTAAAGAAGCCCTGTCTCAGATCAACTCTCCTCCAATGTGCCAAGATCATAAATGTGGAAGTTGTGTTGGCAAAAAAATCCCATAAAATCATTCAGTTTGAGCATTATGCCCCTTCCCCTGCATGGCAGCAAGAGATTCATCCTACCAGGATGCAGGACTGCAGTGCAGACACACCATCAAACAGGAAGTGGAGCTTGCCTTCAGTCATGCTTGGCACTAAACCTTCTTCCAATCTTTTTCCCTTTCTTTTTTGATTGAAAACAGTCCTTCTTGTAAATTCAACTACCGTGCTGTAAACGTTAAATGAATTTCCTTCAATGCTTCAAAAAAACATTCCAAATCTAGCACAGTTCAAGAGTGGTCTCGTCCCACAACCCCTGCACGTAAACACAGATAGACCGCAGCACAAAGCAGGCTGCTCTCTGTAGGTGGCCTACATCTCTCATTTCATTAAGGGTACTAACTACCTCCAGCAAATGACATTTGGAAGCCAAGTGCACTCTGCCTTGGAGGAAGAAAATCAGATGTGCCTGTGGTGACCATAGCTTCAGGGGAGGTCTGCCTCCAGCAGTGAAACACGAGCCTTAGAGGGCTCTGGTGCACTGCAGTCACTGGAGGGACACCCTCAGTGGAGCACATAAATAAGCATGATGCTTGGTTTAATTGGGTTTTTTTGTCTGGGAAATAGAGAATTGAACCCTACATGATCCCTTAAAACGTGTGAACTCATTGGACAAATTCAATCAAGTCCTTCCGAGGAAGACCTGTCCCTACTGTCACATTTCTGCAAAGCATGTGAAAACAAACAGCCAGACAGAAGAAAAGGATTCACAGGTGCTCCCAGTAAGCAAGTTTCAGTAGAGGCACACCTGTATTTCTAGACCCCAGAGAATTCACACAGGTGAGACTTGTTAAAAGTACCTTCATTTTAAGAAAATCTCATTCTAATTCATATTTTTATAGGTATGAAAAAAATCTAATCACAAGACAAATCCATTAAAAGACAGATTTTATTGTGTTGTGCAGATAACCACTCTTTCCAACTCTGACAGATTCTCAAATAAGCTATCATTGAAAGAAAATACCTTTTTTTTGGTCACAGAGCTCCCTAATTCCGTGGCCTCTCCCTTTGCACTCTGCCATGAACCTTCCTCTCTCCCCTCTGCCTCAGACAAAAGACAAAATGAAAAAATAAGCATTACATTTGGAGTCACTCTTTGATAGGCAAACAAGACCTAGGAAGAAAAAGGAAGTCCATAGTATGGTGCACACCTTGGACTCTCTCTCCTCCAAGTCCTACCTCTTGTGCCTCTTTCCTAAACTGATGCTCACTGATACCCTCTTCCACGTAATTCCCTTTAGCTGGGGCAGATGCTCCACCTCCAGCAATCTTTCATCTCTCAAGGCAGACATGCTGAACTTTACAAATCTTACCTGAAATATGGAACTACCACTTCTCTCTAATTTACCAACTTCCAAAAGGCCCTCTGTTTTTTCACATTTTCGTGAAAACAAAGAGGGGCAGAGTCAGTCTCCACCATTTCAAAAGCGTTCACTGTTACCCTGGAGTTCGGTGTAATATTTCAGCAGTGCTTTAGGCATGTGGTTTATAAAGCACTTAGGGATCCATTAAATAGCAAAATTTAAGGCTAAAGGCTGGCAAGCTGAGGGCAGTGAGCTTTTAAATTTATGAAAGGCTATAGAACTAAGAGGCCACTAAAGTGACAGCTGTCAGCACTGCTCCGTCCTACATTCATGCAGGTTCAAAGGAGAAGCCAGCACGCACTCAAAAGAAAGAGAGCACTCGTTCCAACTTCCAGGCTATTTTCTAAATACTCTTTTCAAACTCCTTTTATACTCAGAAAAAGCCTTCCAGAAAACATCCATCCCTCTGCAAGCCTTGCATTGGTTACCTGATCCAGTTTTGCGCTCCTTTTTCTTCCTCCCAGCTCTAACAAGCATCCTTGCCCTTTTACAAGTTAAGGTCATTCAGAGGATCTATACAAGCAAGCAGAACACAAGCTGGACTGAAGATCTTGAAAGGCTCATGCTTACCCTCACCTTTAATAGGGAGGCACCACCCACAGAGACAACATGTTATCCCGGCATGCACCGCTCCCTCCTGATCCAAATGGAAAGCAGCACAAATCAAAAGGACCACGGCAAGTTGGAACCTGTTGTCTCAGCGGGTGGTACCCTGCATCTGTAATAGAGATGAAGGCAGTTGTAATCTCTCCGGTTTTATGCAAATAGGATGCTGCACTTCAGCTCCTGGCTAGGGGCCAGGAAAAAAACAAAACCAAAAAACCCCAAACCCCACCACCCTTGTCAGTATGAAGCTGATGTAGTAAACATCAAAACACAGTTGGCATGTCTCTTTGTGGGATGTGGGAAGGCCACAAATAAAAATCTTATCTCAATCTATCCATAATTCAAACTTTACTTTCTATTGCAACTCTGAATTACAATCCTGCAATTTTAATACAAATAAGACTATTCAAGGTGTTCAGGAATTCTATTGAATCATGGTTTTCACTTTCCAGGTACTTCTTTAAAGTGTTAGGAAAAAGAATGAGCACTCGAGCTACAGAACAGTTAAGTGGAGATTCAGCCTTGGCCTTAGAGCAAACTGAAGACAGAAGCCAATCTGGGAAAAACACATTTTCTTTCTTAGTCCCTTGACAGCCCTGCAAACCTGTGCCAGCACAATCCAGGGCTGGCACACACTGTTGCACCACAGTAACACAGAATCACAGAATGGGTAAAGTTGGAAGGGATCATAGTGTGTCATCTGGTCCAACCTTACTGCTCACGCAGGATAATTCCAGAGCACATGGCACAGGATTGCATCCAGACGGTTCTTTAATACCTCCACAGCTTCTCTGGACAATCTGTTCCAGTGAATGGTCACTCACACAGTAATTCAGTTCTTCTTCATCTGCAGGTGGAACTTCCTGTGCATCAGTTTCTGTCCGTTCCCTCCTGGGTCAGAGACTCCCGAGGGCTGCTGCAAAAGCAGCACTCAGCAGCACCTGGAGCTGGCATTGCCACTGATGGAGTCTGAGTCCAGCTATGCCTGCTGATGTTGCTTTCCTCATGCACCTGTCCTCCACCAAGGAAGAAGTTACCATCATGTTGCAAACTGCAGGAATGATCAGGCACCTGTGCCTTGACCTCGTTGATGGCCTGGCATCAGAGCACGAACCTGCAAGTGCCAGCTGAGGCACTGGCTTTGTGCAGACACACAGGGACGCTCTCCTTGCTGCTGGCATTGCTGTGGGCAGTTGCTGCCAGTAAGGAGTGAGAAGAGTGCAGGACTCAGCGTCTCCTCTCCCACAACTGCACTGGCCATGTGCTTCCTGCCAGCATGCTGCACACACTCACCACTGCAGTGCAGAATCTCTTCAGAATGCAAGAATAGTCCAAAACAAAAGGCCCTACTTTAACCCTGCTGAATAGATTCAAGAAGCTACACATTTGTTTTGATTTGAAAGAAGATAGAAAAAGCTAAAAACTGAGTATAAAGTGCAAAAACATCCTGGAAGGATTTCTGCTGCCACTCAAGTTGTGCAACATGCTTGACTGGAGAGACTTATTTCCATGCAAGCAGCTTAGCATGAAATCCCACTGAAAGGCCTGAGGTTCCCTAACGCTGTCATGACATCATGATTTAGGATTTTTAGAGCTGTCAGCCCAGCACAGCTGGTGTCATGGTTGCCATTATACCATGAAACACTGAGGGGTTTTAAACGAAAAAGGTTTCCTTGTCTGAAATTCTTAGATTTCTTCCATCTTATTCTGCAGATTCTTAAAACCAGACTGGTTCTGTAAGCAGAGTATAGCTGATATGTAAGCAGAGCAGGAAACAGTGCTGCTTTAACTGAAAATAAATCTGTCAACAAGGAGGCACCGGGAGAGCTCCACTTCAGACTTTTCAGGTTCTTATTAAAAAATATAAATTAAAGTCAACATTTTCACATTATTTGCTACATCTGTTTGCTATTCCATTATAAATAAAAATACAGGGGCCTCCAATTCAGTGTTAGTTCACTCAAAAAAATCAAAAAGTCCTTTTCATTTAATACTGCATTATAATTGTTCTAGATTGTACTGTATTACCACGAGAGGTCCACAGGAAATAAGCTACACATTACCCGAACTGGGCAATTAACATGACCTTTGGCAGTGTACTATCTTTCCCTTCTTAAAGTATGAAGGACAGCAAGGCTATGGAAGTACATCCCTGTTGTAGGAACCTTGCTGACTGTCACAAGCAGATCCAGCTCTGCACTCTTTGTAGACAGCTGGAAAACCAAAAAAAACTCACAAACCCTTTCCTGTCTCCAGAGGCCAGGGCAATTGAGCAGAGTTCAGTGCCACACCAGTTTTCAAGGAAATATACCAAAGATTTAAACAACTGCCTTGCCACCCCATGCTCCTGCCAACCATTCCACAGCACACTTTACCTGGGACAGCAGAATCACTAAGCCCTTCAAGCAAAAAAAGAGACTGATTTTCTTAAATAAAGCTTTATTAAATTCCCTGTCAGAGAACCAGAACCTCCTGAGTGCATAGGAAAATCCACCACATTGCTGCATTGTGCAGCCAGGGCTGGGCTGGTGACTTGCAGTTCCCACGGCCATCAAATTTCGAGAGCAGTTTTAGCAAACAGCAATTGCTCTTGGGAGTGAGAATTGCTGGTGAGTGCTCAGCTCCTTTGAAAATCTTCTCTCAGCCAGTTTACAGTGCTCACATACCAGGTGGTAACTTCAGGTTCAGTGTTTAGGAGATGTGTAGGTCTTGACAGCTCTACCACATGCATAATTGTATATTAAGACTTTTAGACACAAAGGTAGAATGAACCTACTCGACAGGATAAATACTATTAAGCTTTGTAGCTCCAAGAATGAGGCCAAATGAAAGGTGACAGACTGCAGACAGCTGAATATCTCAGGCAAGTGACACAGGGACACAGTGCTGTGGAGCTGGTGACACTGCTCCAGCCACACAGAGAGAAGGGAAATGCATGCCTGAGTACACGCTATGTACTCAGGGCATGGAGATCAATTTGATGGATCTGAGCAGGTCCGTGCTGAAGAGGTTGCAGTCAATATTCCCAAAGGAGCACAGCAATGATGGCTCGCTATTTGCTTGCAGTGCTCAGCTGCAGCAGCCTCCGGCAGCCTCCTCCCCGCTCCAGGGGCAGCCAAAGCACACCAGCTCCCTAAGCCTCGTCCAGGATCACGCACATGCAGGACATGGGGGACTTCAGACCTCCCAGAGCATGGCACAGACTTTGCTCCTGCTTCACTCAGCAGGCCTTGGAGATCACCTGCAGCCTGTGTCTAGAGATGGGAATTTCATTCCTGTGCCCTGCAACCAGCAAAAGGCATGTTCCACTATCTCAATCCAAATTTCCAGACCAAATCGTAAGACAGCATGAACCAATAGGAGGTCTCATGCCAGGAAGTTATTTAAAGTTCTGACATTCCACTTGCATGATACTTTTGATCCTCCACCCCAAGTTTTCCACTAGAGAAGCACAACAGGTTTTGGTGTAGCAGACAGGTTTTGGGAGTGAGAAGCCAGAGCATGTGCCAGCACCAAGGAGGCTGTGTCCTTAGAGAATTTGCTTCTTCATTCATAAAACCCAACACCCTTTATATCTTCAGCTGAGACCCTTATGCACACTGCCTGCTCTCACCCAAAACCATCAAGAAAGAGTCTGAGCAAAGAGAACAGTCTCTTCATGGGAAAAACTCAGGCTGACAAGTCACCAAAGAGAAGCAGTCAGAACAGCACTTACTCCCTCCAAAATTAGTCCCATCATAACCAGGTGGGCAAACACAGGTCATCTAATCTTGGCAACCTCAGATTTTCAGAGTCAAAGATGAAACAACATGATCTATCAACAAAGGCACCATGTGAAGGCCTACATGTCCACACTAAGATCTCTCGTGGACGTGAGGGAAGGAAGCTTTTAACTTCATTTCTTTCACCTGCCCTACTTTTCCTCTGCCCCTGCAACTAACAACTGGGGTTTGTTGTTAGCAGACCTGTTGGTTGAATGTCCCAGGCAGATCTCTGTGACATTAGGGTCCTGTATAAACTCCAGACCTGTTTTCTGAAAAACAGTTCTGTAATCACAAACACAAGGAGAAAAAACCAGGAGAAACTGCCTTGAGGAATGGGTAAAGTTAAAGAAACTGCCCAGCTGCTGCTGTTGCAAGACAAGCACTTCGGTGGAAAAAAACTGGTGGCTGAATCTTAACCAAGACAAACAAAAGGAGGAAAGCTTGTGTGAACAAACTGGAGCCTTTGCTGTAATATTCATCAAGGACATTTACCCTGCAACTATAACACAGTGCAAAGACAGCTTCAGTAAACAGCGACAGTAGAAACCTTGTGCCATTTCTGGCTGGTTGGAAGGCTATGGTCACAGCCCCAAAATCATGACAGCTTGGCTACTGCTACTCACTTTAACTGCAGTTAAGGAGTAAGGCCAGCTAAAGAAAGACAAGAATAAGGTTAGCTCATGCTGTCTGCTTGGTCTAATGCAAAGTGCCTGCTAGAAACCATCCATACCAACAACCTAAGAAAATAATTTAATTATTGGAGAAATGACAGTCAAACAATTAAGAGTTTTAGGCTTCTGTTACACAAATTGGCACTTTATACAGCAGCCACTGGGGTGGCAGTCTGCTGACAGTAACACTGCTGTGCCAGCAACAGCAAAAATGCCCTTACAGCAGTTTTCCAGAGGAAGGCATTTAACATGCACAGGGAGGGGTCAGGATTTAAGCGTATGACCATAACAGACTACCGAATGTGAAAAACACAACAAGACAGACAGTTACAAGAAAATTTCTCAACCAGTTAAAAGAAATTTAAACAAAAACCCACTCAACTTAACACTGAAAGGAAATATACTGCATTCAAAGCCTGCAGAGGGTAACATAGAATTTCTTCTACATACAAGAACAGGCACACGTCATCTTTTGTGAGACCAGGGCTAGGGTGTTCTCAACAGAAAACCAGCTGTTCAAATAATATGAGCAGCAGGACAGGGTTTTACCTACACACCCCCAAAACACAACACAAAACACAATAACACAGCTACAAAACTTGAATGACACTTACTCATGTACTCTGTTGTCTCCATACAAGTCACTTAACCCAAAGCTGACATAGTGCCAGTGCTCAGGAACATTCAGCGCTGGGTTTCCCAGGTTTCTGTACATGCTAACATAGTCCAGAGGGTCAGGTCCTCCCAACCTGCATTAAAAACAGAAAAATTCTTAAGTAAATTAGTTTACTCAAGACAAATGGCAAGTCTCCCCAGGTATTACAAGAGGTTGTACAAAGATCTGGTTTAAAACAAAAAGCAGAACATTCAAATTACCTCTAAAAAAAAAAAAAAAAAAAAAAAGGAGAGGAGAAAGGTTAGGTTAAGTCCAGAAAGCTTTGAGCACAGGAAGGCAAAGTACATGTGTGCAACACACTAAAAATGTTTTTAACATTAGAGCATACAAACCTCTGGAAAATCATATTAAAGCTTCCACAAAACACAAAGAAAATTGAAAAAACTGTACTAGTAAAAGAGCAATGGCTGTATCTGCATTGCAAGCTCTTAATTCAGTCCAGAGGCACATACCTCAAAAAAAGTGATGCTATTCCTCAAAGCAGAATTTGAAATGGCTAAATTTTGAGGAGAGTAATCCATACTTCTGAACATAGCAAAGTAGTTAAAACAGTGCAGGAGAAAAACATTGATTCAGTAAAATTAGAACCAAAACTTCTAAAAATACACCACTTGCATTAACCAAGAATGAGTAAAAAGCACCACTGCATCCTCTGCATCAG
This sequence comes from Aleadryas rufinucha, assembly GCA_013397815.1. Lineage (NCBI taxonomy): Eukaryota > Metazoa > Chordata > Aves > Passeriformes > Aleadryas > Aleadryas rufinucha. The sequence goes on along the minus strand of VZTH01003207.1, from coordinate 7,489 downwards.
CATTAGAATGGGTTCCTTAAAAGAACATAACTCAAAGATCAGTGCAGCACAGGCAGGCTACACTAAGCAGCAAGCACCAAAGCCTGCAGCCACCCTTCCCTACAAGGCACAGGGAAGCGAGGCCGTGTGCCAGCAGAGAGCACAGCACATCCTCCTGCCATCACGTCACCTCTGTCCGCGCAAAGACAGGACAACTCTCCCCTGAAGGAAAGAACACGCTGGACTGTTTTGCTGTTTGCCCTGTCAGTCACAGAACACCTACCACAAGCAGTTATGGCACAGCTGAGCAGCTATTTAACCATTTCGTGCCTACAACACACTTTGTCTTCAAGTAAAACTCTCAGCTTCTCCAAACAAGAAAATCCAAACTCACACGACCCCATTAATCGGAACCAATGATTCTACACATCAATTCCTCTCATCTCTATTGTCTGTTCAGACCCTGACACAATCATCTGCAGGTGCCAAGGCATGGCTGTGTTTCCTTCACTAGTCCTGGGGGTTTGTGTATCATCATAAGCCATCTCCATGGCTGGACAGATGGATCCGGTCCTAGTGACACTGAGACACTATTTGAAATCCTCTGCCCTCCTCCTGTTGCCCAACCTTATCAAGTCTGTACAAAACAGAATACCAGCTTGCTGTACTAAAAGGCCCATGGGCTCTCTCCACAGGTGTGCTGTGCTGCCTTGCTACTACTGCTGCTGACAAAAAACCAGAGCAGTTATCTAACATGACCGACTTTACCTAGGACAGCTTCCCCCCTCTTAAGTCACATGAGGCCATCATGGTGGCTGAGACCAGCTGCAGTTTCTCCAGCAGATCAGTGAAGGATGCAGCCCAGGATACTGGGGCAGGACAGAGTGGGTGAGCAGCTCACCCCCAGTAGTGGCACGGGTGTCCATTGCCAAGGGCTACACCAGAACAATGCAGCCTTCTTGTATGACAAACGACATCTTCATGGCATAAAAGGCAAATTGATGAGCAAACATGGGGAACAGGTGTAACACCCCAGGATGGACCTGAGTCTGATCTTCAATAGACACCTGAGAAAACCTGTTCTCAAAGTCTAGCAATAGTTTGAAACACTCAAAAAACAAGTCCCCTCTGACACCCTTTTCTCACCTGTTCCCTTTCACTGGCATCAGGTCACACTGGAGACTGAGATCTCTACCAGAAACACCCATTCAGGTGGCTCTGCTCAGAGCATGGCACCTATGTCCTGGCCAGTGCTCAGTCTCCCAGAGATCCATGATGGAAGCAGCCAGATGGAAGCAATTCCAGCCGGGATGGTCACTCACCCTTGAGGAGCAGCAGTGAACAGCAGCAGCCACACATATTTATTACTGGACTGGGAAGACTCCAGAGTGAGGGAGGTTCATACACTGACCAACGTGAGAGATTAGTCAGCGGTCAGAGCAGTTGTGTGGGCTTTGCAATGACGGGATCACTGCTAAGCAACCAGCATCTCACACATGACGAAAACCTGCTTCCAAACTGGGTTTAATAACAGTTTAGAAGTCAATCAATGCGGGAACACTGCTGACACAGGCACTCTGACACTGACAACACACAAGACAGACCTCTACACTGCCCTTTTCAGGACAGGGACTGTTCCATGAGCTTTTCCCTAGGGCTACTCAAATACACTTGTCAGGTCTAATGCAGATGGCAAGTACTGCCTAGACGGCACCAGGCAAGCCGGACACCTCTCCCTCACTCCTGCCAGCAATCCTGTGCTTGTCTCCAAAGGCCAAACTTCCCTGGGGAACTGCAGCACCGCGCTACCCAAGAGGTGGCCACAGCAATGCAGCACCAGGCAGTCTGGAGGAGCTGAGCTCAGTCCTGCCCAGAGTTCACTACCAACTGTTGCTCAATGATCCAGTCACGCCATCTTTACTTGCTGAGAAGTGCAGTAGGCTTGGAAGAGATGCAGACTAAAAGCCTGCAGTGGTGACTAATTGAATTTTGAAAAACACACAGCCAAGCCATACACCTATCCCAAAACCGCTGCAACTGCAGGAGCATCCAGCATGAGCTTTAAGCCAGCTACCTGCAGCATACAGTAACAGAGCCATGGCAATAACGCTCACCAAAGTTTAGTCAGCACAGATATTCATCCAGTTTCAGTGGCAGGTTTCACTGCTCTAACGTCAGCACTGCTGTGGTACATCCTCCCACCCACGGCCACCGCGGCAGGGTTTGACCTTGTATCACAATCTACATATCAGTACATGCACTCACACAAAGAGCTGGAAGCGTTGGAGGATTTTATTAAGAAGAGCCCAACTTCAAAGCCAGAGGTACAGTACAAATTTGTTACATTTTCTATTCATGGAGCTCATTCAGGAGCAAGAAGGGCTGCCTCAGGGGAAACCCTGTATTTGCATCTGCATCAAGAGTCTTCTTTTGATTGATGTTAAGAGCGCTCTGAAGTTTCTGTGGAAGGAGAAATGCAAAACACAGAGAGGAAAGAGACCCTCAATGGAAAAATAATTGGGAAATTCCTAATTTGTTCACCCTGAAAAGTCCTTAGAGTATTGTTTATAGTCACTTCCCAGCAGCTGACAATAGGACTGCTTTTCACAGCTACCTTTCGGCAACCCTTCAGAAGTAGTCTGTGATTCCCAAAAGGCCGCAGACCACAGCTCACTGCACAGGTTTTTGAGTCTGTGGCCTAAATTTAAGACACATGACAAAAACCCAGTAGTCCAGCCCAAATTATGCCTATTTGAAAACCTATCACAACGGAAAGAACAAATTTGGTTTTTTCATCAGCAATTCTATGCAACAAGATATTTCAATCTGAGATCCTCTACCACATTTTATAATAAAAGTGGACACTGAATATCAACAGAGAAACTCCATCTTGGTGCATGGCCTTCACAAACACAGCCAGAAACTCTTCCAAGAAGTTCTGATTGAATCCCAAACTCTGTCCCAAGATATGCAAATAGCATTTTAAAAGACTAATTCCATTAAATAATCCACAGAGCTAAACCCCTTTATGTAATAAGCATGGAGTTCTGCAGATTCTCCAATGCTCCACAGTAAGGCTCTGCTGTGATGTGCAAGCCAAAGACTACAACTCCAGCTCCCTGAACAAAATAACCAAATCGCTGTTAACTGTGGAGAAACTGATACATATAATTGAAAGCTTACTAGTGTAACAATATTTCTCCTAAGGCAGGGAACTTCGTTCAGCAATTTCCTCTTCTAAACTAAACCACCTAATAGCTGGCAGCCCAGGCAGAGTAGGACAGATTAGCAGAGAGAGCTGTGGCAGGAGCTGTTCTACCAGACTTAACAAAACCAAGCTCCAAGTTTCACTCAACAACAGAAGAGAAAGAACTTGCGGCGTCCACTGAGGCTTCACCCTCACACAAGCATTTCCCGCACAGGACAGCAGTAGGAAGCTCACCTCTACAACAGAAGCTCTCAGCTCTCACTGTTGGCTGAGCTAACAGTTGGAGGAAGTGCTAAGTGGAAAATGCCAGGATAAACAGGCCTTCGTATTCCTTACGTGCAACCTGCCATCACTGCCAGCAGCAATTTTTTTAGTGTTTGAACTCCAATTGCAGTGAAATCCTAATCAATCCCTTAAGCAAACAAGCAACGAGGTTTCTTTCCAAACAAGGGTCTTTGACATTCTTCATTATAGACCTAAACTTCCCTCAACCCCCACAAATCTTACATCACTATAGTCAGTATTTTAAGCTGTTGATAGAAAAGAAGTGCTGATGTGACTGGAAACTCTTCATGAGTATCTAAGATTAGACATAGGTGTAAAAACAGACTGATCAGACCACCACCACCAAAGTACCAATGTGCACAGATGACTAAGAAATTATATTTTGAGGTCTCAGATTCGCAATATCTTATCTCAGCCCACTGTGTCATTTTAATACAATACTCCCCTAAGCAATAAGGGTTAACAGACAAACTTCTTGCTAGAGTCACTTAAAAAACAACACTTCCATGGACAACTACAGCAATAGCTTTGTCTGTCAAAGCAGCACACGGGAAGGATGTTATTCTGCTGTTGCTCAGGAGTCTAATTAGATAAAGACATACAGGTTGAAATGAACTGTAAATAAAGAACCTGAGCATTTACTGAATTTTTCCAAGTGCTGGGGTAGGGACTGGCCAATGTCAGGTAAAGCAAACACTCAGGGGTGACTTGATCAGCCCCCCCCCCCCAAAAGAGGGGGCTGAGCAGCTAAGTGATAGCAAAAAGCAAAAGGAACTCCTCTTCACACGGGATTAGACGCTAGACACTTATCTTGATAGTTAAACATCCAAGCACTTCCTTCATCACACTCTCCCACATAAACAACTGCTGTTCCTGGTGTCAGACACTGTGTCAGCAGAGACACTGAGCAGCAGATTCACAGTCTGCGATAACACACGGCTACGTAAGGCCAAGAGAAGCTGGCACTGCCCCGCGGGCTTTATGGGTACACACGGCATGTGTCCGGCCTGGAGGCTGGAACAACGGGCTCACTCCGGTCAGTGCCGGCCACCCTCCAACCCCAGGCTCCTGGCCAGAAGACAGAGCTCGTGCCTCCTGTCCAGGGAGGAAACTCCAGCCCTTCACCTTCTGTGGGAACACCTGCACTGAGTAACATGCACCCCTTTTTTGTATGACCTGCCCCAGCCGGGGCCTTCATCAGCCACCCCTCACTCGGGGACCCTCCAATTCACCCCAGAAACACCAATACATCCTCCTATCTTCAGTGCACGCCTCCCTAGACCCCTCCTCCTATTGGCAGCACATTCTCCCCGGGAGCCCCTCCAAACACACTCCGTGGGCAACCAGCTGCATCCCCAATGCCTCCGTCCCCAGATCCGCTGCATATCCCCAAAAGTCTTGCATCTCACCCCTAACTCAGGACGCAACCCCCAGTCCTTCTCCCCTTGCTGCAACCCTCCCCAGCCCCTCCGCCTCACCCCGTGCAACGTCCCCAGCCCCAGTGCTTCTCCCAAACCTCTCCCACTCCCACTACTCCTCCCAAACCCTCTCCTATCCCACACAAGGCGCCGGCCCCACTGCTCCCCCCAGCTCCACGCAAGACCCCGGCCCCATCCAGGCCGCCTCACCAGTACTTCAGGATGGCGGTGACCTGGAGCGGGTTGGGCTGGTCGGGGTAGAGGCGGCGGCACTCGCCGTAGATACCGTGCAGCCCCGGCGGGAACAGCGACGGGAAGGACCCGGACCCAGATCCCGAGCCGGACCCCGGCCCGCCCGCGGGGGGCCCCCCGCCCGGCCGTACGCCCTCCATGTCCCGGAGACGGCTGGTCCCGGCCCGTCTCGGTTGGTGCCGAACCCGCTCCGCTCCCGCCAGGCGCTCCTGGCCCGGCCCGGCCCGGCCCAAGCGGCTGCGTGGGGCCGCGGGGGGAGGGGCGGGGCCTACTGCCGGGCCGCGTGAGTGACAGGCTAGCTCGGCCAATGGCTCCGCGGCGCGGGGCTCCGCGAAGAGGGGGCGGGGTCCCGCTGCACGGGCGGCGTGAGTGACAGGATGACTTGACCAATGGTGACGGGCGACGCGGAGGGCGGCTGAGCCTCTGCCCCCGCCCCACGTTCCACTGCGAGCGCGTCCCCTAGCGGTGGCGTGGAGATCCGCGGTGGGCGGGGCAGTGGGCGGGGCAATTCCCGCGCGAGGCGGCGGCGGGAACGTGGAGCAGGGTCCCGGGGGGAGCGGGAGGCTCCCGCACCTGGGAGGGCCTGAGGGCAGAGGAGGGGTTTGTTACTGCTGCCTTTACACCTCCTCCAGTGCTCAAGGCACCTTTACTCTCCCCGTGCATTCTCTGTGTCTGTAGGTCCCTTGGAGGCAGCCGGAAGCTGCCAATAGGTGAAGTTTGAGGGCTCTCTGATCGCGGATTGTGACTTGTGCACGAAGCACACTGACAATCTGGCTTATTCCTGAGTTGCAGCTACACCTGTGGTCATGCATAGCCGGGTATGTACATGTGGATGGTGTGTGTGCAATAGTCCTACACACCTTTGCTAGAGCAGGGTCCTGCTTGTTAATCAGCAAATAGAAAAAAATGAGCTATAGAGTGCTCAGAGGAGAGGGTGAGCGCTCATGCATGCTTTTCTCGCTTAAATAGGTGAGAGTTTATTCTAAAAACATTCACGACACCGTTTGGGAGAACACACATGGTCAAGAAGCTGACAAGCTGGCAGCCAGGTGACAAACCGCTGATAAAGGAGGTGAGCAGTTGGTGTCCTCACTTCACACAGTGAAAAATATTTCACTTGTCCTGTTACTGTGATACTACTTTTTGTGACATCTGCCCGAGAAGTCAGCCACAGTCTGCTGAGAAGGTGGATGTAACAGAGTCTGTATGAAAGGCTGTATTTGCTCAATACACCCATAAGGAGTGTCTCCTACCGTTCACTGAAGTGATACAACACTGCCCTCAATTTAAACCCCTCAGTCCTGTTGTACAAAAACTCCCTCTTTTACACTAGGTGAATGAGGAAAGTCGCTAAAGGTAAACGTCTGGGATGAGACTTACCTACTAGGGGTAAAGGCAGGAACTACAGGAGAAAAGCCCATGTCTGCAGGAGAGATGTGGGACAAAACAGGTGTGCCCACTGGCATGGAAGTTCATTTTAATTAATTACAAGACCTGGAGTTTCAGTCATTGATTATTCCTAGTGCTTTTAGAATACTTAGTCAATGGAAAGTGACAGTGTATTTTTTGTTCAACGCTGAAATTCTCATGATGTGCATTATTTGTACTGAGACCTCTTTTGTAGCTCTCGTGCCTCAAAAATTGAGAGAAACTGGTATTTCGTGGAGGGAACAGATGTGTTATGACCAATAGTTCGTAAAGATGATCCCATTAAATGATGGGATAATAAAATGCTTTTCTTAGTCATAGATCCTCTCTACAGAAGTTAATGGGTTCACCGGTTTCTCCTTTCCTATTAGAAAAAATTAGGGGGTGGAAATGTATTAAGCGGGAGCCAGCCAATTGCGATGCAGGGTTTTTGGTGGAAGCACCCAGCTATCCCGTGGACCGCAACGTCCACCCGTTTCTCGGCCATGGATGTGTCCGCAGGATTCCCTTTTTCCGAACTCCGCCTCCCAGCACGCCCTGCTCCTGCGCCGTCCTACAACTCCCAGCATGGATCGCTCCCGGCGCCGGCCTACAGCTCCCGGCATGCCCCGCTGCCGGCACACCTCCCCGCTGGGCTCTGCGCAGCGTCGGACTACAGCTCCCGGCAGGCATCGCGGCGGCGGGAATACATCACCCAGGCGGCGCTGCGTCGCCGCTCCGCGCATGCGCCGCCGAGGGCTGGGCTGTTGCTCCCTCACGGGCGGCTGCGGCGGGTCCTCGCCATGGAGTCGTACGATGTGATAGCGAACCAGCCCGTCGTGATAGACAACGTGAGTGCGGGCGGCCGCGTGTCGCGGGAGCGGGGAGGGCCCGCAATCCCTTTGTCATCGGGGGCGGCCGCGCCCCGCCCGCCGCCACC
>VZTH01003188.1:0-16142 GCA_013397815.1 Aleadryas rufinucha | reverse complement strand
TGGCCAGCGGCTGTGGGCAGTGCCGGTGCCCATGCTGGAGCTGCCACCGAGAGCCCGCTCCAGCAGCAGTCCAGAAAAGGCTGGACTTCAGCGCCCTTGGCACAAACTGAGTGAGTGCCAGAGTGCCAGGGTCGGCACGTGTGTGCCAGCCCTGCAGGGAGCAGCGGGGCAGGACAGCCACAGCTCCCCCGGGACTGCTGCTGGTTCCGTCATGGCAGCAGTGCACCAGGGCTGCAGGATGCTCCCCGGTGAGCAGGGCCACTCGTGCCCACACGAGGTGCTGCCCACACGAGGTGCTGCCCACACGAGGTGCTGCCACCGTCCCCACAAAGCTGCAGCGGGGCAGGCTGAGCCCTGCTCGGCTCTGTGCCACACGCCATCCTGCCTGTGGGATGCGCTGCAGTGTGGAAGGATGGAGGTGGCGTTTGTCCCTGCTTCAGGGACAGCTGGTGAAAGAAAGGTGAAATCATCTTCCCTCTTAGCCCTAGAGCCCCTTTCTGCCCTGCCTCCTCCCCCCAACCCCCTTTTCCTGCTCTCCCCAGCCTGGCTGTGCCTGGGGCCGGGGGTTGTGCATTCCCCGTTCCTCATCCCCCTCTGCTCCCCGCCCATCCTCCCCACTCTGTGCTCACTTGGGAATGTGACCTTGCTCTCTAGATTATTTACAGACAAAATATTGCTGCAAGCCTGGGGAAGGGTTTTCTGTGTTGTTTTTGCTTTTTTTTAAGTGACTGAATTCCACAAAAACTGAATTATTCCAAGGGCGTGGGGGGCCTGGTGGGAACGCTTTGCTCTGTTTGGGAACAGGCTGCCTGCAGCCATCTTCCCTGGCCAGCACAGGGATGCTAGAGGCTCTTAGTTTCCCCAGCTATACGGAACAATGTGTCTCTGGTTTTCTTGGAAAAACCCACCCCTTGCTCGGGGAAGGCTGCCAGGATGGGACACGAGCACTCACAGGGCTGTGGCACACGTGTAACCAGGGCCCGGGCTGCTTCCCAAGGTGTGTGTGAGCAGGCGCAGAGAGCTGGCCGCGGGTTCCTGCAGACTCAGGAGTGCTTTAGGTGGCTCCCCTCCCCACACCCCTGGAGCTCTCCACTTCCCCTCACTCGGGAGCTCCTGGGTCTCCTGCTGCGCTTGCAACACAGGCTTGGTCTGCCGAGGACCTCAGACAGCGCTGTCACATCCGATCGGAAGCCGTGGTGGGCTGGTTTCTCCTTTTTTTTTTTTGCTTTTACTGGCAGGCCCAGCAGCTGCCCTTTTCCCACTGCTGACAGTTCTCCTGTCTAGCTGAACTTCTGACAGCCTCATGGTGGTGGTTTCCCACTGAGCAGAGCCCTCATGCCTTTGACCTTGCGTGGCTGTGGCTGCGTCCCCTTGGCGCGGCTGCCGGAGGCCGCAGAGCTGTGCACTGCACACAGAACGAGCTGTTGGCTTCCAGCAGCTCTGGGTGCTTGGGATGGGGCTGGCGTGGGGTCCCTGGCTGGCACTGGTTTCCTTACAGGGTCAACGTGAGCCTTCAGGTGCCCACAGCCTCGGAGTTGTCCCGAGCAAGGTGCTGTGCTCAGCTTTTATTTGGGACTGAGCACTAACTAAGCTAAACTTGATCACAGGCAGTGAGTGCCTGTTTTGCTGTGGGAAGAGTTCTTATGCCAAATCCCTTGGTCTGGCCCCGCGTGCAGCATGGTTTGATCTCTCTGGAGAATGAGCTGGGGCTGCTGAAGGTCTGGCAGGAGCTCACTCTCCTCCTCCCCACTGAAACCCAGGCTGCTGCCGGGAACTCGCTCAGCAAGCGTGGCCACAGGGGTTCACCATGGAGCAGGCACTTGCAGAGCCATTCCCTGCCTGCTGCGGGCTTGGTGCCAGTCGTCTGGAGTGGCTCCAGCTTTCCCAGCTTGTGGAGGTGATGGTCTCATGCAGGCCCTCACAGAAGTGTTGGGTGCAGGAAGGATGCTGAGCAGTGAGAGGATGCTGAGGGGATGGAGATGGTGCCCCTCTCATGAGCACTTTTGATCAACCAAGCGTGTTCAGCTGGTGGGGGTTTGGAAGCCCAGTTTGCAGCAGACTCGTCTGGCTGGTGGAGTGATGGTTTAGGGACTACTGAGCTCTGGAGCACTCTGGGTAAGTCATAAATATCATACTGCTTATAAACAAGGGCAAAAATCAACGGATTTTGTTCAACAGAATTCTGAAGTTCCCCTTGTTGAGAGGCCATAGGGAAGGCTGGGACAAGTGGTTTATTATTGTAGTCAAATCCTTGACTTGGCTGCAGTCAGCACATTCAGCAGTGGGGTAGAAACTCACCAGGTGAGAGGCAAAAGTACCTGCTGAGATGAAGTGCAGAGGCAGCAGATAAAGGGCATCACGGGGCTGTGCCTGTAGGGACTGCTCCTTATCAGCACACCTGCTGACTGTGTTGCGAAAGCAGCCCCTTGCCACCTGTGCCTTTGGGTAGCTGGGGATTTTTCTGATGGAGCTGGTGTTTTCAGGGATGTTGCTGCTATCCTTTTTTACCACCTGGGGAAGCAGGAGGGAAGGGAGCACTAGGTCTCTGCTCATGCTGCTGTAAGAATGGGACCCCATGCACCTTGCTCCGATCTGCTCTGCGTGCACCCACGTATGGATAAAGCTGCTCCTCATTAACGGGGTCTCTGGCACTTTGCTTCCAGCCCAGAATTAATGGCTCAGCTAGCCTGAAGAACCAAGGGTGACCAGCCCCATGCCATGCAGGGGTGCAGAGCAGCCCCAGCAGGTTCCACCTGAGGAAGGGGTCCAGTGAGGCTGCTGCTGAGTAGTTCTCCATAGTGTCAGGCTAGCAGTGTCCCAGTTCCTTCAGGGTAAGCCTGGGGCTTTCATGGGTGCTCATGCCCCCTTAAATAGGAAATTGGGCATCCTGAGCTAAGCATCTTCTCCACCTGGGTGTCCCAAACAGTTAACGATCCCAGCAGCAATGGATGGGTGGTGAGGAGATTGATTGCCTCCTGCAAGGTACATAATGTCTCGCCCTTCTGCAGAAACACAACACTTGTTCAACCAGGTAAATAGCTGGTTTAAAATCCCCTCTCGCAGCAGCTGACCCTACACGTGTTTATCCAAGTGACTGGAGCTGTGCCAGCCTCTCTGGTAAGTGACCTTTCCCGAATTTTTCTTTTCAAGTTGACATTTAAGAAGGGGGGGGAAAGTCACAGCAGCAAAGGGTGTTTTAACAGTGATAAAGCTTCACCCGTTAACAAAGCCAGGAAAGCCAGTCTGGAGGCTGCGCTGGCAGCTCTGCCATCCCTGCCAGAGTCCGTGGCCAGTGCTGGCTCATGGCTCCTGACCTGCTTGGGTCTGCATGAAGCAGCATCTGCAGTATCGTGGGCTGCTCCTGCTGCCTGGGCTGGGCAGGATGGTTCTGCAGCTCCTGGGAAAGGCTCCTGACTGCAATTAAGTCTAAGGCAGCTGCTGGCAGCTGGAGGCACTCGAAGGATTAGTTCGTTACTGCAATTCAAATGAGGAAGAGTCTTAAATCTCTGAGAGGAATCTGGGTTTGGCAGGCAGTGGAGTGCTCAGCTTATTGGGAAAACGCCTTGGATAATTTTGGTAAATGTTGTACTGTGTGTTCAGGGAAGTCAAATTTACCCCTAGTTTTCATGTTCCTTGGTTCTCAGCTTCAGCACTGCCATGACTCACCCCTTGCTCCTGACAGTGCTCTCACACGGAGGGTATTTAAGCTCTGAAGCTTTGGCGGAGGTTTACCTCTTAGCCCAGATGCCCAGTACATGAGCTCCTCTTCCAGGCTGGAAGTGTCAAGGACTTCACAGAAGGCTGCTCAGCACATTTGGGTTCCCCAAATCCATACCTCCAGCATGCCACCTGCCAGCCGCTCCCATCTCCGCTGGGCTCTGCAGGATCTCTTGGGTGTCCCTGCCTTCTCCATCTGCAAAGCACCCAGAGCCCTCCTGGCCTGCCCCTGCAGCCCTTTCCCAGGCTTTTGGCTCAGTTGCAGATGGTGAGAAGGACTGAGAGCAGCAGCTGGTGTTGGTGTCTCCCTGCACTCCTCCCTTCCAGCTCCCCTCCACTGAGTGCTGCTAGAAATGGGCCAGCCTGGGGCTGTGCCTGCACGGTCCTGCCTTGAGGAGAGAGATTGAAACAGGGACTTCCCAGCTGGTTGTGTTTCCTGGAGCATGAGGGGCAGGAGACTCCTGGAAGCAGTGGCAGCAGGGTTCCCCCATATCTGGGTGCTTTCCTGGCGTTTCCTGCAGAAGTCCTGATGGGAGTGGCTGCAAAAAGGCAGGAGAGGGAGGGACAGGGTCAGGGGCAGCGCTGCAGTTGGACAGGGACATGCTGCTGGCTCAGGGTGACGCTGGGCAGCCCCATGCTGGAGCCCTGTGGGCTGACAGCAACCTCTGCTTTCAGAAAGCCACTGTTTAGTGACAAGTCTCAGCTGAGAAACACCCAAGTGCCTCTGTTGGGAGAGGCCTGATAGATACCCTTGGCTTTGTGGCTATGCCGGTTCTTGGATTTGATCTATTTGTGCCAGAGGAAAAAGCAATAACAAAAAAGCCCAGATAAGAGCAACAGCAAAGATGCTGTTAGTGAACTGATAGCTGAGCCTTGCCTTTGCTGACCATGTCCCTGTGCAGACCCAGTTCTGCAGGCAGGGGCAGGCAGGGCACCACAGCCCCCAGGCTGCCAGCAGCAGGGCCCACAGCTCGCAGAGTGCCCTGTTAGGAGCGTCCATCTGCCACAGCTCTCCCACTCCGTGCTGTCCCCAGGAGCGCTCTAGCCCTGAACGTGAACACGAGGCAGATGAGCTTCTTTGCTGGGCTGTGGCTGAGTGATGCTCGTGTGAGGCTCGGTGGCTGCTTGGCAGTGCTGGCGACTTTGGGACCTCATGCACTAAGTTATCATTAATCTGCCATGGCAAGGGTGCCTCATTTTGCGTCTGCTCCCAGCCAGCCCTGGTGCTGGCTCGCTGCAGGGTCGGTACGTGAGCCCTGGATCGGGACAGCCTGTATCCGGAGCCTTCCTTCCTCTGTGATAACGTCAGTGCTGGAAGCAGGCAGCTATTTCGGTCCCAGGAATGCCAGCGGATGATTTCACTTTTGTTTCGTACCCGATAACCTTTCCCATCACAATGAGAGACGACGTCCATGCTCCCTGTGCTTCCGTGTGCGAGGGGAAAGCCATTCAAGCGCCTCTGCAGGGGAAAAGAAAGAGCCAGGTTAAAAATAGCTTCTGATTGTCCACAGAGCCTGGGCAAAGGAAGGGCAAAAGCCTTTCCTTGTTCCACTGTCTGGTCCCACGCGCTGGGAGCAGCTCTTCTGGCCGAGCCGGGGCATGAGGACAGTGACCGTGGGAGTATCTGGTGTGCTGGCTCTTTGCGTCAGCCTCACGCGGAGGGGAAGGTCTGTCAGAGACCTTCTTCTCCATGTGGAGTCATCCCGATGTGGGGCTCCAGGAGAGCTACAGCCACCCCCTTTGCTCATCACCTGCCTGTCTCTACCCTTCCTGCCCTTCTCCTGGTCCTTTCCCTGCTGGGTTTTGTGGCTGGATGCTCGGTCAGCTCGGCGAGACAAACCCACCCCGGGCCCCAGGCGAGATAAGTCTGGTCAAACCCAAATTGTTAAAGCTCAGCTCCAATTCTTATTTCCTGTGGGGAAGGAATTGGCAAAAGTAACTTGTTTTTTTTCAAGCTTTCAGCCTTTGACTTCCCACGAACTGCTGACCCATCATGTGACGGGGCCGTGGCGGGGCCGCTGCCGCGAGATGCGGTACTGGCAGTGATCAGCCTGGTGCTCGGCTGGGGCAGGGCCCCCAGCTCCCCCCGGCTCCCGTGGGTGCTGGGGCATAGGCAGCACCCAGCTGCAGCCCCTGGGAGAGGGCAAACCCCCATGTGCTGTAAGAGCGAGGGCAGTGAGCTCGTGTACCACCCGACCCCATCCCTTTGGGAGAGATGCTCCCCTGCTCCCGGAGAGCAACTGCTTCCTGGTGCCCAGCCAGCCTTCAGAGCACATCGCAGGCTGTTCTGCAGGCTGTCAGACCTGAGCTCCTGTCTGACCAGTCCCTTTGCCCAGTGGGAGGTTTTTGCTAATTCCCCCAGCACATGACTTACAGGGTGACTCCAAACTGCTCCTGCTCTTCCTGAGCTGGAGCCTGTTTACAAAACAGTGGCTGAAGGCTGCTGTTTATCCTTACATACACATTGCACTCAGAGTTGCTAAATAGGCAAAGCCAAAATGAAAGTCATCTGGGTTTTCTTTAATTAGAATAAAATCCGGATGAATCATGAGGTTCTGTACCTCAAGGATGCACCAGGAATTGGCTTTGGCTGCAGACAGCAAGGTACAGCAGTCAGCAGAGCCGGCTCGCTGCCTTGACATCTGCTGGAAAGACTTGTTTTTCCCTCCCGAGTCACATGCTAGCTTGTGATCTGATCATGAGATACAAAGGATAACCTTCCAATATTTACTCTTCTCATCTGCAATTTCAAAAGGCGGAGGAAAAGAGCAAAAAGCAGCATAAGGGAGGAAAACACAAGCTCCCTTTCCTCATTTGGTTAGTGTTGCTGTAGGTGCCGTGCTTGTTGCTGGGACAGGGCAGGAGTCTGGCTGCAGCACCACGGGCTGTGCTTGTGCCTGCTGTGGCCATACTGGAGCGTGTCAGGGTGGGCAGAGCAATCCCTGCTCGTGTGTTCGGCCACGTGGGCATCCTCCCCTCCAGTGCCACCACACCTGTGTGCCAGCAGAGGTGGGCAGGGGCTGCCTGTCCCAGGCTGACCTGCACTGGCACAGGCAGGGGAAGCTTGTCCTCCCCCATGGCTGCCCAGCGCTGGCCCCGTGCCATCCTTCAGCATTCAATTTGCACGTTTTATTATAAATGTCAAAGTGACATTTTTTATAACAATATCCTAATGTAGTCAGCCAGGCAGGTGGAGTTACTTGTACGTGCTCTAGTCCAAAGGTTCATAGCAAGCCCAGCTGCAAGATTCATCCAGAATCACCCTTGAATAAAATCCCCTATATAATCTTGGGGGAATTTTTGCTAGTGCAGCTTGGGTGTGTTTACTTCTGTGGGCTGATGCCTATCAAGCACCAAAAACCCCCAGAAACACATCCCGGTGCCACAGGGGCTGTTGGGGCATGAGTGTTCAGGCTGCTGAAGGCTGTGAGGGAGCTCTTGCTGCAGGGAGAGCAGCACAGAGCAGTGGGGCAGGGCTGTTTGCTTGCTGAGCAGGAGGAGTGTGTGCCACTGAGTACCAGATCTGCCACAGGCTGCATATGTGCAGCAAAATGAACTGTGTGTGTAGTGGGACTGCCCTGGGAGTGGCAGCTGGGATCAGCAGCCTGTGTCTGTCTTCCCCACATGGGGAAGGGGAGATGCTCCAGGCAGAGCCAAAGGGGCTGTGCCTGTGGGTGGCACACGATGTGTCAGCCTGGCACAGAGCGAGGGCCACCACCAGAGCTGCCCTGGAAAGCAATCACTGCTCTGAGGAGCAAGAAGGGGTGGATGTCACTGAGGAGAAGCAGCCAGTACAGACTGAGTGGTGAGAGCAGAGCCTGGGCACAGCCTGGGCACAGCCATCCCGCTGTGATAGGGCTGTGCTGCCGTGTTTCCAGTACAAACACCCGCTGGTGGTGGGTGGGGAGGGAGGGAGGTGAAGGGGCATGGTGAGAAGATAGCTCACCTAACAGGGAGGGTGCCTGCTGGGTGCCTTGGATGTGGTGAGGGGTGCTTTCACTGTGCCAGGCAGGTAGATTCCAGTGTTGTAGGGAGCATGGCTGAATGGTGGATGAAGCCCAGCCTGCACGGCCCAGCTGGCCCCTGTGCCTCTGCCAGGACCACAGCATTTGTGAGAGAGGCTTTGGATAGCTGGGACCTGGTAGGGTCCCTGCACACAAAGCTGGGGAAATGTGAACAGGAGGTGATTTTTAAATTAAAGCCCAAACAATCTGTGATTAAGGACTGTCTCCAGTAGGCATGGTTATCTCTGATTTCAGGCTTTGGGAAGCCTCGAAACTGTTTAGGTCCAAGCTGTGTGTCTCCTGCTATTACAGGAGCTCCACATTGCAGTGTCCTAACCCACCCTCCCACGTCCGCACTTGGCTCAAAGACCCTTTTTTATTTTCTGAAAAGTAAACCACTTTCTTTCCTCGGGCAAATATTTCTGTGGCCTGGCTGCAGCATTAGCCAGAGGTAATTAGGAGGGCCGTGACGGGCTGATGAGGGGTTTGGTGTGCACTCATCAGTGGGCCACGTGGGACAGCGGCATATCTGCCTCTGGCACACGGCATTTGGAAGGCGTTTGGGTTTTGTGGACCTGGCTGACCTGTCACTGTGCCCCAGAGCCATCTCTGAGCACTGTGGCTTCCTGGTTCGCTGGCCTTTTGCCTGCCTCTAGGAAAATTAGAGCAGGCCTGACCTAGAAAGCTGGATGCAGAAGTGATCGATAGTGATGGTAACTGGCCAGCAGCACTGCCTGGCTCTTGGTTTCTTAGTCCCAAAAGAAATAAATGCATTCAGAAAACAGTTGGTGGTCTGGCTCCTGTTGCTGCCTTATCAGCTGGAGGAGGCTTCAGCCTGTGGTCCAAGGGTCGTGGCAGGCTGAGTTTACCGTGCCCCATTCCTGGTGGATGACTTTGGTCCTTCTGGTGCCCCTTCCCAGTGATAGTGGTTCTCCAGCAGGGTTTGCTGTGTGAGGTGTTTGTTCTGCAGCAGCAGAGTGCTGAAGGCTCGGGTGGAGGGTGGCAGCAGGGCAGGTGCCACGGGAGGGGGACACAGCAGCTCTGGGTGTGATCCCACCAGGGTGAAGAAGATGCATCTGCTCATCCCTGAGGGCGGTGTGGACACTTGCTCCTGGACAAGAAAGCAGTCCCTGTTCTTAAGGAAATAAATCCTGAAGAACATCCTTTCGGAGCAGTCCCCTCCTGCCTGCTGTGTCCCTAGAGGACAACAAGGGCTTTGTAACTGCTCAGGGCTCTCAGGAACCAAAACAACCGTGGTATGAGCTCAGCAGCTGTAAATCAGCGGGCTCCACCGGCTCCAGGGCTGCGTAAATTTAGTGCCAATTGCTTTGATCTCAAATGCTTTTATTTCATACCCTCTACAGAGACAGATACAAGGTCACTCTAATGGCTGATACATGAAAAACTTATGTGGCCTTTATTGATTTTGGAGTGATTAATGAGTGAAAGGGAAGGACAGTGATTCATGCACATGAGCAGTGCCGGGGAATGAGCAACACTGACCAGGGTGGCCTTTTAATTCCATAATCAAGCCTGTGTCCAGCTTCTTGGGGACACCAGCATTGCTCTCACAGACGTCTTTGCACTGGGCAAACACCTGTTTGTACACAGTGAGCTCTCGTGCCTGCACCTCATTTCTGTTCCCCTTGCTTTTCGCTGTCCCTCTTGAAAGGGGACCAAAACCAGCCAAACCTAAACTCTCACTGTAGCCTTGTTGACAAAGCCTCTTGAAGCTTTCCTGCTGCTGTCCCAGGCGGCCTGAGAGGAGAAGGAGAGGCCCAGGAGAGGTAAAGCACAGTGCCTTGCCCAGCCTCACGTCAGGCAGCAGAGCACCCACAGGAGGCATCCCCCAGCTTTGGCCCTCTGGTTTACCAGCGTGTGAGCTCACTGAAGGAGCTTCAAAGCTGGCTGCTGTGATTAGCCTTGCACACAGTGGTTTTTGAGTTGCTTTTCCAGTCCCTCAGGCATGTGCAACTTCCCAGAGGCTGCTGAGCTGTGTCAGGGTGGACACCCTCCTTCCACAGCCTCCATCCCAGTGCACCCTGTGGATGGGGTCCACAGCCCCTGGTTTGCTCTGTGCCACACATTCAGCTGGAAACTGATGCAAGGGGAAGTCATCCTAATTTTGGAGGGGGACATCAGGCCCAGCCTGAAGGATCTGGGCAGTGGTTATGCAACTTTCCTATTTGGTATTTGAAGAAACTTCCCCCTCCTGGTTGTCCCAGCTTTGTGACCATGACTTAAGGCATCGTACTGCTACCAGAGTTCATTCTGCTGGGCTCACTGCTTTCACATAGGCTGTCTTGCTGAGTGGGTCAGAGACCTGCTGCACCTCTTAGGGCCTGGGGACTTGCCATGGTTAGGGATTCATTTGTTGCTGGCACTGCTGCTTATTTTTTTCTCTCTCGCCGTTTCCTGATGTCTGTTCCTGTGTACACTGAACTGTGCCTGTGCCCTCCAGCTCACCAGCCTGACCTCCAGAGCTCTCCCCCAGCCTCTGAGCTGTGGCAGAGCGAGGTCCCAGCGTTTTGGGACACAGTGCCCTAAGGGAAGGGCACGGGAAAGCGTTCTCAGTGGCACAGGCGGGTGGCAGTGCCTACTCTGCGAGCGGCTGTGGTGCAGTGCCCACGCTCCTGCCTGTGCTTTGCCCACCATGGGCACAGATGCAGACCAGCCCCACACACCCAGCACTCGCTCTGGGTGTCCCCATTCCTGTTCAGGAGCGGCCACAGGCTGCTGGCTTCTCCAAGGGAAGCTTAGGGCACACGGGGTGTTGGACCCTGCAGTCCTGCTGACCATGGCACAGCAGGAGAGGGCGGGGAGCATCACGGGGAGGCACACAGAAAAACACTGTGTGCTCCCAAGTTAGCTACCAGGCCAGGTTGGTTTTCCTGTTTACTCCCTGAGTGGAAAATAGGAAGGGAGTGAAAAACCTCATCCCCTTGGCTATATAAAGGTCTTGTTGTGTGGGCACAGCAATTTTACCTTCTTTTCATTTTTTTGCCCTGGTATTGCCAGGTGTGTGGCGTGGGCTGTAGTGCCAGTAAAGCAAATAAAAGGGGGTGCTGGGAATGGCTCCTCTGCAGGAGAGGGGTCCTCTCAGGCAGAGAACTCGACTCCTTCGGTGATCTACTGGTGAGTGGCTGTACTGGGGTTCTACAAGGCATGAGGGTCACAGAGGGTCAGGCAGGGCTTGTGCTGGTTGTGCTGGGGACACACAGAGCCCCAGGTACACCTGGCACTCCCAGCTGCTGGCTGCTCACGTCTCAAAAAAAGGGCAAAAGGTGAAGAAACCACATTATCCCTACAGCATTTCGTGGGTAGGTTTGCCATGAAGGGTTGGCTGGTGGGCTTGGCCAGCAGGAGCGAGAGGTCAGAGCAGATAAAACATTGCCACGCCAGGAAACCGTTTTGGGTTTACAGCATCAGGATGTGTTATGGGGGTCTTAAACCCTGTGATCCCAGAGATGTTGCTAAACCTTGTTTGCCTTGGATTGTTTGTCCAAAAAGATACCAAGAGATGAACTCTTTCTTCCCTTCGTAACTGCCCATAATCTTATCTGAAGCCTCCGATGTGTCCTAGAGACTTGTCAGGGAGATAACATGGAGATAAGTACCAAACAAAAAGAAGTCCAAGAGCAGTTATTTCTGAGGTCTGCTGGGGAACAGCACCGGTTTCTTGCCCAGCTTTGGTCATCCTTATTTGTCACAAAGAGAAGGAAAGGACGCCCGGAGCTGTCCGAGTCTCACTTAGGCAGTGATTGACCTTTCTTGCCTCCTTGCTCCTCTGGGATAGCTGAAGATGTTTTGAGGAGTAAAGTCTCAAAGCTGCTTTAGCTAATTACTACAAAAAATTACTGCATGAGAGCTGCAGCCCATGGCTCAGCTGTCCAGCTGCCTGGGCCAGTGGGGCTTGACTGTGTCTCACCAAAGGGTGTTTTTGGTGTTGTGGGGCTGTGGATGCCCTTCAGGCAAGGGGCGTGCTCATAGATCTGGTGGTGGTTTCAAGGTACCTTTTACTTCACGTGGTTTGTGGCTTCTCACCTGTGAGAGGAGCCTCTAATCATCTCACCACAGACTGAGAAAAGTATGTGCAGTTGTAAAAAGGATCTTCCAAACATAGCATTTCCTTTAAAATTCAGTTCAGTGTTTGTGTGTCTGACTATAACATTCACTGCCTGTCCAGTGTGCCCAGTTCTGCAGTCAGGACCTGGATTCTGTGTTAATTAGGGTTGTTTCATCCAGTTCATTGATTAAAAATGTGACATTTCAAAGACACAGGAAAAAATTGTTGTCTGATGAAGTGTCTCCCTGATGCTGGTTCATGGCTTAGGTTTGGTTTTCAGAGCTATGAGTTGGCCAGGTTTTGCCACTGGTTTTTTGTGCTATGTGACCTTTTGTGTCATTCTGGCTCTCAGTCAAAATGCAATACTGAGTAAGAGCTGTACCAAATGTGGGCATCCTGTGTCAGCACCACAGCCAGTTACTGTGACCAGATCTGTTTTCTGCAAAGCTTTCTTGATTAGCAAAATAAACTGCTTAAGGGAGGAGAGCTAAATTAATCAAGCCACGCCTTGGCTCTGGGTCATGGTGACTTGCCTCTAGCGTTGTCCTGTTTACTCCTTCAAAATACTGGCACCTCAGTTTGCTTTTGGATGAGTCCCTGAGCAGCTGGAGCTAGGGCAGGACACATGTCCACTCTCCATGCCATTGTGGTGTCCTCAGTTAGTGCAGGTGCAACGTGTATTTTGGAAGTTGATAAAAGGGGAGGTGAAGGGTACTTCAGTGTTGGGTTCTCCCAAGCAAAGCAAACAGATGGGACAAATGAGCACTGCACTGCCCCACTGTAGTGATTTCATTAGCACAAACCAGTCCACAGCCAGTAAGGACACGCTGTCAAAGCAAATTGATTTTTTTCTACTGTTTTGCTCACCCACTGCAAGGCTTTGGGCACTGCTAGCAGGGCTTGTCCCTGGCTTGTGAGTGTGCCCTTTGCTTCACAGCACTCAGCCCCACAGGTCTCTGGGGTTCCTTGCTGGCCTGGCTGCAGGGCTCTGCCCACAGCTGAGCCACAGCCGTGCCCCGAGGCACCCATGGTACAGGTCAGCCCATGGCAGCACTGCTGAACCCCAGGAGCAGGTCCCAGAGGAACCCAGCAACCAAGGGGTGGCCAAGGGTGGGTGTGGGTGGCAGGGCTCATCCCGTGCCCTGGGAGCACAGGGACAGGCGTGGGGCAGTTACAGCCCTTGGCCTGACTCTGCCAAACCTCTCCTCTCATGGTCTGTGCGCAGAGGCTGCCCCAGTTCGCCCCGGGGTTACCACACATTTTTGTCATGCTTGCAAAATGCTGTTACCACAAATTGCAAAAACCAACCTCATCCTCATCTGATCAGAGCGAAACCAGCACAGCTCTGCACGACGTCTCCAGCGTGTCCGGTCCTCGGCGTGCTCCTGCAGGCATACAGCTATTGCTCAGGCATGCTGTCATTTGCTGCCTTCGGGTTGTTTTTGCTCTGCAGACTCCATGGCCTGTGAGAATGGCTGGTGACCAGTGCAGCCAGGGTGCCCACTGCCACAGTTACTGGCCATGGCACTGCCTTTAGCTGAGGGCTGGTGTGGCCTTTCCGTGCACAGATGGCTGCAGTAAAGCTGAGGGTTTGGGGAGTCTCTGCTGGGCTCTTCCTGAGCAGACCTCCGGGGCTGCCCCCAGCATCCTGCGGACAGAGGCACGGCTGGGGCTGGCTGGGATGCCCACCCCAGGCTCCTCAGTCCCTGTCCCACCGTGTGGGCAGCACTCCCCCAGGTGACCCTGTCCTGACAGGGCAAAGCGAGCAGGGCACCCACTATCTCCCCGCTGCCAGCACCCAGGCTCCACCTGCCAGCTCCTTCCGTCCCCATGGCTCCTTCTGACCCAGCCCTTGTCTCTGCAGGGGGACAGCCATGTGGGGGAATGAGTGGGTGCAGCATGCAGGCGGGCTGGGGGACTCTGGGCATTCCCAGGAGCAGAGCTGCTGGTAAAAGTAAGGTATTTAACAATTACTATGAGCCCTGGGGACTCTTTAACCTGTGTGGAGAACAGCTCAGCAGCAGCAGTCCTCATGACAGACCTTCTGTCTGTAGCTGGGCTGTGGTGTGGTTGGGTGCCCATGCAAAATGTGGGGGAGCACTGGCAGTGTCTTTCACTAGAGCTTACCCAGGTGGGTTTGGCTGTGAGCCACGCTGGAGCTCAGCCCCTTCCAGAGGCTGCTGGCAGCGCTCTGGCTGTGGCTGGGCAGTCCTTGGGTGCTGGGGAGAATGCAGGTAACAGGCACAAGAAATGAGGGCTGGCACAAGATGCTGTAATGGACTGCAGCCCCAAGTTAGAGCTGTGCTCTGCCTTCACCCATGGAATGCAGCAGGGGCAGAATTACCCAGAGGCAGGGTGTCTGTGCAGAGCCATCAGCTGGGGACACACAGGGCCACAGCTCTCTGCCTTAGAATGCCGTGTCACACGCTGGGATCATATGGTGCATCTTGTGCCAGTCATCAAGTGACTCAAAAAATCAGGGCATGAAAGTTCTTTGGCAATGCTAAAAGCAAAATGTAAGGAAAAAAATTCTCCTTCCCTTACTCCATAAAAGTTCAACATCGTGCAGATGATCTAAAACTTTTTTGAAGTGCTAAAGGCTGTCTGAACTGTAAGTGTTTTATATTGGGTACAGGGATCTCCTGCTTCTAAAATAGATGAGACACTTCAGAGGGGAGCCTTTAGTCTGTCCAGACAAGAGATAGAGCAGAAACCTGCTATTGTTGGAGGTTGCCTGTAGGAAATGCAACTGCAAATGGCCAGACTTGATATTCTGCTGTGCTTTGTACTTAAAAGTATGTGTTTTATCATGATAGGTGAGGAGAAGCTGGACATTGAAGGCTTACCTTGCTCTAGCAGGAGGCCTCCAGGAGGTTGTCCAACTTGACTCCAGCCCAGGTCGTTGTGCTGGTCCCACCCCCTCCCAAATCCTCAGTTTTGCACCTTTTCATGTTTTGCAGGCTCAAAGATATTGGCCACTCTCAGGGAGGTAATTTTCCGAAGGCCCTTAGAGCCTTGCCTGCATGCCTTTGGCACTATCCAGGCAGGCACGGCAGGCTGATATTCTTTCTATTCACAAACAGGTTTGTAGGATGCAGCAGAAGCTTTCTGGGGTGCTGGGCTTGTCAAAGCCTGGCTTCACCCCCCTGCCTGAGCCGGGCTTTGCAGCGGCTTGGGCGTTCCAGCCTCTGGACTAGGGGTGTGGGGACACATCTCACAGGGCATGGCCAAACCAACGCTACCCCGACACAATCAGCATTTCTAAATGAGCACTGGGCTAATCATCACGGCTCGTATTTCCATTCCCACCTGTCACCTATGTCAGCTCACTTATGGGGACACCAGAGGGCAACTAAATGAGGCGAGCACTTTGGTATTACACGGCAGCTGGAGCGGCAGCTGAGTGAGGGCATTACGAGGCTTCAAACACCTCCACTCTTGGCAGAGCTGCCCTGCGGGGGTGGGACGCGGCCCCCCGGCCCCGGGCTCCCCAGCAGCACGGCTTCCTGCGGGCTCAGCAGCCGCCTGGCCCTCCATCCCTGCCTCCCTCTGTCCGTCCGTTCCCCCGGTGCGGCCGCGGCTGCTGCGGGGCTCCGGCTCCCCGCGGTGGCCGCAGGGTGCGCAGCTGCTGGGGCGAGCAGGAGCCGGCTGCATATATACGGGTGTATAAACGCGTCTGGATTCTATACGTGTGTGTAGATGCGTGTAAATATACACACACACGTGTGCATGCACACACAGGTGTGCAGGTACGTAAATTACCCAGCGCCAGGTACGTGTACGTGTGCACAGACACACACACACGTTTGGATATTCACATGTACACACACACACACGCACATTTGGATGCACACACACAGAATTTGGATGCACACACACACACACGTTTGGATGTGCACATACACGTTTGGATGTGCACATACACACACACATTTGGATGTGCACATTTGCACACACACATTTGGATGCGTACACACGCATTTGGATGTGTGCACACACACATTTGGATGTGCACATTTGCACATGCACATTTGGATGTGCACACACATTTGGATGCACACACACACACACATTTGGATGTGCACACACACACACTTGGATGTGCAGATGTACACACACATTTGGATGTGTGCACACATTTGGATGTGCACACACACACACATTTGGATGTGCACATTTACACACGCACATTTAGATGTGCACACACATTTGGATGCNTTTACACACGCACATTTAGATGTGCACACACATTTGGATGCACACACACACACATTTGGATGTGCACACACACACACTTGGATGTGCAGATGTACACACACATTTGGATGTGCGCACACATTTGGATGTGCACATTT
>VZTH01003179.1:4212-23598 GCA_013397815.1 Aleadryas rufinucha | reverse complement strand
CTCCTCCTCCTCCTCCTGATGCACAGGAGGGAGTCTCCAGGGCTGCATTTGTGCAGCTCTCATGAGCATAACCTTTTGACTCACTGGGGTTTTGGTTTGTTCTTGAGGAAGGAGCTGGTGAATCACCAAACCTCTCCTTCCAGGGAAGGAAACCTCAGGTCTCAAAGGAGACTCAGCCCCCAGCCCAGCCGTGGAGCTCAGAGCTGCCCTGCTCACCCTGCAGCAGCACTGGGGGGTTGGTTTGAGTTCTTTTTGGTTTTCTGAAAGCCAAGTGTGTGTTTCTATAGGAAAATCCCATCTGCAGCACACTCAGAGCTGTTCACCCACGTGTCCATGTGCTTTGGTCATCCCACATTCCTGTCAGAGCAGCAAGAATTCCACTGGCATGGAGGAACCCACAGGGCTGAGACCATAAAACCACAGAATCACAGAATATCCTGAGCTGGAAGGGACTCATCAGGATCATGAGTCCAGCTCCCGGCCCTGCACAGACACCCCAACAATCCCACCCTGGGCATCCCTGGCAGCGCTGCCCGAACGCTCCTGGAGCTCTGGCAGCCTCGGGGCTGTGCCCATTCCCTGGGGAGCCTGGGCAGTGCCAAGCACCCTCTGGGGGAAGAACCGTTCCCTGATCTCCAGCCTGACCCTGCCCTGACACAGCTCCAGCTGTTCCCTGGGTCATGTCACTGAATTCCAGGCTGTGCCTCTGTGGCACTGCCATGAGAGGAAACCCAAGTCCCCCGTGGCACAGCCTTGCCCACCTGCCAGCTGATTCCAGCTAAAGCTGGACATCAGCAGGAATTTCTTCCCAGAAAGGGTGGTCAGGCACTGGCAGGGGCTGCCCAGGGAGGTTTGGAGTCCCCATCCCTGGAGGAGTCCAAGGAAAGCCTGGATGTGCCACTCAGTGCTCTGGGCTGGCGATGAGGTGGGGGTGGGGCACAGGTTGGACTCGATGATCTCAGAGCTCTTTTCCAAGCTAACCTGAGATTCTGTGAATGGGAGAAGACAACACAAGCACCTTCTCCAGTTGTCTGGAGCACTTTTTTTGGCAGACAAACCTCCTAAACTCACATGGCACTCATCATCTTGGGTGAGTCAGGTTTCTTGTATGTTAAACAAAGGTATTTTAGACTAATAAAAACAACTCATAGGAATGTGTCGGTTCCAGTTACTGCATCTGGCAGCTGCCTGGAGTTCAAAAGCTGTCGCTTAATTTGTTATCTGTGTACAGAGATAACAGGAAGGCAAGTGACATTTAATCAGACTTGATAAGCCTGTAAGGGATTATTAGCATGACATACTCTAAATTACAGTTTCTGTAGTTTTCAGCTTCTCAGGACCACAGAGGGCTTTAGCCCCTCGTGCCAATGCCACAGCAGGGCACCTCACCCACCCCGGTGCTCAGGCAGGACAAACAGGGCAGCCAGGGAAGTGTTTGCTTTATGCAAAACAGCCACTTATCTATTTAAATTGGTCTGTGGGCAGGGGGGAATGGTTCTGAAAACTTCCCAACCTGGACATTATGGATGCAAACAACAAAAGCCACACACCGAAGAAGCTTGAGCCCATGGCAGTGTCTGTGCTGATCCAAACCTCCCTGTATTTGCTGTCCAGGCTTAAAATCACCATTAACAGTTGAGACACCACCACCAGGCTGAGGGTGAGGGGCTGCTGACACTCAGAAGAACCCACAACACAGAAAACAAGAGTAATTGCTGTGCCTGCCCAGTCCCCACAGCTCCTGGACTCCTCTTCTCACCAGCATCACCCAGCAGTGGAGCTGGAGCCCCTCTGCTCTGGAGCCAGGCTGGGAGAGCTGGGGGTGTCACCTGGAGAGCAGAAGGCTCCAGGGACACCTCAGAGCCCCTTCCAGGGCCTCAAGGAGCTCCAGGAGAGCTGGAGAGGGATTTGGGACATGGGATGGAGGGACAGGACAAGGGGGAATGGCTTCCCACTGCCAGAGGGCAGGGATGGATGGGATATTGAGAAGGAATTGTTCCCTGGGAGGGTGGGGAGGCCCTGGCACAGGGTGCCCAGAGAAGCTGTGGCTGTCCCTGGATCCCTGGAAGTATCCAAGGTCAGACTGGATGGGGTTTGGAGCAACCTGGGATCATTTTCTTCATTTCTTCATTTTGAACTGGGCTAAACCTAGTACCTTATCAAGGCAGTTGGGAAAACCACCAGCACTGTGGCTCCAACTGCTTTAGATTCATCCAGCAAACCTGAGCAGTTCTGAAGTCCCAGATTTGAGGGTTTCAGCTGAAGCCTGATTGCAGCAGCTCCCACCAGCACAACACCAAACAGCAACACTCCTCCAAAGTGCAACACCAAGCTTAGCCCACGAGACAGGAGCCACAGTCCTGCTTTTGGCCAGCAAGAAATACTTAAAAGAAAGGTTTTGCTTCCTGTGTGTGTTTGTGGCTGGTTACAAACTCTCCTTGGAGCCCGAGCAGCTGAAACCAGAGCATTAAAGAGTGAAAGAGGATGACGTGCTTTAAGTAGCTGACTTAAACCCTGGTGTAAAGTGAGAGGTTTAAACTGCTTGAAGCCAGCCAGGCTGGCTGAAAATGAGCACAGGCACAGGCCTGCAGTGATGCCTTAAGTTTTAACTTTTATATTTTTCAAATCCTGTATTGCTTAGTTTGAAACTCTGAAGTGTCTTGTAGCCTGCTAGCTGCTGCTCTCTCATGCTGGGTAGACGTAACAAAGCCTCTCTAGCTTTGCTCTTCAAGGTCACTCAGATTGTCCTAGGCCCAAAAGGTGTAAACTAGGGCCTCTAGAGAGGTGGAGAAATTGAAGAAATTACATCATTAGCTAAAGTTTTAATTGGAGAATTTATACTGATATGCACATGAACCAAACCTATAAAAGCGTGAAGGACTCGTGACTCGTCGTCCACCTTGGGGTCCATTTTTGGCAGCAGCCTCTGGTCTCCCAGGGTGTACCTTTGAAGGCCCTTCAAATAACTATCACCTCTATTCCCTTATTCCTGTCTAGTCTCTGTTTCTAGGTAGCCACCTCAGGCATCAGCAGGAGCACAGCTGGGGGTGACATGTGCCGAAGGGGCTCTGGGCACCTGTGTACCAGGGACACGGCCCAGACCGAGGGACTTCTGGAAAAGGGCACGGAGCAGAGGGGAGGAGGAGGGGAGGTCACCTGGCACCCCAACAGCACAACAAGAACTCCTTGCAGCATCCCCACTCCCACATCTCCTGTATCCAAGGACTCTGCACACTCCAGAGTGTTTCACCTTCCAAAACCCAACAATTCTGCTGCCAATGACACCCCGGCTACAGCAGCCCTCGGAGCCCCACACTGGGATGCCATGGGGGTTCCTCACAGCACAAAAGGAGTTTCCTTGCTTTGATGCACTGAAGTCAGCTCAGCAAATGACCCCGAGCCTCCAACAGCGAGAACTCCAAATTCAAATTCCCACACAAATGCCTGGCAGCCCCGCAGTGAACGTTTCCCAGGGAGGTGAAGGATTCCCCAGCTGTGAATTCCCTGTTTAGCAGGCTGGAGGAAAAGGAAAAGGAAGCTCTAGGCCTCTCCTCTTTATCCTGATGGATGCTCCATGTCTCCACCACACAGCAGATGGATTCAGCAGGACAAAATATCCACTGTGCTTGTTTTAGGCGTGATCCCTGAAGGAATTCAGGGCTATGCTGGGCAGCCACCACCCCCCTGTAACCCCTGAGCCTGCCAGCAGTTTTCCCTCACATTCTGGCAGAGATCAGGGCTGAACCAGCTTCCAAAAAGACATTCTTTGGAGGTATCATATGGTATCTCACAGGGATGGTGCTTCCATGTCTCGCCCTGGGAATAAAATCAACTCTCAGTGCTGCTTTAATCTACACAGACTCTGGAAGCAAATCCAAAGGAGGCAAAGAGGAGGAATGAATTCTGATATATTCCTGATAAACACCCCCAAACACCCCAGCAAATGGGCTGCAGTTCCCACCAGGAAATCCTGCAGCCTCACATGTGCTGCCAGCAGCAAAGATGTGGAAGGAAGGAAAGGCAGGAAAGGAAGGAAAGGAAGGAAAGTTGGTTTAAACATGAGGAACTCATTGAGTACCCAGGTACAGATCAATCCTGGGTGTCCTGCTTGGCTGAGACAGGACATGAAAATCCAAATACCTCTCATGTAGTTACTCTTCCCTGACTGCCAGAAGCCCAGATCTGCTCTGAACATCCTGAACCATTGGGGGGAAACAGTACTGTAAGTGTAAGTGAGACAATCCCTGAAGTCAAGCAGAGAGAAAGCCAAGCACCACACTGGCAGAAGTGCCAAACTGAGGGATTTTTAGCAATAAGAAGTGCAGGGAGGGCTCCCACCAGCTGCTCTCCTCTCTCTTTAGCCAGGTGTGTGGCCTGGAGTGACCCACAGGAATTCACTCGAGTGAGAACACGTAGTATAAAACCTCTCCTGGTTACACAAAGGTGAAAGCAGCACCTCCACCCTCCGTGTTTAACACAAGGGGATGAGCCAAAGCACTCATTTGTCCCTAAAAACCCACCTTGCCTCTCGAGGCTAAACCAATCCTTTCAAATAAAATGTATAATATTTTGAAATGCTGATGACAGAAGTCAGAGTATCCTTTTTTCACCTTTGGGAAACGTGCTGCAACTGCTGAAGCTCCTGCAGCCAAACCAAAGGGCTCGTGCCAAAGACACAGCTGTCCCCACACAGCTCTCTTTAGATCCCAGGCTCCCTAAATCCATGGGTTGCAGTGGGATCAGCTGAAATGAACTGATCCCTGCTAATGCAGCATTTGTCTGGGGTAAGACCACATCCATCCCCCTGTGCCGGGTGCTGAGAGAGCATTACCAGCCCCACAATGTGAGCACAGCTTCACGCTGCCTCCCCACACTGCTGCTGGGATGGGAACCGCAGCTGCACCATTCCCAGAGCCAGGAACACCCTTCCCAGCACTTCCCTTCTGTGGCTTCATCACCATAAACAGCCAGGCCGAGGGGGAGGCTGATAACTCGAGATTACTCTGGCTCCAGCCGTGTTTATAGGATCTGACTCCCTAATTTGCTGAAGGAGCTGGCACTCCACAAAGCACTCAGAACCTCAAAGCAGGTTTCTATTCTGCTGGAATTATACCTAATTAAGTAACCTTTAAAACACCCCCGAGGGGCAGATCTCATTACAGGGAGCAGCCGCGGTCAATTGTGAGTAAGCAGTGCAAGAACTGCATTATTTATTTCACAAGGGGCAGCGCTGACCCAGGGCTGCTGCCAGTATTTTGCTCTCCCAGCCTTTCCCAAAGCTCCAGGAGGAGCTCAGCAGGCAGATCGTGCCTGCTCAGGTCTCTATTTAAAGGTCTACCATAAGCAACACCTGGTGAAGATGTTTTCTGCAACATCCCTCCCTAATCTTGCCCAGACATCAGCTCATCCTTCCCATCCCTTCATCTCGAGGCTCCAGCACTGCAGGGCCTCTGTTCCCAGCATGGTACTTGAAACCAAGGATCCAGGCACCTTCCTGAGAAGGAGACAAAGGAAGCCTCAGCCTGGGTTGTTCTCATCTTTTCCTGCCACAGAAGAAATAATCAAAGCTACTATTTAAGGTAGAAGGGGAATAAACCTCCTGTATTTAGGAGGAATAAAGAGGAATAATTATTGTAAGGATAAGCCTGCAAGTATTCAAAGGAGAGGAATGGGAGAGAGATCACCCACAAACGAAGACAGAGCAGGAACAAAGTGAGCAAGTGCCCAAGGGGAGGACAGATCCTCTTCCCAGGAAGACCTTGCCATTTAATACCCACTTGCCTAACAAATCCTCCTTTTCCTATTAATCCAAGAGAAAAGCTGCTCAGCCTGCCACCAGCTTTTGCTGTGCTTCACCTCCTTGGGGCTCTTTCTCCCCCAGTCTTGCCCCCCTGACTCTGGCCCCAAACCCCGAAGCCCCAAAGCCTCTCCCAGGGTCACTGAGCTCCTTCTGCAGGAAATGCCAGAGGGGAGAGATGCAAATACAGAATGGCCAGAATTCCCTCCCCACCAAACTCCTGTTTTCTGCTTTTGGAAGAGGAAGGAAGAGATCTCCAAGCCAACTGTGAGCCAAGAACCAGCCCAAAGCTGATAGTGAGAACCAGATCCCCTCCACGCATCGGGAGCCTGCACAGGAAAAGACTTTCCCTCAAACACTCAAAATTCACCAGGAAGCAGAAAAAGAAGCCAGAATATGTTTTAAAGAGCTGGCAATCAAAAAAAGCTTGAGGACCCACATCCTTCCTGCCCATGCCCACAAGAAACCAGGACAAATGGATCCAGCCAGGCCCTGGGTGCAGATTGTGGAGCTGAACTGCAGGAGATCTCCACCACCACCATCGCTGAATTCTGGGGTATTTTACCTGCTGGCAGAAATTCCTCTGCTTTGCACAGGACCTTTTTGGACTAACCCCACCTGCTCCAGGGATATCTGGAGGCAGTAACAGCTCTATGCTCCCCAGGGCTTCAGAAGCCTCAGTTTGTGGTATTTAAGTGTGTTCTCAAATGCCAAGTGTGACATTTCCAAATTATCCCTCAATTGTTGCCACTGAAGCATAAAAATGTATTTAAACAAACAACTTCAAGGACGGTTTGGAAACATTAACAGGAATATAAGTTACACTGAGATGGATTTAATCAAAATTTAATTGTTTGTCTCAAGTGTTCCAGGTTTCCTGTCGCTCCCTAAGTGCTCAAAGGCTTCAGCAGCCACTGACGCTCTACTCTAAACATTTATTTGTTTAATGAACTTGAAGAAGGTTCTTCCTCCACCCTCCAAGCCATTGAAGCCTTTGTTGCTAGCTTTTGTCCCTCTGATGACAAGGGAAACCTGTTCTCACCTTTCCAAACACGGCTCAGGGGCAGGAGGCTGGGTTAAACCAAGAAAGAAAAAAGTTTAGAACCTGGTTACTCCTTAGAGAGAATCCACACTTCGGTGGAGGGTGGAGATACCCCGGGGGAAGAGCCAAGTGCCATCACGGAGCCACCCTGGGTTGTGTTGTGCCAGGGACACGGAGCCTCCGCAGGGCTTGGAGCTGATCTGAACAAACAAACAGCACCATAAAACACACCAGGAGGTCACACACCAAGGATTGGGCGTTTTAAGATGCTGAATGTTTTGCCTGGTCTGGCTCCGTGCAAAGTGCCCTGCAGCAAACCCAGGTGTTTGTGTGACGGGGCTGTTTGGTTACACAGACTGTCCGAATCCAGGCTTGTGGTGTTTGCTCCCATGTGCCCTTCTCCACATGGAAAGCAGCACAAAACCTCCATGGCACATCCCAGGATAAATCCTTTCGCTGGCTTGGCACACTCACCCTCCCCAAAACACAATGTACAGGCTGTAACTCGTACCAGGATTATAAACATGGAATCACAGGATGGTTTGGGCTGGAAAGGACCTTAAAGCCCATCCAGTGCCATCCCTGCCATGGCAGGGACACCTTCCACTAGCCCAGGCTGCTCCAAGCCCCAATGTCCAACCTGGCCTTGGACACTTCCAGGGATCTAGGAGCAGCCACAGCTTCTCTGAGCACCCTGTGCCAGGGCCTCCCCACCCTCCCAGGGAACAATTCCTTCCCAATATCTCATCTATCCCTGCCCTCTGCCAGTGGGAAGCCATTCCCTGTGTCCTGTCCCTCCATCCCTTGTCCCAAGTCCCTCTGCAGCTCTCTTGGAGCCCCTTGAGGCCCTGGAAGGGGCTCTGAGGTCTCCCTGGAGCCTTCTCCTCTCCAGGTGAACACCCCCAGCTCTCCCAGCCTGGCTCCACAGCTCCAGCCCTTGGAGCATCTCCATGGCCTCCTCTGGACTCACTTCAGCAGCTCCAGGTCCTTCTGCTGTTGGGGGCAGAGAGCTGCACCTCTCAGCTTCTAAATGTTGGGAATCTGCTGGGCACAAGGAGTCTCTGAGGCTGAGGAGATGAAGCCCAGGGGAGTGGCAAACACGAGCAGCTGAACAGGAGAGAAGGAACCCGCCTGGTCCAGCCCCACTGTGCCTGCCAGCCTGGCAAAGCTGAGCTTACTGAACACAAAGAAGCCTGAGCGAGAGACCAGCAAAGCATAAAGACTTATTTCTTTTTTAGAGCTGCTTCAAATTATCCCCCTCCTTTTGGCACCCCTTCAGGCAGCTTCAGAAAGGGCTGTTTGTGTGAAGGACATGGAGCAGACGTGCCAGAGAGGGGGAAAAGAGCCCAGAACAGATCAAAGGCTCAGAGGTAGATTCCTGGAGCAAGGGAGAAGAGGCTGAGATGCCATGCATAGTTTGGGAAGCCCAGGAGCTCAGGGATTGTAAACCCTGGGCACGAAGGCATCACCACACCAACCAAACAACCCCATGGCAACATTAATGCTCCTCCAGCACCTCCCCTGAGCAGGGCAGCAGCAGGAGGCCTGGAATCTGCTCCATGGCTTTGCAGGTATCTGCCAGGCTGGCAGCCAAGTCACTGCCCTGCACAGGGGACCTACCTCTGTGCTCTGGGCTGTCAGTCCTGCCTGTGCCACCAGCATTCCTCCTTCACCCACCCCACGATGCCACCCTGCAATGCCACCCCACGATGCCAGAACAGGATGGATGCTCCACACAGCCTGGAGGTGCAGCTCCAAGTCCAAGAGAGAATTCTCTGTTGCACACCAAGAACCCTCTTGTTCCAAGCCAAGGTCTCCAGAATGCTCCTATTCCAAACCAAGACCTCCAGCACTCTCCTGTTCCAAAACAAAGCTTCCAAAACTCCCTGTGGACCTTTCAGGGAAGGTCCCACAAACCTTCCCTCTGCTCTTTGCATCCTCCTTGCTGTGCTCCTGCCAGGACAGTAGTCCCAGAGTTCCAAGTAGCCAGGAGAGGATTAGCTGGTTGCTGCATCCATTTAGCAAGCACAGGGAAAAAATTCCACAAGGATATCCAAATTGTATTTCTCCCCCCCAAGCTGTAAACTCTTCACACACACACCCGGTGAGCAGGGTGAAGAACAGCCACTCCCATGGAAAAAATAAGGAATGTGGCCAGGCAAAAGGGAGGCAACAGCTGCCTCTTCACCCCTGCCCAGCCAGAGGCAGAGGGAAAGCCTCCATGGCCCAATTAGCTTCTAAAGCCAAGGTGGGACTGAGTTTTATTTTCCCATTAGGAGACTTTCACTTTCAGTACGGATACACCTTCTCCAAGCAGAGCCCCTCCAGCAGCCCCTCGCTCCATGCTCTATTTGTTTGGGAACATGGGATTGAGGAGCAGCCATGTGGATCCCGGCCTGGCTCTGTGCCTGGTGCCCACAGCAGCCCTCACCCCTCGCTTCCTGCCCCCAACAGCTTCTTCTCTCTGAATGCTGTTGGTTTGGGCTCCTTCGACTTCCTGCACATTTTGCTGGAGCCCAGCTTCCTATTGGACTCTGGCAAATGGATTTTCCACAGTCGGCTCTGCCGGGTCTTGCCAGATGACGCAGCTCCCAACACCAGGTCCTCTCCCTCCGGCTTTCCTCCTCCTGCTCCTCCTCCTCAGGGGGCAGGAGGAAGCAGGAGCAGGCTGCAGGCTGAACAGCCCTTCCAGCAGCAGCAGTGACTCAAACACAACGTAACACTGCTGGCATTTCACCACGGGACGTTGCACAGAGGGAACAGGAGCTCTTTCTTCTGGAAAACTACAATGTGTTATTAAAAATAAATCAATCAGGGCTCTCCGAGGCTGCTCACCACGCTGCCAAACACAAGGACAGCCTGCAAACAAAGCTGTAACCACCTCTGGGACACCGACAGCTCCACAGGACATCCCCAGAGCTGTCACCAGCCCAGGCCATGCGGTGCTGGGACACACCAGGACACACACAGGAACTCAGGAACTGATGTCATTTAATCCAGCACACAAATTCCCATCAAATACTGCTGTCCTGAGTGCTTCAGCTCCAATATGATCATAGAAGGTGTTAACAGGGAGCAAAGGCAGTTTGGTCACCGGCATTCCTAGGAAAAGGGGATTTGCTGTCACACTGGAAGGAGCTGGATGGGGACAAGCTGAGCTCCCAGCAGCTTGGAACCTCTCTCCACAGCAGCCTCCACGATTCCCTGCTTTAAGAGCAGTTTCCTCCCTAGAGAGGGGAAAAGCCCTGACCAAAATCAGGAATAAAGTGCCTGGACCAACCCCACGGCCATAAGGAACCCTTGTGCCAGCAATGGTGGAGCCCCATCCGTGACCCACCGAGGCTCTCCCATCCTCACTTGCATTGAGGAAAACCCCAGTCTGGCCCCAAAAGCAGGACAGCCATGTGCCAGGGAAGGATCCACCACTGCTCACAGAAATTTGGGCTCTTCCAGCTGCTCTCCCCCATGGAGCCAACACCAAGCACTCCAGCTCGGCACTAGTGGCACTTGGGGAGGAATTGTCCCCATGGCTCCCCTCGGTCAAGTCCCCTCCTCTTGCCTCCATCCCAAAACTCACAGGACCATTAAAAACTTGCTCTGCCCCACAGCAACTCTGGCTAAAGCTCTCCAGGGAAGGACTTATCACAACTCAGAATCTGAGGAGAAGAGACAATCTCTGCAGAGATCTGAGCCATGCAGAAAGCCCAAGCTGGCATTTCCACTGCTCCATGGCATCTTCAGGGCTATTCCTTGGGCTTGGAAGTTTTGGAATCCCAAAACAAGGTTCATGCCAGGTACCACTGATATGAACTGTGCCTCCCCTATTAACACAGAGCTCTCTTTCAGCCTGGAGGTATCTTCCTGCTGCCAAGCACATCAAGGGCCTCCAACATAAGGACATGGAGCTGGAGTCATTCCAGAGGAGGCCACAGAGATGATCCAAGGGCTGGAGCCCCTCTGCTCTGGAGCCAGGCTGGGAGAGCTGGGGGTGTTCACCTGGAGAGGAGAAGGCTCCAGGGAGACCTCAGAGCCCCTTCCAAGGCCTAAAGGGGCTCCAGAAGAGCTGCAGAGGGACCTGGGCAGGACAAAGGGTAATGGCTTCCCACTGCCAGAGGCAGGGATAGATGGGATATTGGGAAGGAATTGTTCCCTGGGAGGGTGGGGAGGCCCTGGCACAGGGTGCCCAGAGAAGCTGTGGCTGCCCCTGGATCCCTGGAAGTGTCCAAGGCCAGGTTGGACGGGGCTTGGAGCAGCCTGGGCTAGTGGAAGGTGTCCCTGCCCATGGCAGAGGGTTCGGATGGGGTGAGCTTTAAGGCTCTTTCCAACCCAAATATTGGATGATGCAAAGCACAGACACACAAGGATATGAACAACCAGTGATTCTGAGAGCAGCCTGATGAAATCCCTGATGTTTCTCCCACTGTAGTTGGTTGCAGTCCTGTCTCTGCTGGGAGACCTCAGGCCTGAACCTAAAGCATCAGCCCTCAGCACTACCCCATGTGTGGGAAGGGGACTGAAAGATGGAATCATTTTACAGTGGAAGACAAAGGCTGAGAGGAGCTTTGGGGGCTGTGCCTGACATGGGACAATCAGGGAAGCACAACTGTCCTGCAGACCGGGCTGGTTCAGCCAACAGCTGCACTGCAGATGTCCCAAAAACTCCATCAGGAGAGCGGCTCCAGGCAGCTCAGTGCACATCGAGAGCAGGGACTGCATTCTGAGAGGAGCTGGGAATGCTTTTGGCACGTGGGAGAGTCACTGCAAGGACAAAATGCACAACTCCTCAAGGCCACATTCACTCCCTGTGTCCCCGGGCGCTGCCACAAGGGGAGCAAGGCCTGCAGCCAGCACGGCTGAGGCACCTCCAGCCCCGAGCTCAGCTCTGGGCCCCTCACAACAAAACAGACCCTGAGGGGCTGGAGCGTGTCCAGGGAAGGGAACAGAGCTGGGGAAGGGGCTGGAGCACCAGCAGGGGCTGAGGGAGCTGGGAAAGGGGCTCAGCCTGGAGAAAAGGAGGCTCAGGGGGGACCTTGTGGCTCTGCACAACTCCCTGACAGGAGGGGGCAGCCGGGGGGGGGCGGGCTCTGCTCCCAGGGAACAGGGACAGGACAAGGGCCTCAAGTGGCCTCAAATGGCCTCAAGTTGTGCCAGGGGAGGTTTAGGTTGGATATTGGGAAAATTTCTTCATGGAAAGGGTGGTCAGGCCCTGGCACAGCTGCCCAGGGCAGTGCTGGGGGCACCATCCCTGGAAGTGTTCAAAAAACATGTGGATGTGGCACCTGGGGACATGTTTTAGTGGCGGCCTTGGCAGTGTTGGAACAGTTGGACTCCATGATCCCAGAGGTCCATTCCAACCTCAATGCTTCCCTGATTCCCAGCCCAGCAGAACCAGTCTGGCAGCTTTGTACCTCCATTTTCCACAGGAACCTGAATTTACACAACCACACAGAGGGAACGGCCGGCACTGCTTCCCATGGGCTCAGCAGGGACCAGCCCAGGGTGCCAGGCCAGGAACCCATGCAGGAATTAGGAAAAGATGGAGCCAGGCATGAGGAAGAGGGAGAAGCAAGCCATGGTTCACTGCCATCCCACTGCCAGCAGCTTCCCAGAGCTGGAAAAACACTGGTCCCATGGCAGAGGGGACGCTGAGGATGGCCCAGCAGAAGCAGCTGTCCCTGCCCAAGCAGGCTGAGGCTAAAGGGAAGTCATTTGTTTTGCAAAATTCCAAACGCAGGAATTAAAAAGAAACCAAAAGCCCCTGGGTTCCCAGCGGATCATTCCTCTGACGAGCAGCAAACGAAAGTCAAAGAGGAATAAAGTGGAGAGGAATTCTTTGGGCAATTGTAATGATTATCAGTTACTGTCTGGACTGAGTTACATAATGGTATCAGCAGCTGGGGAATGCTTTGGGAGAGAGCACTGTGGACAAGAGCAGTCGAAATGAGCCCTGTGCTGTGGTGCACTATCATATTCCAATCAGTTAATTATGATGACCCCAATCCAATTTTAATCAATCATAGCCTTAGGAAATACCCCGCTCCTGAGAGGAAGTTTCTCACGAATCCACCTCTCTGCTCTCAGTATTTAAAGGGGGTTTATAAAAAGAGAGGGAGAACGACTTTTACACAGGCAGACAGTGACAGGACAAGGGGGAATGGGTGTGAACTGAGAGATTTACACTGCATATTATGGAGAAATTCTCCACTGTGAGGGTGGGGAGGCCCTGGCACAGGGTGCCCAGAGAAGCTGTGGCTGCCCCTGGATCCCTGGCAGTGTCCAAGGCCAGGTTGGACAGGGCTTGGAGCAGCCTGGGATAGTGGAAGGTGTCCCTACCCATGGCAGGGGGTGGGATGGGACGGGCTTTAAGGTCCTTCCACTCAACACTGAAAACCCTGAGATGGGCCCTTTTCTGCTGCTGGGGCTCCTGTCCCAGCCTGAGGCAGTGCCTACCCAGTACAAACCGGGCTCTTCACTGGTGCTGCACCCACACCCCCCTCCCTGGACATCCCAGCTTTGCTCCCTTACCCACAGCCTGTGCCAACTCTGCAAAGGTGGCACAGGTGATGCTTTTTCCTTCTTCTATTTGCAGAAATTAACTCAAGCTATCCTTGATCAAAATAAATCCCAGACTGGTCTGGGTTGGAAGGGACATTAAAGCCCATCCAGTGCCACCCCCTGCCATGGGCAGGGACACCTCCCACTGTCCCAGGTTGCTCCAACCTGGCCTTGGACACTTCCAGGGATCCAGGGACAGCCACAGCTTCTCTGGGCACCCTGTGCCAGGGCCTCCCCACCCTCACAACCAGGAATTCCTTCCCAATATCCCATCTATCCCTGCCCTCTTCCAGTGGGAAGCCATTCCCTCTGGCCTGTCCCTCTATCCCTTGTCCCAAGTCCTCTCTCAAAAAGCCACACCCCACCCCGCATTCACTGCACTCTCAACCTGAAGGAGCAAGGCAGAATAAAAAGGTTCATTTAATAAACTGGTAGCTGGGATAAAATTACCAGCAGCACCCTCCTGCCAGCCCACAGACAAACCCTGCCTTTGAGCATTCACAGTCCTGCTGGGCTCCATCCCGCCAGGATAAGCCATCCATCCATCTGATTCCAGCCACAAACACAGCGCCAGAGAGCTCTGCCCGGGCTCTGATCTGCTCCCAGCCCTCCCCACCATTCCCAGGTGGCCTCCCAGGAGCTTAAAGCCAAACCCGAGCAGGAGCAGCAAAAAAAACCCGGGAGCACAGGAATCGTCTCTTCTTTGGGGTCTTTTGGGATATTTATAAGTGAATCAAGTGAGCTGAAAATGGAATTTGCAAAGCAGCCACCACCTCACCCAAAATTACACAAAGTATGTTGGCTTGGAAGCGTTTTCCTCTCTGAGGGAGAAAGAAAAACTCCTGTCTTGGAGCACACAGATCTGTTATTTATTGATGGTGGTAAAAGCCCTTTGAAGAGGGAGGGGAGGAGGGAGGAGGCGAGGAAAGGGCTCCCACCCAATCCCCCCAAACCCACAAATTCCCTGCCATAATTTTCTTTGGGGGAAAAAATTGGGCCCTTGGTCAAAGCAAGGAAAATATTTCAGGTTTGTTGCTGTTCCAAAGCACACAGGGGTGTCCACAGGCACCCAGAGCGTCCCCCACTGCCATCCCAGCCCCTCTCCACAGCAGGAACCACATTCCAGGAGCTGGACTTGACTATCCTTCCAAGCCAGGATATTCTATGACGTTAAACAGCAATTAAAGCCTCTGGAAGGTGCAGCAGCAGCAACACAGTTGGAGGCAATTTCAGCCTCACTCGCCTGTGAAACCCTGATAGGTAATTTTAGAAATCTCTTCATAAAACCAGCATTTCCTCTGCTCAAACTGGGTAAGAACCATGAGAAAATAATAATAATAATAGTAATAATTGAGGTTTCCTCATGACAGAGATCCAGACTATCAGATTTCACTGAAATCTGGGGGAAGTGGGAGAAAACCAAGGGGAAAAGGGAGGACATCCAAAATCAGATGCAATGTCAGCACCGCCAAGGGAGAAGGAAGGAGGAAGCACTGGATCCAGGTACACACTTCCCAAGGGATCCATCTGAGGGGAGCAGGAAAAGTCAGCTTGGCATCACCATGGGGGTGAACCACTAAAAAGCTGCACTTTGACACTATCCAGACTTCATTACAGAAACTAATTGCCAGATTTTCAGATAGTTTTATTCAAAAACAAAAAACAACCCCAGGATTCTTTGCAGCTGTCTGGAGTGATCCCTGCCAGCCCCAAAATGGGATTTGTTCCGCAGCTCTCAGCTCAGCCTGGGCACCCCATTCCAAGAGGCTGAGAAAGTACAACAAACCTGATAAAACCCTTCATAAACCATCCCCAGAGGGAAAGTTAAAAGCTGAATTTGGAGAGCTCAGCTGAGGGTGAGCTGATGTGGTGGCAGGACAGGTATTGAGAGATGGAAATGTTAAAGAAAGCAAAACAAATCCCACTGAAATGAAGCTCAAACTGATCATCAAGAGGGAAAAAGAAGGCTGAAGATCCCTTGGAACAGGAGCCTTTGGAAGTGGGTTAGAGAAACTCTGGGATTTCTCTTAATTGAGCCAAGGCAGTGAGATCATGTGGTGCAAGAGGCTTTTCCTTCTCCAGTTGTCTGTTAGATCAAAACAAAAAAGGAAAAACAACCCAAGGTGCCAGCAGGATGCTTGTCCTCAGCCTTACAAACAATCCATTCTCCTCTGAGCCTGCTGGAAATAAACCTAGGGAGAAAAGGCTTGGGCTCTGTCACCTCAGCCAGACACACACAGTGCAAGGGTACAGCGGGCAAGACACGTAAAATTAAATTTTAAAGTAAAAATTTAAACCAGAAGTGGTTGCATAATGGCCTTAGGTTCTGTGCAACCCCCAGAAGGGTAAGACACAACCCCTCCTGCTTTACAAGGTGACATAAAAGTGACATCAAGTGTGCCCCCACCTCCCTGCTCGCTATTGAAGCCAATCTTACTCCATCCTTCTGTCCCAGCCAGTGGCTCCAGGGAGTACCAGATCCTGGAGAAATGCAGGGAGAAAGGGGAGGGAAAGGAGACAATAAAAACACAACACTGCTGGCAGCTGCCTCACAGGTGGTTTGTGAGCAGTCCAGGGATGAAAAATCAAGTTGTCCTCACGACCCTTCTGTCCAACATCCTGTTTGCAAGTCCCTGGAGCTCATCAGGGGTCCATGTGAGCTCTTCAAGTGGCAAAACAATTCATGCTGGACAAACATCCTCCTGGGAGAGGATGTGGGAGGACCATCCCAAGGCTGTCCCTTCCCTGCTCAAGGTCACCCCTGCCTCAGGTGTCACCCCCAGCACCATCCTCTCATCACTCCTTTGAAGATGAAGGTCCTGGCAAGAGCCTCAGTCCCTATCAACTGTTATCACTGCAGAGCAAAACAAACTGCCTTTATCTTTGCCTTGATCTCTTCCCCATCCCAGTACCACAGCCACGGAGCTCTCCCAGTGAGCCTTCCAACAACCCAAGCTGCTTAAACAAAACCCTATCCCAATCCTATTTTTTTATCCCCACGGAGAGAAAAATACCCAATTCATCCGACCAGAAATCCACAATCCCATCGTGTTTGTGGAATAAACGCCAGCTGGTGCCTTCCCTTTGACATTTAGCTAATAATTGTTACAGCCAAACGAGCTGACAGCGCTCAGCTCAGCAGCCCATGAATGCCTCTGGTGTTTGAGTGAGCGCTAAAGACAACACTTGCTGCTCTCCAGCTCCTCATCGATGTGGATACACACACACACACACACACACAGAGGCTCTCCTTAACCCTTCAGCCCTCTCCAGCCTCGGCAATCAGCTGCTTGTGCTGCTTCAATTTAGCCATTTGTTCCACCACTATGAACCCACCCCTGTGGGAAGCAGCCAGGAGGAAGGAGGGGAGGAAAAAGGGAAGCATGTACCTCCAGCAAGAGGGCTGGAATTTGTTCCTCATTAACTGCCTGCTGATTGCTATGATACCTTTGTGATTATCCAGCCAGCCATCAAACCCTGGCCCCTCTCTCACAGCATCCCAGTTCTGGTTGTGGCACAACCTTTATTTACATCTCGAGGGTCCCATCTAGTCACCTGAACACTGTTTTACCCACTGGGGGTGTTCCTCCCCTTTAACTTCCACCTGAGCTGGATCTCCATTTTCCAAAAGACCTGCTTTGGGCCCAAGTTGCAGCTGCTTCATGCAAAAGTGGTCAGGAAACTTCCCCAGAACTCCTCCCTTTATTACTCCCCACATCGGGGGGGTCAGATGGAGATCAGGGAAAGGTTCTTTCCCCAGAGCGTGCTTGGCACTGCCCAGGCTCCCCAGGCAATGGGCACGGCCCTGAGGCTGCCAGAGCTCCAGGAGCGTTTGGACAGCGCTGCCAGGGATGCCCAGGGTGGGATTGTTGGGGTGTCTGTGCAGGACCAGGGGTTGGACTCATGATCCTGGTGGGTCCCTTCCCACCCAGGATATTCTGTGATTCCATGATCTGCTGGCAGCTTACGGACCCCATCACCAACCCCTTCTCCTCCTCCCTCAGTGTGCCCTGGTCTGTTATAAGCTGCAGACTCACACCAAGTCCTCTTTGCACACACAGGCATCACTTTTCCTCCTTTGCCAGTCCCCTGGAGTGCCCAGGACCTGCTGGCTAGGGAATTGCCACACCAACCTCCCCAAGGTGCTCAACACTGGCTGTACCAGCACCCAGTTGTTCTGCATGCCAAGAGCTGCCTGTACCAGCCTCTTGCTGAAGAGAAATGGGTTTTAAAAGCATCATTTATGGCAGCACAGGCAGCATTAGCTGTGCTCAGCAGCAAGGAACAGGGAGCCTGCAGAGAGCCCCTTCCCAGATGGATTCATATGGACAGACACCGTCCAGTGGCACAAAACCTCTGAGGACACCCTGCTGAGCTTTGGAGTGACCTTAACAGCCTACAGCCACTCCCCAGGCCATGGTCTGAAAGTGTTTTCCAGGCTAAGCGGGGCCCCTCTGGAGCTCTGGCACCATCCCCACGCTGGCACCGAGCACTGCCGGACCGAGCCACACACCCCAGAGCCACCTGCCACGTCCCCTGCCACGCACAGGCCACTTGCCTGTCCCCATTCCCCACATCCTTGGGCTGCTCCACGCCAAGGGACAGGACAGCAAACAGCCCCCTGGGGAGGTGGCACCGTGTGCAGGGTCCAGGAGCCTCCGTGTACCGTCTGCTCCTGCTTCCTCTGCTGGGGACAGCAGTGGGACACAGCGGTGGTAGAGGGAGCCTGGCCCACAGCAGGACAGTGCAGAACTGAGGATTTATGAATAAAGCCTCTCTCCTGGCACAGGCAGGAGCAGCCGAGGTACCTGTGTTCACACCTTGAGACCCTCTGCACACACAGTGCCCTCACGAAGAAGTTCCCTATCTCCACTTTGCAGGGCTATTTTTCTAAAATAGAGGCCTTTGTTTTATCTTTGAGAGGTGTTTCTAGCACGAGGACAGGGATAAAAAGCCCTCCTCCACCAAAAGCCTCCTTCACACATGATTTGCTTTGTCATGGCACTTAAATTCCCGAGCAGCAGCCACGGATGGAGAACGAGAGCAGATCTGGGCAGGCACAGGGAAACTTCAGAGCAATACCTGCACACCTTAAAAAAAATTCCTTTTTTCCTGGGAGCGATGCCAGCCCAGGCCAATGCTTGAAACACCAACAAATCCATCTCCATCCCCTGGTGAGCGCTGCCGGAGCTTGCTCCATTTTGGGTCAGCCCAAGCAGCTTCAAATTACATCGCCTCTGCCCTGCTGCACGGGAACACCGGCTCGCCAGGGCACAAAGCAGTGGAAAGGGGGGAAAAAATACACACTCAGGTTGTCAAACCCGGGATAAGCGAGGTAGCGGGGAACCATGGAATGGTTGGAGTTGGAAGGGCCCTTAAGCATCACTCGTTGCAACCCCGTGCCGCGGGCAGGGATGCTCCCCGCTATGGAGGTGGTCCACGGCCGGCGAGGTGCCAGCAAGGGGGGCAGGAGCAGCCCCACATCCCGGGCTGTCCCCGCTGCCCAGCCAGACCCCGAGGCGTCAGTGGCGGAGAACAAAGAGCGGGGCTGCCGGCTGCCAGCGGCGCTGCCGCGGTGCTGCTCTGCTGTTCCCAGCGGATCGGGCCCTGGAACGCGGCAGCTCCGGTTCCTCCCGGGCGCAGGGGGAGGGGGAGCCGCTTGGGCCCACGCGTGCCCTTCACCCGGTGCAACGGCGATGCCAGCGCTGCCCTTGGGGACACTGAAGGCTCTCCAAGGGCCGGAGCCCGGACGGGAGCCACCATCACCATCACCCTCGGGCGGCAGGGCCACCGGACACCGCGGAGTGCCACCAGCCGCGGTGCCCCGGCCCGGAGCCAGCGCCGGCCTGAGCCCAGCGCCCGGGGCCACGGTGGGCAGGTGCGGTGGCGGTGCCGGTGCCGGTGTGCCCGGCCCGGCGCTCACCTGCTCGGCGCCGTAGGCCGTGGCGAACTGCACGAACTCCTCCACGCGCACGAAGCCATCGCCGTCGCG
>VZTH01003169.1:0-27271 GCA_013397815.1 Aleadryas rufinucha | reverse complement strand
ACTCTTAAAACCCCAACAACTTGATGCTACCTTTTATGAGTTTTATCTAGGTCTGCTTTATTTTCTTTTTAACTCAAGCTGTTTGCAAGTGACAAAGAACACGTGGCTTTTAAACACAAATAAGAGAAGTGATTGTTCCATCATGAGAAACTAAGCCCTCACCAAAACAAAAATACACCTCAGCACACGGTTTAAATAGAGAACCATGAGTCTTGTTTTAAAAATATTTTTGCCAGGAGAGATGAGCTTTTCCTAGGTTCATCCTTGCCTCTTTTAAAAACGTGCATTTGACAGCAAATTCTCCACTAAGTTTTCTGTGCGTTCTGTGAAAACCAGAACGGCTTCATATAAACATTGCTTGGTCATTTTGATTCCTCTTCATAATTTGGGCAACTGAAAAAAAGTAAAAAGAGAGTTATTGATACTTTTAAACTTTGTGTGTGATGAGATGGTTGATGAATCCAGCCAAAGGTCTGATTTGAGTGTGTATGAGCATAGTGACTCCTCGCAAAAAATTATTGTAATGCTGAGGGGAACAGCAGGTGCTATCCTACAAAAAGTGAGCTAATCATTTTAGCTGATGGTTTAGGCAAATGTAGTCTAGATTTTTTTTTTAATTGACTTTTACTGATTGTTTTCCATTCAAGCATGAAAACCAAAAAATCTTCCAAAGGAAAGTGGTGACAAATAGTGCAGTCACAAATACACTTGTCCTGTTCCTTCAGAAGTGCTGCTCTCCCACTTCCAGCCCCCATGAGGATTTTTACTGCATTGTTGTGATTTCTTTTACCTCTGGAGCCTAGAATGCCTCTCCTCTACTCAGAATAATGTTTGTTTCCTAGAGAGAGAATATTTCAGTCTAGAGACATGGAGCTTGAATTTCTTACCAAAAGAAACCTTCTGCCTTACTCCCTGTAGTTTTCTGTGGCAAATAATTAAATTGACAGACTTGCTTTAAATAGCGCTGTGGATTTTGGTGCTTCTGGCTGGCGA
This sequence comes from Aleadryas rufinucha, assembly GCA_013397815.1. Lineage (NCBI taxonomy): Eukaryota > Metazoa > Chordata > Aves > Passeriformes > Aleadryas > Aleadryas rufinucha. The sequence goes on along the minus strand of VZTH01003169.1, from coordinate 26,278 downwards.
ATATGAGTGGTACTTCACTGAACAAGAAGTACAGCTGTCTCTTTTTAAAATTAAACAAATGCAGCCATCAGGGCTCTTTTTTTTTTTTTTTTTATTGCAGTTGAGTATTTTTCCTCAAAGATAAATGAAATAAAATAAACAAAAATGTATTTATTAAATGTCAGTGCTGTCTCAAACATGTGTTAGAGCATTATAAGGTTCAGCCAGAGTTGGATCTGGAAAGATCAAACCACTTCTTTTACAAAACCATATAGTGACAGGACAAGGGGCAATGGCTTCACACAGACAGAGAAGGTTTAGATTGGATATGAGGCAGAAATTCTTCCCTGCGAGGGTGCTGAGGCCCTGGCACAGGTCACCCAGAGAAGCTGTGGCTGCCCTATCCCTGGAACTGTTCCAGGCCAGGTTGGATGGGGCTCTGAGCAACCTGGGAGAGTGGAAGGTGTCCGTGCTAAGGATCTGCTTAGAACTTGTTTTTTCAACCTCAAGATTTCATTCCCTGCCACTTCAAATAGTGACATTAAGAGGGATAATAAGTACAAGAAATCTGTGCCCTGTGGTGATCCTATGGTGTGATCATACAAACTTTCTGGTTCAGAAGTCTGGTGACATTAACCTCACTAAGAGGGACCTGGGCTGCTGGATGGGCTTTGCCACGTCTTGCTGTGTGACCTCAGCCAAACTTCCCCGTTGTTTCACCTATTAAGGACATAGCTCTAAAATAAGTGTGGTACCTCAGGGTGCTTGGACAAAAGGCAGTTGAAAGTGTGAAGTGATGACTCTGAGAGCTTTGTTCTGTCAGGTTGTAATAAACTCCCGCATACCCTTTTTTTGAGAGCAAGGGTAATAGTAATGAACTAAGGCTTCAGTCCTGGTAGAGGCATGGAGAGATGGCTGTGCCTGGAGAACTCAGCAGAAATTCAGTGGAGCCTGTATATCTCTGTGGGTATTTCTTCCTAGGACTGGACTCCTCCTCGGATTCTTTATTTTCTATTGTATTTCATACCTGTGGATGCAAAATACAGCATGATTTAAGAAGTCTGAGTAGTACAAACTCTAACCTCCATTTTGGGAGGGGTTTTTTTTCTCTTAATTTTATGTATTTAATGAGTTCTCAGGTAGCCAGAATGGTATTTTTTTTAATTGCTATGGATGTTAACTTAAGTATCACATAATAAATGAAATGTCAGCTTCATATTTCAAAGATACTGAGTTCAAATCATCCTGGGCTGATTAAAACTGCCAGCAATTACTTTTCTATCAGTGCTGTTAAAGATTCAGGAGTTAATGCTGTTGTCCCTTTGGTAATGCAGAGCATTTTCACCCACGTGTTCCACATATTAAGAGTTCTTAGAAGATTTTACCCACATGCAATTACTTTTTCTTTGCATTGCCTTGTTAAGGAAGACAGCCTAGGGCTGGAAGGCTGTTTCTGGGAAACCAAGTGGGTCAGAAAGCTGTATCCACGTTGTGGAGGGTGTGCATGTTTCAGTACTCTGGGCAGTCTGGGTTTGGCTTGAGCCCTTGAGCCAAGTGTTGGCAGGTCCGGCTTTACCTCCACAGAGACCTGTGTGCAGGCAGGTGACGGTGTGTTTGTTCTTATGATGCACTGTGATAAGTCTGGAGTGTTCATTCAGATTCAGCTCAAGAGTGAGACTAGTGCAACTTCCCTTTTAGTTTAGCTGTCTTAAAACTTCTGTATTAGGAGCAGATTTTCTTTTTTTCCTTTATTTTTTTTCCCAAGACTGTCCAGAGTGCCACCTTGTAGGACAGGCCCTTGTCACAGCTGCTGTGCAGCAGAGGTGGTGGGACCTGGGGAAAATGGGAGCTAGGAATGTGCCTGCCAGGGAACTTCCGTGGCACTGAGTGCATCCTGGTGGTCTCAGGGAAAGAGGAGAAACTGGGAGCAAGACTGCATTGAAGGGTTTGAGAGCAAGTCCTATGAGGAGCAGCTGAAGGAGCTGGGGGAGCTCAGCCTGGAGAAAAGGAGGCTCAGGGAGGACCTTCTGGCTCTGCACAACTCCCTTACAGGAGGGTGCAAGTGGGGGAAGTTGGGCTCTGCTGTCAGGAAACAAGGGACAGGACAAGAGGAAACGGCCTCAAGCTGTGCCAGGGGAGGCTCAGGTTGGACACCAGGAGGAATTTCTTCATGGAAAGGGTGGTCACGCATTGGAAGGGGCTGCCCAGGGAGGTTTGGAGTCCTCATCCCTGGAGGTGTCCAAGGAAGGACTGGATGTGACACTCAGTGCTCTGGGCTGGGTGAGCATTGGGCACAGCTTGGACTCGATGATCTTGGAGGCCTTTTCCAGCCTGACTGATTCTATGACCTCTGGTGACAAAGACCTGCTCCTGCCCACCCCAACCTCTTCTCTAGGGAAGGAGAGGTACCCTCATGTTTAAGACTGCTCATCCCACCACTTTTCCCAGAAATTATGTGAGACCAGGGCAATGAGTCACCTGCTTGCACTGACTCACTGCTGTAGGTCCTGGCTCTGAAGCATGGGAGACACTTAATGGAAAGATGGATCTTGCTTGGTGCTTGGCATGAACATTTGTAGCCTGATGGGAAAGATAAGGCACGGATATATTTTTTTCACAGTGTATAATACTACCTGCATGGCAAAAAAATTGTAGTGCCTGAAATGTTTTGCTTGTAGAGGATGATGGACTTTTGGGTGGGAGTAACGGGATGAATCATTTCTGTCCTGAAAAAGGGAATTGATGACCTCTCAGGTTACAGCCCTGCCAAGAGTGTTGCTACTGCTGCTTTCCTTTGGAGTTTCATTTTCACTTTTGGCAGCAGAAATAGTTGCTCTGTCTACTGTGTCAGCTGCAAATATTAAAGCATATAGAGGAGCCTAAAGTGAGTAATGGCTGTATGAGTCCTACTACCTTCATGGAATAATATTTAAAAATCTGCCTCTTGAGAGTCTAAAAATTGTTCATTACCTTGTACCTATATCTCATTAGTTTAATCACCGTTTATTGTGATGGAATCTGTGTTTAAATTAGCAAAGGATATCAATCCCAAGCTAAGACTACAGTGGCTGGGCACATGGCATGGACACTTGGGTCCAGAGGCTTTGTTTGGCTGTGCAGCAGAGCCAGATCAGGACACTGAGTGCAGTGTGCCATTTAATGTCGCAGTATCGGAGCCAAGTTCAAACCATTCATGACAGATACTTGCAGGCTGTCAGAAAATCAGCATTCTGTAGTCCATATATTTCCTTTTGTGATGTCATTCTCAATTTTGAAATAAATTATTCTTTTGGGGGTGTTCCTGTATTAATAGAACCTGTGATAAGTTTGTGTGCTTAGGGAACTGTAGGTGGAAACAACCTATTAATCTTGACACTGTCCTTTGTGCAGATGCAGTGTGCTTTAGGGATGTGAATATGTATCGGCTTCTGTTATTGCTTGTCATTTGCTGTCTTGCAAAACAGATACAAGGTCTTGGTGATTGTTTTGAGATGGTAATATCATATGGTACATGTAGGGTTCCCATTCTGGGGACCATGTAGTAATCACAGAATAGCCTGGGTTGNCTGTAGGTGGAAACAACCTATTAATCTTGACACTGTCCTTTGTGCAGATGCAGTGTGCTTTAGGGATGTGAATATGTATCGGCTTCTGTTATTGCTTGTCATTTGCTGTCTTGCAAAACAGATACAAGGTCTTGGTGATTGTTTTGAGATGGTAATATCATATGGTACATGTAGGGTTCCCATTCTGGGGACCATGTAGTAATCACAGAATAGCCTGGGTTGGAAGGGACCCTAAAGATCATCCAATCCCAGGCCCCTGCCATGGGCAGGGACACTTTCCACTATCCCAGCTTGCTCAGAGCCCCGTCCAACCTGGCCTTGGACACTTCCAGGGATCCAGGGGCAGCCACAGCTTCTCTGGGCAACCTGTGCCACAGCCTCCCCACCCTCACAGGGAACAATTTCTTCCTCATATCCAATCTAAACCTGCTCTCTGTCAGTCTGAAGCCATTCCCCCTTGTCCTGTCACTGCAGGCCCTTGTCAAGAGTCTCTCTCCATCTTTCCTGTGGGCTCCCTTCAGGCACTGCAAGGCCACAATGAGGTCACCCCAAAGCCTTCTCTTCTCCAGGCTGAACAATTCTAATTCCCTCAGCCTTTCCTCACAGCAGAGCTGCTCCATCCTTCTGCTCCCCTTGATGTCCCTGCTCTAGACTAGCTCCAGCAGCTCCCTGTCCTTCCTGTGCTGGGATCCCAGAGCTGGATGCAGCCCTGCAAGGGGGTCACAGCAGAGCAGGGCAGAATCTCCCTCTCCCCTACTGCCCACGAACTAGCTGGGCCTGAAATAGGGTGCAGAGGTTCTGTGCTTTCTCCAGCACTTGAATTCCTGTTTTCTGAGGAGAAACCACAGAACACAGCACTGCTGGTGCTTTTGTGGGCCTGTCTGAATGGTTTTCTCTACCATTCCTATCAATCCAAGGCTTTGATAGAAGTATTAAAAAAAAAAAAGTCTAATATGTTCTAATTGCAGTTAAAGAAAAGGGTTTTTTTAGAAGTTGTAGGAGGATTCACTGCTGAACTGGTCACTGAACCTTCCCTGGAGATACCGCAAAATTCTGGGTGAGATTCAATATAATATTCATCTGGGAGAAACACACTGTAATTTAAGGAATGCCATACATTGCTGATATGTGGCCATTACCTGAATGCGACTGTAACTTAATTTTTAAAATAATAAGGTTGCATGAATGAGGCTGAGTTCTCAGCCCGGTGCTCAGAACTCAGGACTAAGTTCTGCCAGGTGCTTTTTGTGTCCAGAAGCTTGTAGACAACACACAGGGCAAGAAGCAGCATGCAGGTGTCGAACTGTTCCTCGTCAACAACCCGAGCAAGCTGCTTTCTCCTTGTCAATGGTGGCTGCACATCAAAACCAGCAGTTTGTTACAGGGACGCCTGTGTTCTGAAATACTCTGTCATTAGTTCTGAATTAACTCATTCACCCTTTCATTTGTAAATTAATCCCCTCTAATGCAGGCAAACATCACAGTTGTGGTTGTCTGGGTATTGTTAATCTGCGTCATGCACAGGCTGAGCACTAGACCTGGGTAATGATCTCAGAAGAGAACAGCTTTGTTTTAGAGCAGTCCAGAGCTCCAGGTGTGGTTGTTGAACTGTGCAAGTATTACTTCTACAAAACACTTTCTTTTTTGTGGATCTTGAGTGCTGAGTTCATTATTTAGGGCTGCATGTTGATTTGGAGCCCTAAGCTGAGACGAAAATAGTTCTTGGCAAGTCTGTGCTTAATTCTTTAATTCACTTTTGGTCAAGATTGTTAGAGCTTTATTCTCCCTCCTCTTTTTTCTTTTCCTTTTTTTTCTTTTGTCTCCTGTTATATTTAAGTAACTAATTTAATAGCAGAGTGAATAGAAATTGCACTCTGCTCACTCCCCTAGTGGCACCTACTCCTGTTTGCAATTTCAGGACTTCTTTGAACTTGACTCTTTCTGACAAAACATGAACCTTAGTAGTACAACCATGATTACAAGCTGAAAGCTTCTAAGATTAACAAAACAGAGCAGTGAAGTGCAGCCTTTGTTCTGGGGTATGTTTTTACTTAATTTTTCTTCTCCGGGATTTTATTGTTAGTATGCTATGGCAAACAGGTTTATTTTTCCTGTAACACCACCAATGCCTACTACAAACTATAAATCTTCGTGGATCAATGAGCAATATCGTGAGTTAGCAAAAGTCTCTCACTTTATATATCATATACTTTTATAGACTTTGATTTTGAAGAACTTCATTAGAATAAGCCTTAAATCTCTTTCTGAGAGTGTTGGCCAAGCATGTTAATATGCTGACAGGTTTGGGGTTTTTTCCCACTTTTTTTCCCCCAGTGCCTACCTAGAGTCATTTATTTATAAGGCATTCAAGGTGGTGGATTGCTGTTCTCATGCTGCCTGCCTTGTTTCACTGACTTCCAACAGTCAAAACTTTCAGCCCTCACTCCTAACTTGGAAGTGAAAGTGGACGTTTTGGTCTCTGACTGGGCCAGCCAATCACTCTGGGATGAGCCGTGAGCCAAAGACGCCTGTTCTCCAGGTGGTGCCTCCAGACAATTTTTGTTCTCATTCTTTGCACTGGGAGCTAATTATGAGAAAGAGGCAGCAGAGGAACCATTTCCAATGCAGTCGTATATTGGGAAGCTCTTTAGAAGGCAGCGTCCAATTTTAGGGGGCTGCACAGTGTGTTAATCACCACAGTGCAGCTTGTTTCCTACAAATCTGAAGTGAGGAGTCCATGTGAGTGTTGTGACTGGAGGTCAGGGGCAGATCTCCAGCCTGAGATTAGGATATTTTTGTTCTTTTGGGAAAAGTGAGATGATTGGGCAGGTAGTGTAAGGTAAGAGAACACATTGAATGCATTACCACTGATAACTACATTTCTTCCAACTCCTCCCCTCTCTAGTTGCATATATGACAGGTATTTCAGGCTTTTATGTGCTGAAATAAATAATTTGAATGATCATTTCTTATGAAAATGAATGTAGGTAATGCATTAAAGTAGCTAGTGATGTTTTTAAGGTTAATGGCAATTGTGGAGCTGTTCAGAAATTCATTAGCATCAAATGCTTTAAAAGCAGTTGATCTTTCACATCTTTTTGTAAATAATGTTGTAGCTTTTAAGTGAGGTTACTTTGGTAGGGGAAACTCTTCTGTAATGGGAGAATGTTGTATTTCAGAGTAGTGAGAGTGCTTAGAAAAATATTCCGTAAGGGGTGTTGGAAGAGGAAGACTGCTGAGCTGAATTTAAGTGTGTTTGATAACAGCACAAATGAAGCCACGAACATAAATTGTATTGTCGATAGAGCACTCAGAAAAACTCTCAACACTTAGGAAAGGACTCGAGCTTCTTCCTGAAGGCTGGGTTACCCCAGTGGGGATGTGGGAGCCGCTGTTACAGACCACGAGCTCGTGCAGGGAGCCTGATTGCTCGTTTGCAGTTCAGGCAGCCTCTGCTGCTCTCATCCCTGTGCTCTCCTCAGTGAAGGTTCATCACATCAGCAGCGCTGCCACGGGCATCACAGGCCGTGGCCCGGGCTGGCTCAGTGTCTGAACGAACTGGGGGGCACCAACAGGGGAACTGAGGCTCTATCAGTCAGTAACGGCTGCCTCTGGTTGATGAAAGTTTAACAGCAAACACACTGCCTCCACATCTGATATTTCTGCATGGCTGTATGAAAGAGCTGGGACTCCTGTTCTTGTTTTTGTGGTCTCAAGGTTCACATTGGGTGTATTTATGTAGTGGTTACCAACACTGCCGGGTCACTGGCTTTATTCTTCCCTACGAGGGTGGTGAGGCCCTGGCACAGGCTGCCCCAGCCCTGGCAGTGTCCAAGGCCAGGTTGGATGGGGCTTGGAGCAACATGGGATAGTGGAAGGTGTCCCTGCCTATGGCAGGGGATTGGAACTGGATGATCTTTAGGTCTTTTCCAACCCAGGCGCTTGTGCGATTGCATGAATCTCAATCCCTGCCAGCCTGGCGGCAGCCCCGGGGTTGTGCAGTTCCGCCGGTTCTCACGGTATCAATCCTTCCCCGCTGCTGCCGCTCCCGCCCTGTGCGGGGAGGGTTTAGAGGCGAACTCGGTGATGTGCGGGCACCGTAAGCGAGGCAGCGTGTGCTATGACAGGGGCAGGTGCGCTGAAACAGCGTGTGGGGGACGGGGAGCCGCGCTGGGCTGAGCGGGAGGGTCCTGTCCCGGTCCTGTCCTGCTGTGTCGCCCCGTTCCTCACGGGCGGAGCGCGGCGCGGTGGCGCCCCCCTGCGGCCGCGCTGACGCTGTGCTCCCTTGCAGGGCGCACCGGGCGCTACACGCTGATCGAGAAGTGGCGGGACACGGAGCGGCACCTGGCGCCGCACGAGAACCCCATCGTGTCCCTCAACAAGTGGGGACAGTACGCCAGCGACGTGCAGCTGATCCTACGGCGCACTGGGCCCTCCCTGAGTGAGCGGCCCACGTCGGACAGCGTGGCGCGCATCCCCGAGAGGACTCTGTACCGGCAGAGCTTGCCGCCCCTGGCCAAGCTGAGGCCGCCTGGGGACAAGGCCATGAAGAGGAGGGAGCCGAAAAGGAAATCCCTCACCTTCACCGGCGGCGCCAAGGGGTTAATGGACATCTTCGGGAAGAGCAAGGAATCTGAGTTCAAGCAAAAGGTGCTCAACAACTGTAAAACAACGACAGATGAGTTGAAGAAACTGATCCACCTCCAGACGGAGAAGCTTCAGTGCATCCAGAAGCAGCTGGAGTCCAACGAAGCTGAGATCCGCTACTGGGAGCAAAAGTACAACACCAGCCTGGAAGAAGAAATTCTCAAACTGGAGCAGAAGATCAAACGGAACGAAGTGGAGATTGAGGAGGAAGAGTTCTGGGAGAATGAGCTGCAGATCGAACAGGAGAATGAAAAGCAGCTGACGGAGCAGCTGCAGGAGATGAGGCAGAGGATTCTGGAGTGCGAGAGCAAGCTCAAGGACTATGTGTCTCAGATCCACAACATGGAGAGTGGCCTTGAAGCAGAGAAGCTGCAGCGGGAAGTTCAAGAGTCCCAAGTGAATGAAGAAGAGGTCAAGGAAAAGATTGAGAAGGTGAAGGGAGAAATTGATATTCAGGGCCAGCAGAGTCTGAGATTGGAAAATGGCATTAAAGCTGTAGAAAGGTCTTTGGGCCAAGCTACCAAGCGATTACAGGTAAGACCGTCTTTTTATCCATAGCTAGAGAAAGTCAAAGACTGTACTAATTTCTCTTGCACAAATCTGAAAGACAACACAAGAAAGTTTCCAAAGGGAATTGGGGTAAAAGGGGGAATGTGTTGCTTTCATTTTCAAATTGCATTTCAGTTTGTGGGCTTTCTTTTGAAGAGCAGACAGTTTTCATTTCACTTGTGTTCAGCTTGCTCATTCAAACGGTCTGAGAAGAAAAGCAGTAATTTGCACCATCGTAGCCTTTTCTGAGGATAAACTTCTGATCTTTGCTAGGTTTGTCTGCCACCAAAAGAGATGAATTACAAAGAACAGTCCAAAAGCAGCACCTGGAAAGATACAGAGCTAAAGTAAAGTACCTGCCACCTTACAGGGCTTTGGTTTTAAAGAATAGCATCCCTCTTTTCCTGGCTGACTTGCTGGTGTTCAGGATTTTATTTTTCTCTACACCTCAGGCATTTGTGGCACATGTGTCAAAAGAGAATCCAGTCCCTGTTTCCTTGCTAAAGTTAATGATATCACCCAGAACTTGGTAGCGTATGAAAGAACAAAGGAACTCCAGCTGCTAGCTGGATGAGGTGGAGGAAAGACTGGGGCTCCTGGGATTTTTATGTGCCATGTTTGATAGTCCTAAGGCACCACACATCACTTGGAGTTGTGGTTCTTGCTGATTGCCGGGATTCACTGTTAGTATATTCTGCAGTGCTGCAGTGGCATTAAGGTGATTCGACTGTGAATATGTAAAGGGATTTTGTATCCTTACTCCTCCCCTAGAACCATGTCAGTATGAGCTGTTTTTACTAGATGATGAGGTGGGGAGAAAAGTAGTCTTTTCATCCAAAGCAAAATGGATGAAAACCGTAAGCAGTTTTGGCCATGTTTATCTATGCTAAGTTTCCAGACATGCTACGCTGAAGGATTTGTACTGATGGAAAGCTTCAAGTCCTCTTTATGTGTTTTATCTATCCTCAGTCACATTTACTGAGGCTATGATGGAGTTCAAAATATTTCTGGCTTGGTTCTTTCCATAGTCTAAGTTTCACTTCTTGGGAAATTTCCCATTAAATTCAGATCTTCCAATCTTGTTCTAAACCTAAAGGTGCACAAATCTGGAAGTCCACAAGAAAATAAACGGAGCTGTGTATTATGGAGCTTTGGGAAGGCGGAATAGAGAAATATTTTATTGCGTACCTAAAGTTAAAGATACCTGCTAAAGCAGCTCAGTCTCTGTGTGTGGGAATAATAATAGTCCAAGACTGTCATAATCTATCAGAGCTTTGATATTTGAGTTTTGCATATCATGACAGAAGTACAGAGAAAGATCCTAAATGATCATCTGTGCTTTGACGGGGTGGTGAGCCAGCCAGGCTTTGGCTTCATTCCACAAAACCTTTGCAGAGTGAGAAAGTTCTGTCCAAAAAAGTTTAAATAGAAAACACAAAGAACAAAAAGAGAAAATAATTATACTCCTTTTAAGGTCAGAGGAACTAAACGAGCTGTCCAAGCCATGCTGGACACTTCAGGAAGAAGTAAGACTTGGTGCCAGACTGCTGCTCAGTTGATTATTTTTTCAGCATTCACACTATTACCTTTATTTGCTGATGTGCCAAAGTTTTTCTCAGGTGGTATGAGAAACATCTGCTAGTCATCCAAGAAGCAACACAAACATAAAATACATTAAAAAAAAACAGTTAAGATCATGGGTTGGACTCAGTGATCTCAGAGGTATTTTCCGACCTAACTGATTCTGTGATTCCAGTAAGCACTAGTGAGTGTTGACTCGCTTTTCAAATTACAAGATTAAAATACCTTTCAACTCTTCAATTTTCATTTGAGCTTTAAAAATTGGAGGCTTTCTCATCAAAAAGAGAAGCATTAGTTGCCCAACTCTAAATATGGTCATGCAATGCTGCTTTATATGCTCAGCAGATGTTTTCTGTTTTCTGATAGGACAGGGAACAAGAACTGGAGCAACTGACCAAGGAGCTGCGCCAGGTGAACCTGCAGCAGTTCATCCAGCAAACGGGAACCAAGGTGACGGTGCTGCCGGCAGACCCCGTGGAGGTGGAGGCCCCACATGTGGAGCTCGAGAGAGGTGCAGCCCTCGGAATGCTTTCGGAGGGAGGGAGGGAGGGAGAAGGGGCGGGCAGTGCCTTTGCTGCCGCTTAATGATGGCACTCCTACGTGAAGTGAATGCTCGCTTAGCGAAGACATTAGCGAAACACTAAGAGAGCGCATTGTCGAATACTGCTTTTCATTCCAAGGGTTTAGCAGGCTCTAAATAAAGAGCAATATGTGGAGAACTTCTCTCCCACTGTGCCCGAGCATGCGTTTGTCCCGTCAGCAACCCATTAAGCCTGCAGCTTTCAGGAGTGGCCGCCATGGCTGGCTGCCAGCACGGAACGTGATTGTACATCTGACATTGCTGTTCGTCTGGGTTCTTCCTCTTCGTGTGGGGGTGTTGTCAAAGCAGAAAAAGGAATGTGTCTGCATCACAAGAAATCCCAGACAGCAGCCACACGGGAACCGGAGCTAATCCAGCTGGGCTGCCAGCCATGCAGAAGTCCTGCACAGATGGCTGTTACTGCGGGTGCGAGTTGACTTTGCCCGCAGTGAGATCAGTGCAGCCTGCACGTGCCCACATCTGGATTCAGAATTTCCTGGGCAGAACCACGGGAGTATTTTGAATGCATGTCAGAGCTGCGGCACCAGAACAGTTGTGTGCTTTATCCAGCACTCTGCTTGCAAGGGGCTCTTTGTCTCGGCATTCTCCTGTGCTGGGTCAGGAGCGCTCAGAAAACTTTATAACCAAAAGGCACTGGGTGGGCAAAGGGGTTGGGAGAGAGGAAAAGACAACCAGGCCTTCAAATGCAGCACTTGTAGGAACTCTTTTAAGTGCACAGGAAGCTGAAGCTTTGAGTTATATTACAGGTTCAAGCTCTTTCTGCACATCACCATATGAGTGTGTGTGTCTGTGTGCATGTTTCTCGTGGGAGGGTAATTACTTTGCGAGGGTTTCATTCTGTTTTGAAATGACCAGGAAGTGTGCACCTTAGATCTCACTTCCTAGTCAGGCACTTCAGTAGTTTGTTACATGTGGAACTAGTTCTTCTGTACTGCATTAAGCAGGAGGAGGAGAAGTGCTTTATGGACGCCACCCCTGCTGATGACTTTTCTAATCGCCCTTTTTCTCGTGCAGAGCCATCCTTTCAGTCTGGGTCACTGAAGCGCCCTGGCTCATCGAGGCAACTCCCCAGTAACCTTCGGATCCTACAGAACCCCCTGTCATCTGGTTTTAATCCGGAGGGCATTTACGTATGACAGTACATACCTCTTCTATAGAGGACCTAGCAAGGTACCCTGGACAAGATACACTTTATTCTGCCACTGATGAATGGAAGAACTTTTTCTTGTTTTGTTTTTTTGTTACACCACCGTGTTATTTTTTCTTCTTCCTCCAACACCACTTGGAGCCATACCCTGTGCACTGATGCTAAAGAGACAGGAACTGTCTCAATTCATAATTGGCAAGGATGACCTTGCTGTCAACACAGCTTGAGTGCAAAAACCTTCATTGTTTTTGCCACTTCAGAAGTGTTTGGGAAAGTATTGTTCCTTGTATAGGCATAAATGGAAGACTGAGGGTGAAGGAAACTGTGTATGCAACTTATCTGAGGTTTAATTTATTCCCTTTAATCAATGGACCTGTGAATGTTGACCTTTTATATTTTTATTTTTAACTTGTGAATTATCACGTATGGCTGTGTGTCCATCTGACAAGGTGACTTTAATTTGTGTGTACCAACATCCCCCATCTGATCAAGTACAGCAACCTGTAATGCAGAGTTCTGAGGGGTGCTGGACCATTGCAGTGGTTTCTCACCACTAACTTTGTTCATTTCTGTCGTGGGTCATCATATGTCATGTTCCATCCATTGCTACCTTTTAAGGCTTGAAAAGTGAGCTTTTGGGATTTACTTGCTGTTGTATCTGCCTTGAATGAAGCACCTAGTGTTCAAAGGATTTATGGATTTTAAATCTTGGCTTGGTAAAAATATTTCCAGCATATGATTGAGGATGCACTAGTTAGATGATATTTTATTATATAGAATGTATATTTGAAATATTTTGCCACATTGTATATGCCTTTTGAGAAAAGAACAACGTAAGAAGTTGTCTTCATATATCTTACCAAAAGAGAGCAGGAGGCTTTCACTGTGTGTGATTTTGTACTTTATTTTTTCCACTAGCCATTACAGTGTTCTTGTTTTGTAACAAATCTTGCTGTTGGAGGGGAAGAAAGACACAACACAAATGAGTATCCTCTTCCAGCCTTCCAGAATCCACTCAAGTTTTGTGAAGGGAAGAAACCTGGCAGAGTCCCATGGAGTCAATAGCAGAGTTCCTTTTGATAGGAGTGAGACCAGGATTTCATTCAGGTCCCTGGTGGAGACATTTGGTCCTTTTGGAAGACAGTCACTTCAGAATGTAAAGCTTCCAAGCAGAAAATTCACACATTTGATGATCATTTTTTCACAAAACATATGAAAAGAGAACATTATCATATCTTGATGTTGCTCTAATGCAATCAAAGCTAAGAAAGAATTAGGCAAAAAGACTTCCCTGCAGAAAGTAGCCACTCCCAAATAGCTCTTTGGTTGCAGGCCTTGAAGTGAGATTGCTGCAGGGAGACACCAGGGTTGTGGAGAAAGGGACTGGCATCAGTGGGACACTCTGTAAATGTTGGAGGCTGGCCTCATGGATGAGTTAGGGAAGGGATGGGCCTTCCCTGGTTTGGATTTCCTGTTCTAACTGCAACTCACAGCATCATCCCCATCTTGGAGATCCCCTGGGCACGAGGGGGGACACTGTGACCTCACTGCAGTGCTGAAAACTTGGGCTCAGTCAGTGTAAAAATGACTGAACTCTTGATGTCCTCCTTGGTAGGGTCAGGATTTTACCACTGCTAGGAAACTCCAAGCTTTTAGCTATAGAAAAATACTTAACTCCTAGCATCCTCTTGTGTTGATTCACTGATGTGCAGATAAATGTTAATTTAAGTCTCCTTTTCTAAAAAAGGAGCTTCCTGACAAATGGAAGTTTTAAAAGATATAGCAGAAGATGAAGGATTCTTGAGTGTTTAATGAATTTTTTTTCCTTTCCACTTATTAATGGCATCATATATTCTAAAAATGCTGCTGTATTTAGACTAACAGCAACAGACAAGGCTGTGAATATATAAAGGACCTTTCCAAATGGACTCTGAATTTTTACTGTTTAACTTATCAGGTCTTTTTTTCTTCTTCTTTTTTTTTTTCCATCTTCCCTTGTGAGCAAACTGGAAAATGAGATTTTCCTACCTGAGGAACCTTTGCAGTGCTCACCCATTTTACTGTTAGTTTATCACAGTTCTGTGCTCATGTTTACTGTGCCCATAACTTTGTATTAAAAAAAAAAGAGAAAGAATGTGTGTGTATAAATAAATATATATATATATATATTTTAAAAAGTGTAAAATATACATAGTTTGGGGACAATATCTGTCCAAGGTACTTGAGCATATATGCCTTACATTCTGGGTTCAATTTACAGAAATGAAATGGCCCTCTCCAGTGGATATCTTGCATCTTCAGCACCTCTTGATGTTAGAGATCTGAGGCACTCAGCACCTTGCAAAGTCTGGCCCAAATTATGCTGCATGGGGGTGGGGGAAACAGTCTTGTCCTGAGATGAAGTATTTTTAAGGCAGATCAGCATATTTACCCCAACTAATGTTTTTGTCATATTCTGTGACTGGTCCATCTCCCACAGATGAAAGTTTGAGCTGAATTGGGTTCTTGCATCGTAAAACTTCTCTTTCTCTGCCAGGTTATTCTGTAAGAGAGAGGGAGGAGGAGAAGGATTAAAAGGAAGAGTAAGAGCACCTTTGGAGGGCTTGCATTACAGGTTTGTAATAGAATTAACAGAGGAATTTGCTGTTTGAGTTAAAAAGTAGCACCTGCTGACTGTAGCAGCTGTTGGACATGGGCCAGCCTGGAGCTGGCTCAGGAGTGACCACTGCAGCACCCCTGAATGGCCCCTCCTTGCCAGGGCTTTGGCACATGTCAAGGTGATCTGAAAAACGTTTGCAGCTTCAGCCACTCCTGTGGCCAGGGAGAGGCTTTGGTATCCAGACCTGCCAGTTGTGAGACACTGACAAATTCCCCTGCCCCCACTATACTCCTCTTGCTTATTGAATTTCACCCAAGCTGAAGTTCCGTAGCATTTTCACCCTCTCTGTAAATAAACCAAAAAGAAATGGCATGCCCTTGCATTAAATGTGAATTGACCCATGTGTAACAGAAAAATTCCTCACACCACAGCATTTAGAGTTTAGCTTCTGATCAACTGCGAAAATTCACTCTTTCTTTACAACTGTACAAAAAGTCCATTTTCAGAAGTGTTCCAAACCTACTTCTGGGGCATTAGCAGAAAGGAAGCTACACGTACTAATTTTAACAAGTGCCATATTATTTACTGGGCGGCATGATAAAAATGGGGGTTTTTGCTTGCATTAAAATAGTTGAATACACAAGCACTATTTTGCAGTGCACAGGGAATTTATATGGAGAACTCCTGTAATTTATTACTAATGGAAATTAACTGTGTTAGCTCTCTCATCCATGAGGATACAGTTTATTTTTGCTGGAGATGCTGTGTTGTTAGGGGAAAAGAGGGGGGGTGACCATCTGAAAAGCCAGTAGGTTAAGGCTAAGGTGAGCAATCTGAACACCTGAGCAAGGGAGAAACTCAAGTCCCACTCTGAAAAGTCAGCTCCCAGTATCTTTCAGTGGGACTTAGGTTCCCAAGTGCCTGAATTGCTTCTGGAAATGGGATGTTAGCTTTGAGATTGCTTGCTTTTCTAAACCCTGGCAAGTTGGGAGGAAGCTCTTGAAGAGAACTACCACTACTAGCATTAGCAATATGCAAACATATGAGGTAAGAGGGAAAAAGATCCTTTAGTGAAACAAAAAATCTCCTCTTGGGGCAGCAATTGCCTTATTTTTAGTGTGAAGACTATTGCATTATTTTAGTGAACTGGGATCATATGGGTATGATCAAAGAAACATCGATCGTTTAATTTTTAGTGAGTTACCTTGAAGCATATAAATTCCTGATGTGCATTAACTTGAGTGAATTGGGCCTTAATGATACATGTAAATAACAAAACTGTATTCAGATTTTTTTTTCCAGAAAATCGTCTCTAATGGTCTGTACTGTATTAAAAAAGTGTCAAAGTGTTACTTTTATATTACACCTCCTTTTTTTGTTTTTTTTGGGTTTGTTTGGGTTTTTTTTAGAACATTGAAATGTGCATGTTTATTCTATTTGCTACAGTATTTTAATGTTTTGGATGAAGGCCATCAGTTGTATGGAGATGACAAAACAATCATTCTGTCTATTTATTCAGTATTGCTGCTTAAAGTTTTCAAAATAAAGCTTTCAATGCCAATATAGTGACTGATTGAAAGCTGTTCTAGCTCTCTTCAGGTGGTTTTTTTCTGTTTGTAGAAAACTAAGTAAGTGAAACTTGGTGTATGAGCTGTTACACCAGCAAAGAATTATTGCAATAATGCTGGGGGGCTGGGTGTAAGTGTGTGTAGTAAATACCTAAATGTGTGCATGCAGTGAATGCCTTTAGGTCTCTAAGTGGAGTGCTGAAGAATGTTAAATCCTTTGTGGTCTTGCAAGCACTGTACACATGTGATCAAGTACTGGTTAGAGCCTCGTGCCTATGTGCAGTGCTTGTGAGGGCAGAACAAGGGGGTCACAAAGAATCAACTCGGAGCCCTTTGAACCAGATTGGATTTAAGCACATTCTTTAGTGTTCCATAGGTGTGTTTCTGACTGGGGCCTAAAAACATGTTCTGATACAAAACCCTTTCAGTTGCAGCAAGGATGCCTCAAGTGTAGCTGGTACCTCTGAAAATGTTAGTAGTTCTGAAATGGATCAAGTGTGCCTGCTCTACTTGTGAAGTGTGTCAGAATGCTGAGAGTGTTCGCCCTCACCATCATCCCATGAAACTGCTGACTAGGGGTTCTGACTGGAACATTTGAGTTGCTGATGCTTTAACCTAGAGAAACAACACAAACTGTGAAAACACGAGTGAGCATTTTATTACTGCTCTGCTTCAATGCAAGATGAAAATCTGTATTATATGTAACTATATTTTTTGTCATTTAAAAAGCTTCTATTTTTTATTATTCTCATGAATGGTTGACAAAAAATATTGGATATGCTCCCATACAATAAATTCCCCTCTGAAACTTTGGGTCTTTACAGTTCATGGCTTGCTGGGATTGCACCGTTCATGTCGCGCACGTCTCATGATAGAGCTGCTGGGACTCTGTCAGAGAACACGGGGCCTGAAGGCAGCTGGTGTGTCCAGCTGAAACAGTTCCAGAAATGGCCCTGTGTTGAGCACTAGGCCCCAGGAGTTCTGCTAAATGGCAATTTCCTTGGGGTGTGGGACACACAGCTGGTTGGTGTGGGGCCTCTATGGCAGACAAGAGAGCTCCTTTACTGTAAGTGTGCTGTAATCTCAATCAGATAAAGCCCAGGCACTGCAAGAGAGGATTTTGTTTTCAGCTGAGGAACTGTTGTTAAGATTAACAGTAACCCTGAAATGACAGAATTGGTCAGTGACTCAGGGAAAGCGTAACTTAAAGCAAAAAGGCAGAGGTTCACTTGGAGGTGATCAGGGAGAAGAACTGAATGTACAGAGTCTTCCCACAACAAATGCAGGGTGCCCTGATGCTTCAGGGAGAAGGCGGCCTTTTAGCCCAGATTCAGGTGTCGTTACTGTTCTGAGACCAGAGAGGGTGTGAAGATTGTTTGAGATCATTTGAGCTAATCAAGGCTGGGAACTTGTTACAGCTGGAGACTTGTGATTTAAGCCATCCAAATGCAGTCCTTAGTCTAATATCACAACAAATGGATTTTCCTAAGCTAACTGGAGCCTAATCTCATTAGATGTGAGGAGAAATGATCTAACAGTAGTGGCACTGTTGACTGGCAATAAGACAATGCCATGAACTCCACTGAAGCCCTAGCACGTGGCACTGTTGTTGTCAGGGCTGTGGAAGTTGTGGAGGCCCTATGCTCCTGAAAGGTACCCTTCGCTGCTCCTGTGCCAGTCAGCTGGCTGGCTTTTTTGGTAACTAAGGTTTCCCAGTGTGCCCAGCAGAGCCAGGGCTACAGCTGATGGCTCTGATCTTTTGCTTTGCCTTTAAAGAACAAAGCGGTGTTTTTGTATGTGGCTGCTGCAGCACTAACTAGCTCAGTGTAACTGCACCACTAATGAGTTGCAAAACCAGGCCAGATCAATGATCCGTTTTGTTCATGTTGCAACCCAGAGTGCAGAGGAAGTCTCTCTGCCTGTTTTGAAGAATTCTACCCCCCTGGACAGCAGTGTGTTCCACCTTCGTCCATGGAGAAAACTTCCCACGCTGTGGGAAGAATTAGAATCGACTGTCGTGTGAATTAGATGATAGAATATTATGTAGGATTGTTACAGGGTAAAAGGTCTAGAGTTTTTAGGTTTGTTTATATAGCAAATAGATAGTAGCAAATATTTCAATATGGAGGATAGTTGTTGTTTTCTGGGGCTTCTTTCTTCTTTTCTAAGGAACCATGTTCTGCAGCAAAAGTGGTTTAAGATTATTTGATGAAAAATACCGCAGTTCCTGTAAGCTTTGCTCATGCATTTTTCATACATTGGCAGAAAAGTAAAAATATCTTTCATTTTAAGTTTTAATTGGTTAAATTACCTTTAAAAGAGCTCTGTAACAGAGATAAGCTGTTCTTCATGGCTCTCACTCTGTCGGGGCTGCGTCCGTGGCTCTAATTCTCTGATAAGACTGAATAAACATCTATCTTCTGGCAAGAGAGTCTGGAGTTCCTGTCTGTTTCTCAAGCGCAAATAATAGGCTCCCACTGTAGGAGCTGAAGACACAGTAACAGTGTCACAACGCGTTCAGAAGCCGTACTGAATTCTTCTGCCTGTCACGTCTGTGTCAGCTGGGTATAACCCAAATTTTTAATGATTGTTTCAACTAAGGTGTCTAGTGTCTGAAGTAGGGCACAATGAGCAATGGTCCCCATTATTGCCTTGCTTGAAAATTATATATTTGCTACCTTTGATATTGTAGCTAGTGTTAATGAGTATTTTCTGGGTCAGTTACTGCTTCATTAACTTTCTCCAGAAATATTGGATGGAGACAATCTCAGTTGGTATGTTTTTGTTCCCTTTTTCCAGGTGGATATGCTGTGTACTTTTTTTCCATCCTTTGCAGAGCATTCCGTGTGCTGTCCAGGGCTGACTGGAAAGAAGCCCCTTTGGCATACGCTAGTGCAGCAAGGAACTGATGCAATCAGAGCTGATAAACTTCCTTGAGCAACCTCACTGCTTGTGTGAGCAACTCAGGCACTGCCAGTGTCCTCATGCTGCTTCTGTGTGCCTCCCTCCTTGCTGCCACACAGACAGTCCTGGAGTTTCTCCCTCATGCAGTCTGAAGTTTGATTTCTAGAGGCTTTTTGGATCTGAATCCCTGACTGTGAAAAGGCTACAGGTATCTCTGCTATCTCTGGCAGAGTGAGAGTGTCATCACAGTGTCATCACACTTCTGTTCAGACATCTGTAAGCTGATGGAGGTGAAATACCACTACACCAGACTGTGCTTATTGTTTCAGCTACACCCTTTGTCTTGTTCTACCCCACTGCAAAAGGAGGAAGATAGTTGGTAATTGGAAGACTTAGTAGAAAAATGCAGCATAAAAGATCTAATATTCAATCCTGGGTCAAGTTGTAGGGAAGAAAAGTTTTCTGTCATTTATTCTTAATGAGCAAAAGTTCAAAGAAAAAGTATTCAGAAGAGCTCCAGCTGGGCTTCTGGAAAGTGTACTTAAAAAACCCACCTTATCCAATGCAACAAAAATGAATGCCAATAATTACTTGCTGAGGTATTTTAAAAAGGAGGGCTTCTGGTTAAAACAGAAACCAAAAACAACACAAAAAATAAAAGGGAGGGTGGTGGAAGGAAGGGAGTTAGATGTAGACCAAGTAAAACACCTTTAACCTGATTTGTACTTGCCCTGAAGTCCCTTCCATTGCCAGTGTGATGGAAAGTGAATCATCCAGCTTTGGAGCCAGTAACGTGGTATCACAGAAATACCACCAGGAGCTATTGCTAAAATGAAATTTAGGCCAGCCTTTAAGTGGGAAATAACTGGAAATTCATTGTGGTTGCCTGTGGAACTTCTCCTAAATTACTACCTGTCACAACTTTTATTGTGTGTATCAAACTGCTGCTCATGAAATGTTAAGTGCCCGGAACAGATGATTTGGCTTTAGCAGTCCCAGTCAGCCTGAGGTGAACTTTGATCGATGAGGTGGAACTGGCCCTCCTGGCACACTGAAGGGAAACCCCAGAGTGCCAGCTGACCTTTGACTACACTTTGTTGCTACAAAGTTGTCTTGAGTGTTCCCTTGACTGAGCGGATCTGCAGCGTGGCTGCAAAGACTGTGACCTAGATTCTCCATTGTCATGTTGCTTGTGTCACGCACAAAATGAGCGTGGAGGAGACAGTGACACAGCAATGAGAAGAGCAACAATGTCCATTAGCTGTAGGGCTGGGGTGAAAGGTTATGCCAGGGGCAGGCACCAGATAATCGGGTCCCATCGACTGTGCCAATGCTGCAGTTCCCAGCAGGCCCACACGAGAGGGCAGCAGTACATGCAGCAGCCACGCACTGCGATGGGAAGCAGGTTTTCTAGGAATACACAGCACTAGGGAATCGCGTAAGGCACCAAACATTTCAACTTTAAACGAGTTCTTTCAGAAAGGACACAGTAATACTAACAAAGAGACATGTCTTAGTCACAATGTCGGTGTAAGTGATGCACAAATGATGCTGTTCCTGAGCAGGCCTGGAAGCTTTGTGGAACCTGTACAGATGTGGGTTGAAACAATTCCATTTTAGATACCATCCTATGTCTGGTGTATGTGCCCATGCCTGGGAAGCTCTTGTTTAATTTCCCAGGTCCACTACAGATTTCCTGTGTGTGACCTTGGGGAAGATACTATAATTCCTGTGGATTGGAGTCCCCCAGCTGTAAGCCTGTGATAATACTGCCTCATCCCCTTTGACTTTGTCTATATATATGGCAGGCCCTGTGGGGAACAGCATCTCAATTCCTATTTGTTTGGCAAATGGTGCTGAGCACAGTGTGGTCCTAAACTTGGCTGTGTCATC
Source organism: Aleadryas rufinucha (assembly GCA_013397815.1). Lineage (NCBI taxonomy): Eukaryota > Metazoa > Chordata > Aves > Passeriformes > Aleadryas > Aleadryas rufinucha. Next base: position 5,244 of record VZTH01003169.1, on the reverse strand, counting down.
CAGATACTGCTGCATGAAGTGTATTTTTATATCCTACCAAGAGGGTGACAAGAAGTCACTCAGAGTTAGCTTTACCTTGCAGTGAGAGCAAGATGCAGTTGTAATGAGGGGAGATGGGGGTTTCTGAAGGTGAATTCTTGTTTAGCTTTAAGCAGATTTCTTTTTCCAAAGGGGTAGAACAGAAAGGCAAGTAAAGGAATAAAACCTCATTTCAACTTTTGCTCACCTCTCATCTTGCAAAGTGCTGCTATTACCAGAGGCAGCCTAAATTGTTTTGCAAGTGCTGCTTGGGAGTGTGTTGTACCCAATTGATAGAAACAATTGACTGAACAGGCTGAGATTTGTTTGGTGGTCCTAAATGTTCCAGTGTTTCCACAAGTCTTAGGATCTTCTAGCAATGTGCATGTAACCAGTAATGCACCATGACAGGCTGCCATCTCACAATGTTCCATAGATACCCAAGTGCCCTTTGGTATTAGTGGCTGAAGAGATAAAGCACACAAGTTAGAATTGTAGGAATGTGCCTTTTTTGGTTGTTTGCCAACTCCAAAGTGTTTTCTACATGCTCCAAATAAATTTAATTAACTAACAAACACCTCACCTGCACTTACACAGGAGTCCTGCCCAGAATGAGCACCCTTCAGCATGTCTGAGCACAAACTCCCTACTGCTCAGTTCTGAGGTGGAAGATCATTTAAAGATGTTGCCATCTGAACCCATTTCAGTAATAATTAGTGCAGCTGCTGGCATCTGACAGAGCAATGAATAATCAGTCCTGCAGTACCTTACCTCATGTCCTGCTCAATAAAGTTCTTGCTGCTACCTTTGTACATTATCTGAGGAACTTTACAGCAGGAGGCACCTACTTCTAGGAACATCTCCCTCCTTTGGTGGGAAGAATGGAGTGCCCCCGGGGTGCAGCCACACAGGACAAGCACATAATTCAGGTGTTGTGAGCAACTGCAAAAGCAGGAGCCTGGGCAGTGTGAGTACCTTGTTTAACATCTTTGTTCAGGGGCAGAACTCAGCCCAAAATTCCCAAGGAAAAAACTACTTTCTTATGTTACTGTGACTGTGTAACAATGATCTCAATCATACAATTTTTATATATGCACGCACATATATGTGTATGTAGTCAACTCATTGGATGTCATTATCCCTTTTGTCAGCTTGGGAAACTAAAGCCCAGGGATGTGCAGGGCTTTCCCAGAAGGACAAGCTGTTCATTTCCATGTACTGACTTTTGCACATGGATCATTTGCTAAAAAGTCTATTCTGACCAACACAGAGTTGTCCAGCAATGGTTCAGTCAGGCTGGGGGCCATCTGGCCTAACATTCTGCCTTGAGCTCTATAGAGAGAGCTGACTGGGCACAGGCAGCTCAACAGTAAACTACCCTTGGTGTGGTGTTACCAAAATAACCTACTTGGAGAGGAAGCTTTCCCTAACCCTTCAGTCAGAGGTTAAACCTCTTCCTGACAGCAGATTTATATCCCTTCTAAATTGAATAATGAGAGCACTTCAAAAGAGGTGAGACTTATTCTCTCCTTTAGCAAGTGTTGTGCCAGGTTCAACCAATAAAGATTTTATCTTTGAGATCCAATTAGTCTGTTTCAAACGTAAAACTTTGCAAAATCAGTATCTTCATTTACCATTGATTTTAGCACACTGGTTTCAGCATATGCAGGAGTTCAGCTGTTTGCATGATTGAGTCTGTTCTGTTCTTCAGGTAACTCTGCTTAGTTATTATATTCTTGCTTCTCTTGTCAGCCACAAGCTCACAAGACTCCTGCAATGTGGAGGTGCCTTCAGTTGAGGAGTCAGGCTTGCATCCCGAAGGCACTGCTGTGTGGGTGCATCAGGAACATCTGGGGAAAGGATGAGATCACTCTTCACAGGCTTATACAACTAAAGATGGTTTGACCTCATTGTGGCCTTCCAGTGCCTGAAAGGAGCCCACAGGAAAGGTGGAGAGAGACTCTTGACAAGGGCCTGGAGCGACAGGATAAGAGAAATGGCCTCACATTGACAGAGAGCAGGTTTAGATTGGATATGAGGAAGAAATTGTTCCCTGTGAGGGTGGGGAGGCCCTGGCACAGGCTGCCCAGAGAAGCTGTGGCTGCCCCATCCCTGGAAGTGTCCAAGGCCAGGCTGGATGGGGCTCTGAACAACCTGGGATAGTGGAAGGTGTCCCTGCCCATGGCAGGGGGTGGAACTGGATAATCTTCAAGGTCCTTTGCAATCCCAGGCCGTTCTGTGATTCTGTTCCATGATGTGACTGTACCCACTAAGGAAAGGGCTAGGGTAGCCCTGAACTACCAGGGTGCTGCCCCAGCCCAGGCAGCTTTGTTCCTGAAGGTACAGGTGGTGATCTCTGCAGAAAACAAAAGTCAGGGACATGCAGTACCTTCCCACTGGCTCTGCCAGGCAGCTGAATTGCCCTCTACCCCTTGAATGCACTGCTCTGGCGTTACTAAACTCAAGCAATCTCATGACATAACTGGGTACTTTTAAAAGCAGGTATTGCAGACTCTGCATGTTCAGCAATCACAGCAAACAGCTGGACTCCTGGAAATGCCTTCTGGGCCTGGCAGGACACTGATGTGGGAGCGTGCTTCCCATGGCTGGCTCCTGGGGCATGGCACACAGATTACTCTCAAAGGTCATTTAAAATAACTGTACTTACCTCGTCATTTACAACACCAGAATTAGCCCTGTGACCAGTTAGGCATTTTTCAAAGCCACTTCATGTTTTACAGATGTAGATGTATCTTTATGTTCTTATTTCTACATTCTGCAGAGCAAACTGCATTTCAAATACAGCTTCTCTGCTGTGCCGAGGTGCAGGAACCCATGCAGCCCAGCTCCACACAAACACATTTTCCTTTGCAGACAGACTAGGAGTGCCCAGGAGGATTATCTAATGATGGCATCTTGTTAAGCAAAGGTAGCTCCTTCTCTCTCAGAGATCAGGAGATGTTGAAGGAAACAGAGGCAGCCTTAACTCTGACCCTTGTCCACACACATCCCCATACCCTTCAATTACTTTTGTAGCAGCTAATAAGGAATTCTTGCTTATTCTACACAGTTTTATAATTTTTTAAGCATTTTTTCCTAGTCATGTCAGTCCATTTGCCTCTACACATTTCATTTCTGACTTTACTCTGGAAAATGAAGTCCTGATGGCAGTGCATTCTGCATGACAGACCCTGTATGTCCAAACCAGAGCATCTGTAAGAGTCTGCAGTACTGGAGAAAACAAACCCACCCCACGTTCGTGGATTCAATTCCCTAACTGCCAGCAGCTTCTCCCTGGAACAACAGAGGGCACCACTCCTCACACAAAACGCTGGAAGAGGAGCAGCCTTGCCTTTGAGCCATGGTTCAGGACCTAGACTATTTATCTCACTAGGTGATTGGGATTGAATATTCTTCCTCCCAGGAGGTTCTCCTCTGCATCTCCTGCTCCCTGTGCCAAAAGCTGCTCTCAGAGATGCGTGCACTGTTTCTCTGGTGGATCTTGCCCTAGTTTGTGCAGAATCATTAACTGTCACTTACTGAGAAATAGCTTTAGCCTGTTTGTTTAGAATCTGCACTTGGGGGAAGAGGAAACCACAGTACCAGCTCCTGTTGCAGCTCCCATGAAGATCTGTTTTTATTCCAGAGAGTTTACAACATAAAATGCATAAACATGCAGCACATCAGGGCTGGAGCCTCAGTTTCTCCTCTTAGGTGGCTATGTTATCTTTTGATCTTGCTGTTCTGTTCAGCAGGTGCCACTGCATCAGTGCTGCCACCACCAACTGGTTTGAAATAAAGGGACCTACAAGAGCCTACAGGAAAGATGGAGGGAGACTATTTACAGGGCATGGAGTGATAGGACAAGGAGAGAATGGCTTCACACTGAAAGAAAGGTTTAGATGGGATATGAAGAAGAAATTATTCCCTGTGAAGGTGGTGAGGCCCTGGTACAGGCTGCCCAGAGAAGCTGTGGCTGCCCCATCCCTGGAACTGTCCAAGGCCAGGTTGGATGGGGCTCTGAGCAACCTGGGATAGTGGAAGGTGTCCCTGCCCATGGCAGGGGAGTGGAACTGGATGGTGTTTAAAGTCCCTTCCAACCCAGGCCATTCCGTGATTCCACATTAGAGTAACAACATTGTTTTTTCAGAAGAATCTAAGTTAAAAAACAACCTCTAGTAAGGTTTCCCTGATTTATTAACCCTCCAGCTGATGCCCTCAAGGGCTGTAAACCTCTTGGTCTTTATTATTTTCTGTACAGAATTGGCCCATACCTGCATAATGTTGCATTCTGTTTGCTCAGTGTACATCAAGCAAACCTCTTGAATGCTGGGACTCTGAACCCCTCGGCAGCCCTTTCTGAGAGGACATAGTCTTTAGCTGTGCCGGGGAGGTTTAGGTTGGACATTACAGAATCACAGAATGAGCTGAGTTGGAAGGGACTCACATGGATCATCGAGTCCAAGCCCTGTCCCTGCACACACGATCCTCAAGAGTCACATCATGTGCCCAAGAGTTGTCCAAAAGCTCCTGGAGCTGTCAGGCTTGGGACTGTAACCATTCCCTGGGGAGCCTGTTGAGTGCCTCCTGGGGAAGAACCTTTTCCTGATATCCACCCTAACCTGTCCCTGACACAGCTCCAGCCGTTCCCTGGGCCCTGTCCATGGTCACACAGAGCAGAGATCAGGGCCTGCCCCTCCTCTTCCCCTCGTGAGGAAGCTGCAGAACTGCTGTGAGCTCTGACCTCAGTCTCCTCCAGCTGAACAGACCAAGTGCCCTCAGCTGCTCCTCGTGTGGCTTCACCTCCAGGTCCTTCACCATGTCCTTCCTTTAGACACTCTCTAACAGCTTAATCTCTTTCCTATATTACAGTGACCAAAACTGTACACAATAATCAAGGTGAGACCGCAACAGTACAGAGTAGGAAGAACTGGTTCACAGAAAAGGTGATCAGACATCGGAACGGGCGGCCCAGGGAGGCGGTGAAATCACCGTCCCTGGAGGTGTTTTAGGAAGGGCTGGACGTCGGGCCATGGTCTGGTTGACGCGGTGGTGTTCGGTCACAGGTTGGACTCGATGATCTCGGAGGACTTTTCCAGCCTCATTGACCCTGTGATTGTGTCGCAGGAGTTCAGACCTCCGGCCACCCGAGGAGCGGCCATTGCTGAGAGGAGGCGGGGCCGCGTGAGGGGAGGTGGAGCGCGAGCCGCGCGCCGGCCAATGGCT
>VZTH01003165.1:220124-236424 GCA_013397815.1 Aleadryas rufinucha | reverse complement strand
TTTTTTTTTGTTTTTTTTTAGCTGGGTCACACCGTTTGAAGCAGTTGTTGAGTTTTGCAATTGGTGGACTACTGGGAAATGTGTTTCTGCACTTGCTTCCTGAAGCCTGGGCCTACACATGCAGTGCAACAACAGGTATGAGAGTCATATGTGCCTGGAAGCAGCTTGTGCTCTGCCTACTGCTACATATTTTGAGTCTGTTCCATCTTGAAAGCCCAAGACCAGCCAGTCTGGGTCAGCCCAAAAACTGGTCTAGGCTGATATCCTTTTTCCAGCAATATATAAAAGCAAATGCCTAGGGAAGGATGTGAGAATAAAAAACCACACACGTAATACTTCATCTTTGTACTCAGTAGTCCTCCAAAGACTTTGAAATTAGAGGCTTCCTCAGTCGGCTGTGGTTTCTTTATGTTTAGTAACCTGGAATGGGTTTCTTGTCTATTGACTTTTCCTATCTTACCTTGGACTCCTATAAATCTCTGTTGATTTTCCTTTGTCCTTTCTTTAAGGAAAGGGAATGCTGCTTTAACCTGATGGGAGTTTATGAATGTGTACGTGGTCTGGTGTGTGACCATGTTCACCATCTTAGTTGGGGATCAGGTGCACCTTTTTAACAAATCCATTCCTATAACTGTTACGCATAGAGCCTCTTTCTTGGCACTAACTGGGGCCCTCTGTTGGATGCTTTGATTTATGGGAGCTCATGCATTGCAATCTTTGCTCCATGAGAAATCATGGAACATTGTCTGTAGAGCCATAATTAAGATTGGAGGGTCGGGCAGAGAAAGAAGAAGGAAATGCAGGTGACAGAAACTTGTGTTTGCCAGCAAACTAAACACCGTTTGAGTTGGTATAGACCTTGTGGTATCAGTGGAGCTCCTTCATCCCTCAAATAGCCAAGTTTGCTGAAACCTATTAATGTTTGTATCTCCCTGCTTCAGCAGACTGATATCATAGAAGGCAAGTGCTGCTGCATCCTACCTGTTGAGAAACCAAGAAGTCATTTCCCTGCTGAAAATGTGAGAGAGGGAAGATGATGCCCTGGGTTTCCCAGACATTCTTGAACCTGTGTCCTGGGGTTTCAGATCTGCTGGGCCTTTAATCTTCTTCTTCCTCACAGCTCTAGCACTGTCAGCAGAACCTGCTGTCCTTTTTTTCACCCCTTTCCACAGTGGTTCGCAAATTACTCTGTCTTCCTGCTCAAGCTTGTTTGCTTCTGCCAGACTGTCCTGAAGCATAAAGGTTTCCTTGACCCATGTAAGTCCTATTACAGAGTCATTCTGTTCTTCCATTGCAATGCAGTTTCCATTTCTGCATTGAGGCTGAATGGATTATTATCTCACAAGCTTGGCTGTAATTGAAAAGAAAGTTTATAGCTTTGGGCTTAATAACTTGCCAAGGTGTGGCAGAAAAGGGAAGGTGAGTCTGTAACTCCACTAATGGCAGACTTCATGTCAGGGCTTGCTGCTCAGTAGGTATAGCTGCTGGATTTTTATTGATGTAATATTCAGTTGCCTCTGGAGCTCAGGGAAATTCCCAGTGTTGTCAGGAAATATTCTGGGTTGAGCTAGTGCAGAAAAAGGGATGGTAGCTCTCACTCTGAGTATCTCGAGATGATGATATCTGTTAGACCAAGAATGAGCAAGTTAAACGAATCTGTTTCAAGATGTCTTTACTCCTCTTACCTCGCAGGGAGTTTTTCTGTTGTCATTTATGTTTTTGTCTTGGAACTGCATGAAAAACTATGTACTTAATAGAGACATGAAGATTTCTCTTTTGTCCCTCAGGAGAAGGGCAGAGCTTTCAGCAGCAGAAGCTTCTGGGTCTCTGGGTGATCATTGGTTTCCTGACCTTCCTGGTGCTAGAGAAGATCTTCCTAGAGAAAGAGGAGGAGTATCCTGCTGTGGTAAGTTAGCAGCCTGAGGGAAGGGAGTGCTCTTATATTTGAAGCTCTGTACTAAACACGTCATCTGCCCTGACTGCATCAGGAAATGATCCTGTAGCTGTGAGTACCTTGTCATTGCCCTTTGCCACTTTTTTGCCACTGGTCTGTAGGAGTAGGTTTCATCTTCAGGCTTTTGTTTTGCGGTTTTAACTGAGATTTCTCACTTCTGGTTTGATTTTGTTCTTTATGTGGTAAATGTAAAAGAGAGCTCCTCTTTTGTGGGGACTGGGAGCTGGAGCACTCTGCAAATGAGACTTTTGCTCAAGTAAGCTTTGAGGGGTGACAGCTTGCTGATGCATGTTCCACTGACCCATCATGACTCATTCTCTTTCTGGGTCCTCAGTCAGGACAAAGGCCAGCCTTCTTGAAGATGTTTCTTCTTGGTTATATCCTGGACCAGATGTTTGGGTAACTCAGTGTGGTAGAAGGGGTTTTTGATTGGCCAGGTGATACTGAGTTCAAAGGAGTCACCCAGCTGCAAAGGGGAGATGTAGACGAGGTACCAGAAGGTAATTCCAAGATAGAGGAGAGCACCTAGTCTTCAAACATCTGCACAACTCCTGGTTGCAGCTCCTTTAAACTGTTCAGTCCTTGCTGTGCCATGACTTTTGAGAGGTGAAACTGCAGGTCAGGCACTACGTAACAGCAATTAGGTGTTAGCTTTGACTCAATGTGAGACTTCAATGCCTGAAGGGAACTTTGTCTTCTCATTTAGAGAGAGGCTGAAATCCTGGATAAATATCTTGTTGTCTGGAAGACGATGATCCTGGCTATAGAAAATTCTGTAGACTTAGTTAACCTGATGCACTGGGAAGAGCAAGACTCTTTTCCCTCCTATCTCCTGCCGAGATGGAGTTGTATTTCTCTGGGCAGCAGCTGTTAACAGGAGGGGCAGGCTCAGTCCCTTATCTTTCTAGTGGAACCTGACCCATGCCAAGGGAGTGTGACTCCAATTCCTCCTCTTTCTATTTCTCTTGAGGATTGGGAGGTCTTAGTTGTCTTTCAGGGCAGATGTTACAATGCTCTCTGAATCTGTCTCATTTCTGGCAGTTGTTACTAAACTGGGGTGTCAAAGCTGCTGATTCACCTTGCAAGGACAAAAGGAGTAAGGGTGAAGGCTGGATTTCTGATCCTGATTCATGCACATTCATCACTGAAAAAAAATCAGTGACAAGTTCGTTTCCCCTAATTTAGGACTGTGATTCCAAAGCACCATCTGGAAAGATTCCCAATGGAAGTGGCTGCCCCCTGCCAAAGGTGGCAGGCCAGTCCCAAAGAACACGAGCTCAGTGTAATGGCTCCTCTCTCCAGTCTGGTCCAAAAAACAACAGAATCAAGGTAAGATACCCACAAACTCCCCTTCACTTTTTAGTCAGGAACTGTCTGTGGAAAGAACCATGCCTGAGTGGGGAACTTAGCGTTTGAGTTGTGCTTAATTTTGCTCTGTCAAAGTGTCCGTCCTGGTCAGAGCAGGGAGAAAATAGCAGACTTGGAGAAAATCTACACTGCAGCTTATGCAGAAGAGGCAAAGTCAGTATTAAAAACGCCTAAGTCTGATGATGTGTGTTTTGGCTGATTCTGATACCAAAATACTGAATTTCATGTTTTGTTACTCTGTATTTTATAGTCAATATGCCTTCATTTGCTTAATTTTTTGCACCATGATTTCTCTGTTCTCTACTGCCTGCATTGTACTGATTGTGAGCTGCACTTTTCCTTTTAAGGCACCTTTTGGAAGTGTTTTGACACCTTTAGGAAGTGTGTTGAAGCTACTCAGTGTAGAACTTAAAAGTTCAGTTTCTCAGATTATCAGTTTATCTGCTGCCAGAAAGGACTTCTTGTCCACTTCTGTCTCCAAACCTGTATTTCCCGTCGCTTCCTTTGCACTGGATCTCATCTGACCTCACAGTGAGCCTATTCAGGGAGCTAAAGAGGCAAAGAATTTGCTTGTCTACACCCACACACCTACCTCCCACCCCTTGGTGTATTTCTCTCCTTACTTAACTTCTTGAATCAGCTTGGCATGTAGACAGGCAGCCTGTAGTGCTGGGATAAGGGAGATCAGCAAGCTCATAGGACTGGAGGTGGAGGAGGAAAAGGAGTCCTGTACCACTGGGAAGTGGATAACCTTTACATTGGCCTTGCTTTCAGTTCAATGTTACTATCTTTGTATTGTGGAAAACCCTTTTCTGGGTGAACATTACAAGTGGGAGAGTAACAACCACTTTGGTGAAGGAGGACCTACAGTTTGAGTTTGAAAGCCCATAAAAATGTGCAAGATTGCATGAGAGTAACTATGAACAGAAAGTGTGCTTGCATGAACTAGCCCAAAGCTGGATATGTGGTCAGGCAGAGGCTCTTCAGTCTTTCTATTTTAAATCTGTTTTGCTGTAACTTTATAGCTCTTCCTACAGAACATGAAACTTATGCTGAGGTCACTGAGTATTTTTGACATCTGTCACATTCGTGTAATTTGTACATTGCACTGCACAAACTGCAAGGTGCCACGTGGATGTTTCTAGAGGTGGTAGTAGAGAAGACACCAATATTACTGGGTTACGAAACATTGTGCCCTAATTTTGGAAGGGTTTATATAAGGAACTATAGACTACTGATTTCAAGTAGAAATGAAACACTCACAGCGGATACAATTGCTCAGGGCATTGTATGAATAGAAAAAAAATAATGTAATTAATGCTAATTGATATGATTTTATGTAAGATAAATTCTTATCAATGAGACATTTTTCCTACCTTTTATTCAGGCATAAAATTGTTTAATAAAAGTCCTGACAAATGTATATAAAACATAACTTTCTCCCCCATTCTAATAAACTTTGCTAATATTAGCTGTATTAAAAATCTGTTATTCTATGTTATCAAAAAGGACTGGTTTAATGCAGCCCCCCTCAAATCTGTTCACTTGTGGGTTATGATTTTTCTAAGTCATTATTTATAAAAACAGTGTATCTTCACATTTGCAGGTACTGCATTACATAAATGGCACATTATGACTGCATGAAGTCAGCGATAGCAGCTAAACTGAGTAACTTCATCAAAAGTGCTGAATTTTTAACAGGTTTTGATACATGCAATTATAAGGAATAGATTAAGAAGGACTGCAGGTAATATTTACAAGATAGGGATAGTTTCTAGATAGTCAATGCCTTGGAAAATCATGAGAGGATTACTGTAGGAAATTGTCTGAGTACATTCTTCCCTTATGATGCTACAGCCAGGATGATGGGTCAGTAGGAAATAATATGTAAGAGGAGAGGTGAGAGTTCCTCTTTCTGTACAGCAGCAGTGAAACAGCTATCTGACTTTTTCCAGTAGTGTTATTCCAAATATCCAAACTACTACTGATAATTTGTAAAGGAGTCAGGAAAGAGATGAAGTAATATTTTAGGTTTGCCGTACATGATAAGTGGTTTCTTTAGTTTAGCTCTTGTAGTCGTGACAGATCAAGGGTGACTTAGAGTATACACATACCCATGTAAGAGGAATGACTAAATTTGAATAGTTGCAGCTACAGCAAACAGTAGCAGACTAGAACTTGGAGACAACTCTCTAACTGAGGGGAACTTGCCAATAGACCAACTTGCCTTAGAGATAGCAGATTTTTTGTTACTTATGAGCTTTAAGCTGTGGTTTAAGCTGCTCTCTACAGAGTACATTATAGCTTAAGAAACAATGAACTTTTGTGCACAAATTAAATGAAGTTCTTTCAGCTGTGTTACGTGGAAGGTTTAGACAACCATGGAGAGCCCTTCTAGCTTTAAAATCCTACCACATCTGTTCAGACGGTATGTCGATATGCATCAATTAGAAACTAAAGATTTAATGGGTGTAGTTTTAACTTTCTACCTTCTGATCATATCTGAATATTTTAATAGTCTTCTTGGTAGGGTGGAAATATCAAACCTACCAAGATACTCCTGCGTTGTTAGCCTGTTTCCTTAGGCAACAACATAAGCAGTCATTCCATCTGTCTGTCCATCTGTTCTGCCCTTCATTTTCAATAACTTTTGAACCCATAATTAATTTTCCTTGAGTTCAAGAGAGGATAGGAGTCTTGAGGATGATCAGATTTCTGCAAGTTCCATAAAAATCAGCATGACAGTAGAGGAGGAATGCGAAGTAATGCCCTGTTGAAAGCTGTAGTCAGAGCTCAGGTGCTGCCCGGCAGATCCGCCTGGCTGGGGACGTGGCTGCCACGCCGTGCACACTGGGCAGGGCACGTGCAGGGAAGTCGTGTTGCTGGGAGTGAACAGACTAGGTGCTCGTGAAGAAAAGAGTGAAATCCATAGCATGATGAGAGATTTTTTTGGTTCTACTATTCACTCAGAAACCCCTAGTTTTTCAGCAAACAAAAAGGGGAAGATACTATTTAAATGAACACAGTCACCCTTCAGGGCTTAATGGTTAGTAAGTTGTAATCAGTTGACGGTTGTCCACATATATATTAGAACTTCTGCTTTTTAGCTGCTGCTAGAATTTGTCCTAGCTTGAAAACGGCAGGTGGGAGGTTTCCTTTGCACACAAACATAGATCAGTTCTGTCCCTCATTGCAGCCTTTATTCCCCCAACAAGTAAAAACATTGGGCACAGTACTTTTGCCTTGCTTATTCTTTCTTTTTCCCTGTGGCACGTGGGGTTCTTGTTGATTTGTGGAAGTATGTTTTATTACACAGCGACATTAATTCTGAAGCATGAACATAAACACTTCATCTGGCTGTGCTCTTTATGAGCAATGAGAACATCCTATTAGAGATTTGCAGAATGTAAATGTCAGAGGCTCATAACTGTCAAATCAACCCAATTTATTTCTGAGCACTCCAAAGCTTTGCTTCTTTCAATGACAGCTTTTGCCCAAGCCACTGACAACAAAAAGTCATAATGTTTTAATCATGAAGTCTATTTTTTCCCTATACGGTGGTATGGGAAAGCATTTTTGTGTAAAACTTCTGTGAATAATTATTATTATCCTGTGGGGAAAATACTGTCATGTAAAAAAACAACATGAAAAGGAGAATTTTAGACAGTCATATTTGACTGTCTAGGAATGAGAGTATCAAGAAGTAAAACTGCTCCATTCTTGGGTCTGCCTGCACGCATCTATTTGTGTTTCCTTTCTTATAAAAACATGCAGGGTTCTTCTTTTGTATTCATTGTGGAGATGTTACTTAGATTATTACTTAAAAGTGGGCTAGGCCTTGCTTAATCCTTAATTTTCATATTTAATCATCCATGCACTTAAAAAAATTTAGAGGCTACAAAGGTGCCCCAAGATAGTGCAGTAAAAGTGCCCTGCAGAATGGTGGTGCTTTGGATAGAGAGGTTTGACAGAAGGCTCCTGAGCTGAGGCATACAAATGACAGAAAGGAAAGATGCCCCAGGCAGAGCTGAGAGAAACAGGGAAGAGCACAAGACCAAAAAAAGCTAATGAAGTCCATCAGCACTTATGGTTGTCCAGCTGAACTTTGGCATCTGATGTTATGGTGAAGTAAGAGGTTAATGCTTCACAGTTTCTCGACAGTCTCTCCACTCATTGGATACTGCCCTGTATTGGAGTTCTTGCAGTCCAGAGACAGCCTGATACGTAGGCTAACACCTAGTTTGATAATAATTTAAACTGAAGTGCCATATAGTGAATTGCAGTATCTCAGGACCCACATGCAGTAGTTTTTGTTAAATATGATGGAAAAAAACCCAAAAACCTGTGAGCTAAAGAGCTGAGGTGGCACCCTTGTAAATCATTTTAGGTCAAATACTCAGATTTTGTCAGGAGATGACCCTAGTTAGAATGATAGGAAAGCCTAACATGGAGAGGGACTTGTGAGGAAGGCAGCTGCTTTATGCTTTTAATTTTAAGAAATGTGTTTATATGCAAATGCTGATACATGCTATCCAGCCTTCTAGTAGGTGGCTTTTGGTGACTGTCATCACTATCTTCTCTTTTGATTCTTTGTTAAGGGAAAGCAAACCCACAAGCACGAACTTTTTTGGTACAATGTTTGAAGATTTATTTAGTTATAGAAAGCAATTCCAGCAGCATTTGTTCTGTTGCATTGTTCTTGCCAGCTTTTGAAGAGGAGATATTTAACAGTTGGATATTAAAGTACATGACTTGAAAACAAGGTCAAGTCATATTCAAAGCCAGTCACCTGTGTAAATTAGTCAGTGTTACCTAAAATTGGTTTGACTTAGAATTAAGTATATTTTTGCATTTTGGCTTTCTTCTTTTTCCTTTCTCTTTTTCTGTTTCTTGAGCTCTTCATCGTTTGCATACTGTAATTATTCTAATCTCAGACAATACTTGCCTACCCTAAAACTTAGTTTACTCTAAAACCTAAACTTATATTTAATGCGTACTCAAGCACTGACATAGTTTAAGATTTTCAGCAGAAGCATCATGGTCTGACCTTTCCCATCTGATTGTGACTGCATAACCCATGTCTAAGCCGTGTGCTCTCTTTTTTCTTCTTACATGTCTTCCTTTATCAGGGGCTCTTCTTTCTCTTTGCAGATTAGTGGATACCTCAATCTGCTGGCCAACACCATTGATAACTTCACACATGGCCTGGCAGTGGCAGCCAGCTTCTTGGTTAGCAGAAAGGTAAGGTTTCTGTCCCCAGCTGTGTACTGAAATGGAGAGGCCTTGTCTCAAGTGTGATACAACATGTACAACAGCCAAAAAATGTGAGGAGTTCCTTCCTGTTTTCTGGAATTTTCTGAGAAAATACAGGCTACAATAAAACCCAACCCTATCCTGATCTTCTGATGCAGAGCTTCTTCAAATTTGGGACATATCAGTCATTTGTAATGGCATTAGGGGGTGGATTAGCTCACTGACCCTCATCTACTCAAAAGGCAGTCCAGAAATAACGTGGTAAGGATGGTCACCTCAGAAACAGGGCCATAAACAAGGCAGAGATGTTTAATGCATTTTTGCTTTGGTCTTCAGCACTGATGATGGGCTATGGGGTTCCCATTGCCCAAGCTGGAGCACCATGACTGTGAGAATGATAAACTCCTAGTCGACCTTGCACTCATGTGGGATCTGCTGCTCCAGCTGGATCCTTATAAGTGTATGGGACCTGATGGGATTCATCCAAGAATACTGGGATTGTTTCCTAATCGCTTCCTCTCTGCTGCAGGTTGGGTTCCTAACCACAATGGCCATTCTCCTGCATGAAATCCCACACGAGGTGAGAGGGCTTTGTATCCTGCTGTTGTGAGGGGGATTACAATGTGCTTCATCTACTAAGAGGAGGTGTGAGTCTGGTTAGCCTTTTCTTGTCTTCTTGAAAGCTGCTCCCTCTGGGGAGACTGACAACATTGAAAACCAGAAAGAGTCTTGAAGCACTGGCATTGTTGCGAATGGCCTTTTTGACTGAGAATTTAGTATTCATGTTTATTAACTGTCACTTCTTGGTTTTCTTAGGTTGGAGATTTTGCAATCCTACTTCGGGCTGGCTTTGACCGCTGGAGTGCAGCCAAGATGCAGCTTTACACAGCTCTGGGGGGAATTCTAGGAGCCTGCTTTGCAATATGTGCTCAGTCACCAAAAGGAGCTGGTAAGGTTCCCTGGGGCCTCTGTAGGAATTGCGGGGAGGTAGTACTTGTCATCCTTATGTATCTTCTTTCCCTTCTGTGTTGTCTCCCATGGCTCAGTAATAACCAAAGCTTTCCATGTTTGTGCAGGAGAAACAGTAGCCTGGATCCTCCCTTTCACTTCTGGAGGATTTCTGTACATTGCCTTGGTAAATGTTGTGCCTGATCTCCTGGAGGAAAAGAATCCTTGGTAAGTGCTCCCTCCTGTTCCTCTGCAGCAGTTTTTGCTGCCAGGGAGCAGGGATATAGCCGTTTCCTGTGTCTATTCTGGAAGTGCATGAATGCCAGCTTTCCAAATCCTATGGACAAGGCTGGAATCAAAATAGACTGCTGTGCTATCCATTGCATTTGTGGGACTACAAAGACCTGTAAAACACAAGAGCCTTCACTTGGGTGAGTCCTAGAGATTGTGCTGGCACTGTCTGTAGCAGGGTCAGCTAGAGCAAGTTCCTTGGAAACATGTCCAGTAAGGACACCACTGCTCAATCTGTGTTTTCAGCTTCCAACATGTACTGGTGTAGGGACTATCTGAACCAGGGCACCACAGAGGTGTGTGTGTCTGGTAACCACATGTGACTCTATCCTTCCATGCTTCTCTCCTTCCTTTCTGACCCTATCCCTTAGTTTGGGCTTCTGCAACCTCCTTTTGGCAGCAGTTTGCAGAGTTTGACTGTACTGTGTTAAGTGATGCTTCTTACTTGGTTTTTACAGTCTTGCTTATTGATTTTTTTATTAGATATCACTGTGTTGCTATGTGAGTAGAAAAATAATAGTTTTCTTCTCTTTATCACTCAGCATTTCATGGTCTGTCATTGTATTCCACCTCAGAAATCTCTCTTCTGCACTGGTGTATATATTCCAGTATATTTGGGTTTCCCTCATGTATGATTTTAGTTTCTTGCAGACTAATTCAGGCTGTAGCAGGTGCAAATCCAGCTGTTCCACAGTAAAGGCCCTCTCAGATCTGCTGGCAGAGCTGCCCCTGAATGTTCCCTCCTATTTTAGTTGTAATAAGACAAGTAACTTTAGTAGTTTAAATAAGATGCCTTGGTTCACCTAGTTAATTTTGACTGAAACAGTGTTCAAAAAAACAACTCCACAGCTCTATCTGAGGAGGTAGGAACATTTTGTGGAGAAATGTTAATTTGGGTTGGTAACCTCTTGTGTTGACAGAGGTTATTAGCAGAATATGCAGATGTGGGAGGCACACAGTCACTTTGATCCAGCATAAACCTGAGATAGTGCTAAAAGAATGGCCAATTTTATTGGGGGTTTTTTCTGTAACTGTAGTTGTTAGCAGGATGAGGTCCCTAAAGTGTCTGTGCACATGCTGCCTAAGTGCTGGTTTCCTTGTGAGTGAAAGGACATGAATATGTATCTGAATAGCTGCATGACTGAATCAGCTTGAATTGATTTTGAAGCCTGGAGTTGGGCCTTGCAGCTGAGTGGAACAAGTACATGCCAGTTTATAGACAACTTGTTTGCTTGGAGTACTGGGAAGGTCTTCTCATCCATGTTAGTGACTTCATACAGCTGTCGTGTTCTCCATGTGGCAGATTTGGAAGGGCAAAGAACAAATCGTTGGAGAGCTCTGCACAGCTGCCTGTGGGGATTGGTCTATGGCTTCTCCTAATTCTGCTGTTTCTTTCCCAGGAATTCCCTGCAGCAAATTCTGCTCCTGTGTACAGGCATTACAGTCATGGTGCTACTCGCGCTCACAACTGAGTGACCTCTGCGCAGACCTCATGATGCCTCCCAGAGCCACCACAGTGACTCTGAGCTTTACAAAGCAATAAGGAACACTAATGTTACTTCCTATGTGTGTGTGTGCAGATCTGGCTGCTAGAATGAGAAGCAGGTGAGAGAGAGGTCTGGCTGCCCAAGACTACATTCCCTGGCTCTCCTATCCCTGTTCTGCTAAAATCCACACATGAGGGCTTCTGTTCTTCTTTTGTTGGTTGGTTTTTATGGAGCAAAAGACACACTGGGCAGAAAGGAACTGAACAACTGCTCCACTATGGATGAATGATGTTTCATTTGGTTCATTCTGATGGAACTGCACCTCCCAAGCTCTTGTGTGAAAACAACAGAGGTGATTCCTGTAGCTGATGAAGAGAAAGGATTTTTCTTACCACTTTAAGGGCTGGAGGCAGAACAGGCATGAGCAAAGCAACATTAAATAGTTTTAGCCAGAGCCCCCTACCCATGAGAAGTTGATGGTGCTATGAGATAGAGGGGAAGAGACCCTTTCCAACTAGATTTCCAGTGTTTCATTAACACCACTTGTTCCTATAAGTAGTACTGACCTCAGCAGTCCAGCTCTTTTGGTCTATTTTGTTTGTTTACGTTGAAATTGAGCCAAAAGCTTGAGGCACTTTAGGGTAAGTCACTACAATTAAATGACTTGGCGTGGAGATTACTTGCCTCAGCCCTAACCAGTCCAGTAGCCAGCACAGCCCAACTGTTTATCTGATAAATTATCAGTAAATGTTTCTTCAATTGCCGTACTACCAGCTCGCTCACATCTGGAGGGAAAGCCACGTAGCTGTTGTGACTGAGTTCCCTCTTCTCATAACCATTAGCTGAACAAGCCTCTGAGCCTGCTCTTGAGACCTGATTCATGCACCATCTGCCTCACACCGTGTTTCAGAGCTTTCTTGAGGTGTAGCATGTTAGCCCTGCCCAGCATGCTGCAGCACCCCTAGACCGTCACGGCAGAGGTGCTTGAACACTACAGCCTGGTCAGCAGCTGATGACTGATACCTGGTTAGCTTTTCCTCTGTTGAGTGCAGACTGTTTAAGAGCATGCTGTAGATGGTAGCCTGGTTCTGGGGTTGTTACCTCACAGTGGAGTTCATCTGTTGAGGATGAATGGATAAGAAATAATACTGACAGCCCTTAAATGGGAAGGCTGAAACTGCTGGTGAAAATACTTTTAAGTAAGGTGAGAAAGGGATATGAAAGGTGACAATTGGTATGCTTTAAGAGGAGTTTTCTGTTGTGTGATACTTGGGATAAAATTTTTGGCAATTTGAGACCAATGAAAATAAATAAAATTTCTAGTTCTTTCCTCCATCCTAGCTCACAGGGCTGACCAGGCCATAATTCCACAGGGGTGTTTTATTGCCGCCGACATGTGCACAATTACTAGATCATCCCTTCTGTAGAGCTTATCCTCGCTTTGCTTAAATTAGTTTAAAACCAGTTCTAATTGAACTAGCAGTCACTGAACACAGAACAGGTGCCACAGTGTGATTTGCACCAACTTAGCTCAGTCTTTTAACAGCTTTTGTAAAGCAATACAGCTCTCCAGTCTGCACAGGGCCTAATCAAGAGGGCTCGTGCCTTGAGAGGGCAATTTGGGTCAGAGCAGCAAGGCAGGTATGCTGCCCACAGCAGAGGCATTACTTCCCTAAGAGATTCCTGAACTGTTGACACAGTTCTTTTTTATGACAGCTCTTGTCCTACTTTTCAGTGAATGCTGGAGAGCTCATGCTTGCAGTTCTGTCTGCCCAGGAACTGCTGTCTGAAATTTTTTCATTTTTCCTTTCCCCAGACTGACATTAGTAACTAGTTTCACTGCAACAAGGAGGGAGGCCTAGTGCAATTGTTTTATTCCTCTTTACAAAGTTGTCTTCCTGTGCCAACTACTCTTTCCATCGTTCAATTGTCGTGAGGTCTGAAGGTAGCATCCACTTCCTGCTTTCCTGGAAGGATGATTAATCTAGTTAGCCTGCAGGGACGGAGGGAGTATGCCAACCCTCTGGTTCTAGCTTAGGGGATTCCCCCTGCCCAGGAACTGCAGCTAAGCAGACCCTGTAATAGGGCTCTGGAGGAAGCAGGCTTGCACAGAAAGTTGTGCCTGCTGTTTCTCAAGATTTCTTTCCCAAAATAAGGCTGGCATTTAAGTTGAGGCATTGCCAGGTGAGTGCCCATGAGTTGGCGTTGTTGCATCAGCACTGAGCCTTGCCAAGACTGAAAACCACAGTCAGGATTTTATACTCAGCGTTCAGGAATGTGAAGTGGATGACACTGAAGAAAGAATTTCTGAGCTGTTTTTCTTGGCTGCTATCACAGGCATGGATAGTCTGTGGTTCTTGGGAAGACACCCTGGTAGGAGGTAGCATGGGGCTTGCGGGAGGGAGGGGTTTGATAGATTTCTACTGCGTCAGCCCTGGGGCTGAGGATTGAGAGCCTTGGGAGGAAATGGAGCATCACTCCACCACATTTGTCACTTTTGGAAATGCAGAGAGAATTGTATTTTCTAGCTCTATTTTTTCAGCCGCTCTTATGCATTTTCCCCCTTCATCTGTATTGGTCTGCTCTGCATGGAGACAATAGAGATGAAATAAATGGTTTTCCATGTCTGTTTGTGTTGTTGGGTTATTTTGTTTGGTTGGTTTGGGCTTTTTTTGAAGTTCCTACTTTTCCTTGATTTAAAATTTCAATTCAAATTTCATTTGAATTACAGAGACATATCTCTGGGTTAGTCTAGAGCAGTCTGGACTGTGGGTTGCTGCCAGACTTTCCTCAGACTTTCACAATTGAAAGAAAAAGTTCTAATCCAGTTTCTTCTTTCTGCTGCCATGGAACTGTTGTCCAGGAGCAATGTGGTACAACCATAATTCTTGACTGCTGCTCTGGGTTCCCTGAAAAGCATCACCAAGTAAGTTTCTCCTCTTTCAGGGGAAAGCTTGCATGGTTACTTTACTGTTCAAAGAGTTCTGCAACCATTCTTGGCTGTAATCGGTTATTTTCTTAATGAAGAAGTCTCAAGGCCTGTTTGGTTTTAGTTAACACTAAGCTGGATACCTGCCATGTAGGACAAAGCTGCAGTCATCAAAGGTTGTGTGTAGCAATTGCCCAGAAAGGNGCGGCAGTGCCCTGCTTGCTTTGAGGAGACATCCTTTTGGACATTTTTTCCTTGAAATTGGCCCAAACCGGGAAAGGACTAAAAGGAAATTCTCTACCCTTCAAAAACATGGGTTCAGAGCATTTTGGAAGTGCTTCATTTGGAAGATTTTTAGCTATAAATGGTGTATGGCTCTCTCTTCTTACCCAAAGTCTTCTGTAAAAAGAAGGAAAACTGTAACTCAAGAGCTGGAAGAAGATGAAGGCAGGTAGGTGATCAAGGGCATGATGTCACAGTCTGTGGATTTTGCCAGGAATCTACATTTTGGAATCTCTGTCCTTGGATTTACCATGCTGCACTCTTGGGCTGTGCTGGTATCCCTGCCCTTGGGGCTGTGCTATGAGCCTCCCTCCCTCATACCGTTTTCCTTATCAAAAGTAATCAAAATTAACATGAATTCATCAGCTACCTGTTTCACAGGCTCCACAAAGAATGGTTGACACAACTGCAGTACCACAGGAAAGGAGAACAATTAGAGTTTCATTCATGGGAACTTTCTAAGATGATGGTGTTGCTGAAGCCCCTGTCTTCTGAAACTATAGCCTGAGGAGCTCATGTGGAGAGTAGGGTGACATGATAGGATTGCAGACTTAGGAAATGTGAATATTTGGATCTTTCTGGGAAAGAGCTATTGCAATTGAAGGATTTTTCCATGTTAACTACAGCAGTGATTGTATTTGAAAATTATTTTTCATTCTTGCTGTGGAAGGCTTAATTTAGCTGGCATGTGTAAGAAAATTCTTTTGACAGCAGCTCTTTCAGTTTGTCTGCCTTGAAGGCACTAATGTGCAGCTGCATGGATGGTAATCCCATCTGTCCAGTGCAAACTGCGGAAGAGGATCATGCAGAAATGTGGTTAAAACAAGCTTTAGCTGTGGCTGCTGCATGTTTCCACCAGGCAGAGGGCTCAGGGGAGATAAGCAGTACTCTGTTCTGGGCAGTGTTGCTGGGAGAAGTGCTGGGGAGGGTGTTTAGGTTGTGCTCAGTGTGGCCGAGACACCAAGAAGTGACAAAGGGGAGGTGGTGGTGGGGAGGAAGGATCTGAATCTCCTGCAGTTGAACATTGCTCCTGGGAACCAATTAAAACTACTTTTAACAAAAAAACCCCCTAAACCTAAGGATTTCAAAACTGTACATTAAATTAGTAGTTTAGGCGTAGCATAGCACTAGATCATTTTATCTGGAGGCCAGAATTGATGAGATGATGCCCTAACAACTGGCTTTGGGGACTGACTGATAGTGCTGCAGCTGGAGGAACAAGTCCTATACAAGTGGGATGAGAAGGGATTTTGTGCCCCTATAAATGCTGCATTTAACTAATGGCTTGGATTTAATCTGCTTCTCATTGCATAAAGTAGACTGACATTTTTCAGCTTTTTCAGGCCTTATTTTCCATTAACTGATAATGAAGGGTTGAGGAGAAGTCATAATCCAAATGCCAACAAATGATGTTGTGGGTTGTGTTTGGATTTCGTGTACATTTGAAAAACTGCTGGCTCCCGCGGCCTGAGCAGGGCTGGTCTCTGCCCTTCTGCCCTAGGCAGGCTAGCGGGACGGGCGAGTGCGAGGCCGGGGGAGGCCGCGGAAAGGCTCGGAGGGTCCGCTCACCTCTTCCTCCGGTCATCCATCCCCTGCTAGCTGCCCGCGGCCACCCCCGCACCGCCTCGGACACGGACTCCGCCAAGGGAGGGGCCCTCGGTCCGCGGAGAAGGAGCCGGGCGCTGCGGCGGGGGGCGGTTCCGGGACCCCCGTGAGGCCGTGCCCGGGGGATGCCGCGGCACGGGACCGAGCCCGGCGCGGTGCCGCGGCGCGGGGGGCGCGGGCCCC
>VZTH01003165.1:149595-220114 GCA_013397815.1 Aleadryas rufinucha | reverse complement strand
GGACGGGATGGCGGGTGCCGCTGCCGGGGCGAGACCGGGCCGGCGGGCGGGCGCGGATGGAGCCCCGACAGACCCGTGGTTCCCGGTGTCCCTGGCGTTTGGGAAGCGGCGAGCGCGGCCCTGACCCCATCCCGGGGTCTTGTGCGCCTCCCTCTCTGCTCAAAATGCTGCAGTGCTGGGTGGGACCACGTCCTCGGAGAGCCCCTTCGGGGGCCCAGTGCAGGGCCTGACTCTCGGTGGGCATCCTCCTAACCCGGGCACTTTCTTGTAATTGAGTGCTGGGAAATGTGCGGTGTTGTTTATAGCACTGTGATTTTTGCAGCAAGGTGAAAGGGACCTGTTGTTCCCGTTCTAGCATGAGGGAGTTCTCATTGCTGCAGTAGATTGCCGTGCTTTCAGATGGCAGATGTCACTCAGGTCCCCCAGGGTGACAGGAGAGAAAGCTATGGATCTTCTACTATTGTGGCACATGGTACAAAGCCAAGCAGGCCATGAAGTATGAATAAAAGTCCTGCATTTGATGGTACAAATAACATAGTGGGCTGACCCATGAAATCTATGGGTTATGTATGGTTAATGATAAATAACAGGACTTACTGTTCCAGCAGGTACACATTAGCACAGAGAGAGTAGGAGTTGGGAAAAGTGCTTCCATTGAGGCACAAAATGGAAATGCTATCTTAAGAAAGCGAGAGCAGTTCTTCAGCTTGGCTTCCAACTGTGACGCCAGTCCTGCACAGCAGAGGCTGGATAGACTGGCACTGTGAATCTCAGCTCGTCTTTGTCCCTTCTTTCCAATGCACAGCAGTGACTCTTACTTCTAGAAACTCTAGTGCTGTGTGCTTGGCTTCTTTCTCTATTTATTCTCCTAGGATCCATTTTATGCGATTTCATTTTTATTTCCATGCCGAACTCCTTTCACTAAAAGGGAACTCATTAATTTCTTTCTATTAATTGTGACTGTCATGTAAAATATTTATCTATTTTTTTGCTTCACATCAAGTAAAATGCTTTCAACTCCCATTGAGATTAGCTAAAATGGGGGGAAGGGATGGGAAGAATACTAGTTTGGTCCTCAGTACTTCTCTTTCTGAGGTGTTTTCCCAACACTACAACAGTCACATAGAGAGGCTAGAGTCTGCATTCTACTTGCATGAGGGCATTAGAGGGTGGTGAATGGTTTTCCTCAGTGTTTGATGTGTAAAACTGGAAGGACTCTAAATCCAAAATGTTTTCTGTCTACTTTATTTCCTGTTTTTCCCCAGCTGTTCTAATAAAAGACCTTGCCTTTCCCTACAAAAAGCCTTGCTCCCCTTATATTCTTTGCTTATTAGGTCTGCAGTTGCTAGTGTGAAGATTTATCTTACAGAGGGAAATTATTAATAATAGTTCTTGTAGAATCAGATCTTTAAATAGATATGACTCTCTTATCCCTTCTCCTGACCTGCTTTACTAGCAGCCTTTCCTCATTCCCACTGTGTCTGTCTTTTCTCTGACAACTGTGATTAAGCAGCCTTTTCTGACTGATGGTCAGGTGTGGCTGCATCTGAGCTGTTCTCTCAAGCATGATACCAGATCTGGGGCTTCTGAAAAGGAAAAGCAGGTATTTTTTTTCCCTGGTGTGACCTGAAGATCACTACTGTGCACTGCCGAAAGTCCTACTTCCTCCTCGATTTGCATTGAGTTTTCAGCTGGCTCTTTGGTGATGTGTGATGCCTTTCTTTATTCCTAGTATCCCTTAATCTAGATATTTTTATAGACTTTTAGTGACAGAGGAGTAAATTTTATTTTTTCTCACAGTTCTGTGGTAATTTTGGTTTGGGTTTATAGTCTCCATTTTTTCTAGTCTCTCTGGAATAAGATTCCTTTCCTTTCTGTGTCTCTCTTGAATTCTGAATAAATTAGGTCTTAGGTCCATAAATATGCTTATCCATTTAGGTAATTCCATGGATTTCTAGTCCTGTATTTATCTACTGCTATTAATACAAAGCAGTTTCATGGAAACTTTCATACTTGAGCATTGTAGCTAATGACGCATATGCAAGCATCCATTTCTATATCTAGGATATTAAAAAAAGCAAAATATATTCACTTCATATATTTAAAAGGAAAAAACGAGTCAGAAAACGTAGTGCAAAACTGAGAGGTGGGAAATGTTTAAATGTAAGATGGGAATGATATGTGGGATTTTTCTTAAAATGCAAAATCACTATTTTGGAACTGTGAAAAAATACACAGTTTCATTTAAAAATACAATTAAAAGGCAAAAGAAGAAATAATGTACCAACCACATGGGGGAAATGGAGATTAGCAGTCAGTAAGAGATAGAAACCAAAGAACTGAACCATTTGGTGGGGAAACTGAGAGGATCTCTGTGCATATATAAGGAGGGGTTCTCTGAGTGTAAGAACATGAGCACTACACATCATCTTGTAGAGCCTGTGCTATGTGGAGTCCACATTTGATAATTGATGCTACAACAAAAACCATCTGCATGGAGTGTTCTTAAGTAGTAAGGTCCTGTAGGGATTTATTATATCTTGTTTAGGGGTCTTCTCTACCTATAAGTAGAGTAAAAAGGTGTTGCTTACAAAATGGTGACAGTAGAAAATGTTTAATTGGGAAAGATCCATTCTAATAGGCTGCTTTGGATAACTTGGTGGGCTTATTGAACAACATGCGCTTTAACATCCCTAAATTGAAGGAATTAAAAAATAAAAGGTTCATCACTATTGATAAAACAGGGATTTTATTGCTTTTCAGGCTTGCTCTAAAAAGTCTCTGGGGTGGGACTGGTACATCTCATATATACTGGGCAGAAAAGGCTCCTTGGTACCATGATGTAGCTGAGAAAGTGAGGAGAACCACTGGTTGCTTAAGCAGAGGCACGCAACAGTTTGAGGCAGTAGTGAGGCCCTTGAGAGAAAACTGCTCAGTCCTGATGTCTGTACTTCCCATTCTTTCCGACTGATGATAAATTGGAAGAGTTACAGGATTGACTGCAAGGTCTGTAGAGGATCTATTACAGTGGCATGTTTAATAAACTTGATCTGTTTGCTCACAGCCCTTGGTAAGTACGATCTGTCAGTGGGATCTGTAAGAGTTCTTGTGGTATTTTAAAGGAAGGTTGATTTCTTTGATCTGGTGGCCCTTGGGTGACGATGTGGACAGAGTGAATGCATGGCTGTGATGCTCCTCACAATCCTGGGCAGAAATGGTAGGAAAATGCCAAGGAGCTTCAATGACCGCTTGGTCCTGGGGCATGAGGGAGGGGAGGGCCAGGCCTCACATGGTAGTTAATTGTTAGCCAGCCATGGCTGTTCATGGGCAGGAGGGGGTCTTCCAGCTGAGTGAGAGTCAAACTGCTCTGATACTGGGCCACATAGCAGAACTGAAAATGAACCTCTCCATTTCTTCATAAACCTCTGGCACATTGTGTAGAGAAAACCCGCATGTTTCAAAGTTGGAGACAAAAACTAAACTGAAAGTCAGGGTTTGTGCTAAGCCCAGGATTACAAACTGAATGTATCACAGCAGGGTTGGTGTTTCCATGTTTCTGGCAGCTTAGGAACAAGGGGCCTGTGCTCTGCCTGGGTATCTGGCTATTCTAGGAAGCATCCTCTGACCTTTCCCACCCTTTGTGTTCAGCCAGGAGAAAGGACTTGTCCAGAGACACTCACATGCACTCTTCCAAGGGTTATGTGAGTTCCAAGGGGAACCCATCCACAGTTGCAGTCCTGAGAGGTAAAAAAAACCACATTGAGGACAAGGTGTTAGAAAGAATGTTGACTGTGAGAAGGCACAGGCATGTAGCTGGGCACATGAAAGTGTCAGTGTGACACTGCTGGATGCAGTTCATTGCAGTTCATGTTTATTTTTTAATCAAGACAATTGTACATGCAGTTTGACTCTCACAGTGTTCTTTTAAGGCCCTTAGAAATGCTGGGATCAGGCTGTCCATCTAACCTTTCTCTTGGATGTGTGCTTTATGGTAAGCTAGTGACCTGTGCACCTGCCTTCTTTTGTCCTGTATTCCCAATGTACTCAGGTGCCAAAACAGACAACACTCACTTGTTGTTCACCACATGACTCTGTTCTATTCAAGCCCTTGCCTGAAGGCAAAGGTTTTAATTTTGGCAGGCTTTCTTATGGTGCTTATCTGAGTGTGTTGTAAACAAAAGGGAAATCACTTTGCTAGCGGGTTTCTGAAATGGAGGGCAGGGTGCTGTCCCTATTTTGTAGGCTGCAGTTTCAGGTATGTAAGACTCAGGTCCAAGGACTTATTGGAGTACCTTTGAAATACCTTTTATGTCATAATAACTTTGGGATTGCAAACCTGATTTTGATTTTTACTTTTTTTTCTTGAGTATTTAGAGAACAAGGTGTTACATGACTTTAAATGCAGTGCTGTGGAGTACCTGGCCATATTTGCATCAGATTTGCATGGCATCTCTGCAAGTGAGACCTAGAGATTCACTCAAAAGATGGGAGACTTGAACTAGCGATGGCAAAAGCAAAATCTAGCTACTGAAGGTTACCTGGGCACTTGTTACAATTTTCTGGGAGAAAGTGGGTAGATACTCAGCTGAGTGATCACCCTCACTGCTTCCCTGATCCCCTTACTCTCTTGCCTGCCTATTTCAGCTGTTCTAGCACATCTACAGAAAGAGGCCTCCCTTGTTCTGCCTTTAGTGGCTCACACCAGAGTGGGTCCAGCCTGTGCTCTTGGGACAATGGAATCTTGTTGGAAAAATGGCTTGTGCTGGTGTAATCAAAGGCTGTCACCAAGCCGGTGGATTAGCGGTCAGCACTGAGCAAAAGCCCTGAAATCTGTGCACTCCTGAGCTTGTTTTTTTTTGCAAACTTGCTGTTTTAATATAATTGTATGTGCCACCTATATAAAATTATCACTTTGAATTCTGGGGAAGAAAGGATTAGGAGAACAGCTTTTAAACCAGAAGCAGAATGAATTGATATCCAAGAATTTCTAAATAACCAGATTTGTATGAGAAGATGGAGAGGTTTTAGTTTTAGTTTACATGTTAAACTCTTGGAATAATAAAGAGCAAATATTTTTCTCAGTGACATCTTAGCTGAGAAGTCCATAGCTTTGATCATAAGGGATGTACGTCTCTAGACTTTGCTTTTTCTTTAATGAGCTATAAAAATAGTAATTCTTGCTCTTGTTTAAAATATTGCTTCATATGTTCTACTTTTATGATCAGGAAGTGTAAGTGCATAGATAATACTTTTAATGAATCCAGTGCATTATAATCTGAAGTCTGATGTCATTAGTTTGTTCTATATACATATTTCTCAACAACACATGCAAATCGTGTCAACACTGAAATTGAGTTCAGTCAGCAGTTACAGGAAATTTGATTAGATACTGTGATGTGCTGTATATGGCCTAAGTTCTTAACTCAGACATCTGCAGCCTTTGCAGATGAACTGGCACCCTGTCACTGGGTTATCTTGCTGATCATTGGCTCAGCTGGCTCTACAGCCTTGTTCTGAGGTAAGTGCAAGGAGGGAGCACTGCTCAGCAGGAGAGGGCCACTGGCTGCAGGTGAAGGGCAGCAACTCTGTGTATGGTGTACAGCTGGAAGTGCTCTGTGGTGCTGGGGAAGCAGCAGGGAGCCACAGCAAGGGAAGGGGGTGGTGGGAAGCACAGCTCAGAATGGGAGCCATTTGAAATGGGAGGAAATTCAAATCACCTTTCTCTCCCTGGCCTGATGATTGGAATTGCCCTGACCTCTCGTATCCAACTTCTAATCTTGTGAAATGGGGGCTTCCTCTTTGCAGGTCCTTGCAGAAACCAGGTCAGTACAGTCCCAGTGAATGTTGTTAGAGGACAAAATCATGCTTTTCGTTGCTGTGGGAGCCACACAAAGCTCAGTTCTTCTCCTGGGTTTTCTAGTGTCTTTTGCAAAGCTGATCACTGAGTTTGCAGCTCCCTGCTACTGATTGTTCACCAGCTTAATTAGCTCACTGGCCAGTTGATTCTTTTTGAATGGTTCTTCTGCCCCAACATTCAAATAGCAGTAATGATCCTGTAGCCATTGTTTAAGAGGAACCTTTTGTACTATTTAGCTCTTTTACCTTTCTGGTTGCTCTCTTCTACCCCACCATCCATGTTTATTCTCCCCCATTTTCTAAATGAAAAATCCCTTTCAAGAAGAGCATGCTTGTAAGTTCACATTTACATCTGAGGTGCACTTTTCTTTAAGCTATAATGGAAACAAGTCTACCTGGGTACTATTGTTCATTGAAAGTAAAGCAAAGAGCCCATGACTATTGGAGTGAATTCAAAAGATTCTCCTACGCAGTTCACTTCCCAGCATTCACTCCAAATTTTCAAAGTGTTTCAACTCTGTCTTCTTAGAGATGAAGCAGTCCTGTTGGTACTTGGCCATGTTCTTGTCTCCTTAGACATCCCAAAGAGATCATAGCAGTTCATCTAGAAAGCTTCTGGAGATGTTTTTGGTGACTGTCATTACTGTTTAACTTCAGCTGTTGCTTCTTGGAGAGTCAGCACCTGGCTCCTGCTTTGCCGGTGTTTCTTTGTAGGTTCTCTCCCTTCCTAATCCCAAAGCCTTTGAAGTAAACAGCTCTTTTTTGGTTCCATTTGCTCTGTTACTGAACTAAGGCTTCCTCTGTGCGAGCTCTGCGGGCCAGCCAACTCAGCAGCAAGTGCCAGGCACAGGGGTTTCTTACTGTTTCACACTGATGTCTCTTTACAGGAGTTATTCAGCGCTGCACTGCTGTGAAGTACCACTACACCTCCAGCTCTCTGCCTCGCAACTTACCCATCAACATCACCAACACCATCCGGCAGGATGAGTGGCATGCGCTCCGTAAGTAGCCCAGAGCAAGGCACAGGAACGTTTCAATTACTTAATGCCTTAATGCAATGCCAGCTAAGGGCTTGGAATCACTCGTCTAAGCACGGCACTGGGCTCTAAGCATAGATACATATTGATTAGTGAGGAAGTGCAAGCAGCCAACTGTATAATTGGAAGGGGACGTGAGATTTGGATTCAACATAGCCCCTGTCATGTGAGAGTCAGTGCCAAGGAAATCCTAGTTCACCTGGAGACTGAACTAGGAGGAGACAAGAGCAGCAATTTTACTGGGGATAACAAAGTGCTGTTCATGTCACTGGTACCCAAGCTTTTTTTTTAGAGCTTGTTACTGGAGTTGTTCCCATAATACTGTATTGATCTGCTGTCTGCTTCTGTTGTCTCACTATTCCTCTTTTCAGTTCACACTGTTGCCTCCCATGTGCTAATCCTTTAGTCCTCTTCAGTGTCCCCTCTTGCTGCTTTTGTTTCTATTTTCAGCAGACACTCCCTCTACAAACTCTATCCCAAAGAAAGACACCACACCAAAAAAAAGAAAAAAAAAAGCCCTTGCAGTACTAACATGAGTTCATGATGCACCCCTTCTGTCCCTGGGGAGTATTTGGCTGGTACTCCTCTTGATCAGGACAGAAATGCTCTGCAGTTGCACAGTGCCCAGCACAATGGAGTTCATTTAGATGGATTCCCTTAGTGTCAGTGTAATGGGAAAACCATCTACCTCAAAGAAGCTACAGGAGGAGAAGTCCATGGTTGAAGTATAAACTTCAGAACCAGTAAATCCACATCTGTCTGGACTCTCCCCTGGCTGTTCTCTCTAGGTGCTGCCACTTTCATGTCTTTTGTCTTGCTTTTCTCCTATCTCTTTCTTCAGATCTGCGGAGGATGACAGCTGGCTTCATTGGCATGGCAGTCTCCATCATCCTGTTTGGGTGGATCATTGGTGTGCTGGGCTGCTGCAAACAGCAGGAGCTCATGCAGTACGTGGCTGGGCTGCTCTTCCTAATGGGAGGTGAGAGCCTTTCGCTTCTGCTCCTCAAGTCACCACAGTCAGTATTGCTGCCTTGTAAAAGTAAAAGTAATGTCAGCAACCACACAGAGCAGTTACTTAGTGCAGCAAACTCTCAGCACAATGCAGTTACCACCTCCAGCACTGGGCAGGACCTGTGCTTGCATGGGTATTGCATGTTCCTCAGCAGACCCCACTCTGTGTGTATGAGCCTTCTGCTCTGGAGAGCTGGTGTATAGCCATGGGGACCATGTGCACAGTCCTCTGGCTTGCTGCAAGTGTGCAGCCTGTGGCTCCTGTCAGACAGCTCAGCTCAGTTTTCCCTGGGAATCATAACAAACAAACGTAAGTTAATGTAGAGCACCTTTCTGGTACTTAAAGATGCTTAGATCTTCGTGTAGTGATGAAGTCCGAACCCAGCCAAGCCTGGGAGAACACTGGCCCAGTGATAAGGATGTGAGCTCGGTGCTTGCCAGGGCTGTTAAATCTGTTTGTCCTGGGTGGGAGCCGACTTTCTGTATGACCAAAGGTTTTTCTGAACGTTGATTTTTCAACTCGAAAATGGGCAGTATAGACCTGGAGTGTAGTGTACTAGTGTATATTAAACATACTAGAGTGCCTTGTGCCTTCTTAGGCTTTTTTCTCCTCTGTATAGGTATTTAGTGAATTTGTAGCAGATGACAAAAACCTGGGCACTCTCTATGAGCCTAGGGTACACCTGGCAGAAGTCTGGGTGTTACTAGTGGAAACCAAGCAGTGCTGCACTTTGCAGCCCTGAGATTCAGTGAGCTAATTACCTTTCATAGGAGAAACTGCCCAAGTACTGTCTGGAACCTGATGACATTAGTCACTGGAAATAGTCTCAGGAGAATCAAAGCATGATGAACTATGACTGAATTCAAAATTGCAATGAAAGGAGCTAAGACAATATTGGTTATTTGTGAAGCGAGGTATCCTGTAGTCCTACATATTCTCCCTTTTTTTTTTCTCTGCCTTATAAGGAGAGTGGCTGATAGGACTGCAGAAAAAACCCCAAGGGTAATTCTTGATTTTGAAAATTCATGACTTTGAAAATACCAAGGGAAAAAACCAGAGCATAATTAACCTGTCTGAGGGCAGTGTAGAACCCTCTTGCTTTTCTCCTGCAGGTACTTGCTGTATCATCTCACTCTGCACATGCGTAGCTGGGATCAATTTTGAGTTATCCCGCTATCCTCGCTACGTCTATGGGCTGCCAGAGGACATCAGTCATGGCTATGGCTGGTCCATGTTCTGTGCCTGGGGGGGCTTGGGCCTCACCCTGCTGGCTGGGTTCCTCTGCACATTGGCCCCATCACTCAACACCTCCCGGGCATCCGTACAAAAACCCAGACAAGAAAATGGGGCTGTGTGACCCCAGAGGGAGCGAGGAGAGACTCTGGAAAGCGCAGCCTGGGCAGAGCTGTGGGTTAACACCAGGAAGAGATGGCATGTCAGCGTATGGAGAGCAGTGCCAGAGCTGTTGAAATGCCAGCCCATGGGACACTGCTACAGCCTCCAGTCGCAGACACGGACATTGCAAGTAACTCCAGGTTTGAATTGTTGGCAACTTGATCATTGATGGTTTAAGGGGGACAGTTCTTTCAATTTGTTTTTCTTCTGTTTACAAGGGATTAAGTCCAAGGTTGTGTCTTTTTTTGTGCCGTTTTTTGAACTGTACCTCCATGGTCCTGTTATTGTCCAGTTGTAAGGGATGTTTACGCACCAACTCTATTGCTGCAGGTCTGTGTAATTCAGACCCAATTTAGGGCAAGGAGCTAAGTGAAGTTGGCTTGAACACTTTTGCAACAGGCATGTCTAGTGTTGGCTCAGGCCATCCTTTCCCAAAAGAACCCTGATCTAAGCTGAGGTTTAGGCCAAAGAATTAGCCCATTCTCAGTATTAATTTATTTAAATCAGAAACCTGTGCTATTCCATGCTGTGGATTCAGCTATTTGCTCACTACTCAAACTGTTTCCAAAAGGAGCTAGCTGTAACTGAGCAGCAAGACTTCAAGAAAACTCTTACAGACTTCGGGAAAGCAGAGGAAAGTTTTTCTCAGCTTCTTACACAGTTAAGGTTACTCATTTGGCTAACTAACATACCCTTGTTTTAACAGGGAGATGTATGCAACATGCAGCTTTTAACTATTCCACCAGAGATACATTTCTCAAAATATGTCATAGTTTGAGCTGCCAGGATCAACTTTCACTTCTGAACTAACTTGTGGGTGCAACTCCTGTTCTGTGAAAGGAGATGAGTAATTCTCCCTAAGCTCAAATAACAGTACTGCTAAAATAGCAGATGTACAGCCCCCTCTAATATTAGTGTCCAAAGGAACCACAGTGTATTTTCCTCAGGAACATGTGGCTTCTGCTCAGTTGTCCACTCACCCCCTTCCAATGTCAAATGCCCCCGAGCACAGCGTGTCACGAACATGCGTGTTCTGTGGGAACAAGATCCCTCTCCAAAATGAGCACTAAGGACCTTGGTACTAGCACAAGTACTAGGGCTAACTCAGGAACATCAGCCAAAGTACTTTGGAGAGCATTTTTCTTTCATTCATCTATTCTTTTTTTCCTCTCACATCCCTGCCCCTCTCCCAAGCGTCCAAAAACTGCACAGGTGAAGATGAGATGGCCAGCATTTGGAGATGTTTACATTGTATTTAAAATACAATACAGTGGCATGTAAGATACTTAATGCTAAAGTCAGTGTATTTATGAAAAGTGTAATTTTTAAATGGAAGTTGTAATTCTCAACTGGCATTAAAAGTACTGAAAGACTTGCTCAGTGGATGAAACCTCGAATTCTTTATGACTAATGAATGACCCAACTGATTGACCAGAGAGTTCATATCCATACCAGTAACAGTGTTAAAGCTTCAAGAGTTAAGTTCAGCTGACAAAGTTAAAACATCATTCATGTGTGAATTGTGTTCACCCTTGCAAAATAAGAGTTCAAAATAAGAGTTCAAAAGTTTCAAGGCTAACAAGGCTGTAGGCTGTTCGCTGGCTGCATAGGCAAGAACTGGGGATGTTGTCTGAGCTGCAGGTCATCAATGTCACAGTACACTTACTGCAGTATAACCTCTTGGTCCTCATGCAGAAGTAGCAGAGCAGGATTTAATCCAGTTCTAGCTGGAGGAAGGTCCAAAGGCAGCATGATAGGCACTATGGACAGGAGGCTTTCAGCATCCCTCACACAGATGTAGAACCACCAAACAAGGGCAACAGCCCCAACACATCACGGATTTGTTTTTAAAGGGAAAAAATGTTTTATTTTTTCCAGACAGAAAGTAAGTGATAACAGTCCAGTCTGCTCCTGTCCTCTGCCAAGGCCACAACCTTGACTGGGCAGAGATCAGGCATAGTACTGCAGATTGGCTTTTTTCTTTGCTTGAACCTCCAGGATTCCTTCCATGTAGTCCTCGTGGGTGAGCTCTGTAGCTCCACGGCGGAGGGCAATCATCCCCTGCCCAACGAGACAGTATTTAGAGAGGGAATGTGAGCACCACACCAGTTCTAAATAAATACTCCATGCTAGCTTTCACATTTCCCTCCCAGCAGTGCTATTCCTGCAGAGGAATACTTACCGCCTCAACACACACAGCCTTGCACTGGGCTCCATTGAAATCATCTGTGCAGCGAGCCAGTTCCTCATAGTTCACATCAGGGCTGGTAAGAGCAATGGGGGAAAAAAGTCTGAGAGCATGTACCAAACAGAAAAAGCAAGATAGGGAGTTTCCTCAACCCCACAGTGAGCTCCCAAGTGACTGCCAACCACTTCTCAGCTCTGAGGTACCATTGTGAGTGACAAACATAGCCCCAGAAGGCCATACCTGACATTCATTTTGCGTGAATGAATCTGCATAATTCTGGCTCTGGCCTCTTCATTAGGCATTGGGAACTCAATCTTCCGATCTAATCGTCCAGAGCGGAGCAAAGCTGGGTCCAAGATATCAACCCGGTTGGTTGCAGCAATCACCTAAGTAGAGTAGGATCATCAGTGCGAGGCACTTGGAAGACAGGCCTCTTCTCCCCAAAGATTCACCAAGCTTCTTCCCTGGACATCATTTTCCATCCCCTGCTAGAGGGCCCTGGACCTCAGCAGCACTCCCTGCTAGCTCCCAACCTTGACTTGTGTGTTGGGCTGGAAACCATCAAGTTGATTAAGCAGCTCCAGCATGGTCCTCTGCACCTCCCGGTCACCGGCCTTCTCACTATCAAACCTGAGGGGAGACAAGGGTAAAACTATCAGCGTGAACCTGACCACCCTGTCCCTACATTTTTAATCACATCAAAACACAGAATTACTGCAGGTCACGCTCCTTGGCCGAGGTGTTCCAGATTTTTCCTTCAAACTACAGTCCTACCATGATGAGGACTGCAACTAGAGTAACTGTCAGCAGTACCTAAGACTTACATAGTCCTTAGAGCTGAATGGGGCTTATGTTGTCCAGGCCCAAGTAGTAAATGAGAGTGAACATCTCCAGGTGCCTGCTGCAGTGATCAGAAAACAGTTTTATACAGCAGGAGACTATCACAGATCCCAAGTCTGATGAACTTCAGTCCTGAGCCCAAGGATTGTAGCAACTGCTATCCATCTGTGACAGTGTTCACACTCTCTTTCTGAGTAGGCCATACTTTAAGAGGCTCTGCTCACATGCACAGGCAAAGCAGGCTGCTAGGCAGCTCCCAAGAAGTTTACAGTATGGACTACAGCTCACCTTTTAGTGCCAATGGCATCCAGTTCATCAATAAAGATGATGGAAGGAGCTTTTTCCTTCGCAAGAGCAAAAGCATCACGTACTAGCTTCGCTCCATCGCCAATGAACATCTGCACAAGTTGTGGACCCGCCAGCTTCAGGAACGTAGCCTAGGAAGTGAAAGAGAATCCCAGGCCTCATTTCTCAATAGGGTCAGCTCTGAGTACTATAAGAAGCCCTTAATTAAAACAAGCAAGCGAGCAAGCAAATAGACAGGAAAATCAGCCTTTGTAATACCAGTTTGTGTGTACAACCTTCTTCCCCTGGAGGTGCTCTTACTCTTTGTCAGGTCCTATTCTACAGCAGCACACACTTCCACAGGTTCCTTTTACCTTGGTCTGGGCAGCACATGCTCGAGCTAAAAGTGTCTTCCCTGTTCCTGGAGGTCCATACATAAGGACTCCTTTGGGTGGCTGTATACCCAAATTTTCAAATTTCTCCTTATGATTCATTGGCAGGACAATGGCCTCCACAAGCTACAACAAAAGAAAAATATTAATACATAAACCCATTCTCTCCACAGATCCAGGCTGTCTGCTTTTGAGCTGAAGTTGAAAGACTGTTGTTCACAGTCACACCAGAAACTATACATAAAGTATCACCTCTTGGATTTGTTTATCCAGCCCCCCGATGTCACTGTACTGCTCTGTGGGCCTCTCATCCACCTCCATGGCTTTCACTCGTGAATCATACTCAGTAGGCAAAGTCTCCAGGATCAAGTAAGAGTCTTTGTTCACCCCCTGTAAACACAAGTCTTTGCTTTTAATAAGTCCCTCAGACAGCACTTAATAAACATGCAATCAAAGCTGATTTACTAGACCTCGAGGACACAGGAATAACCAGCTTTGACACTGGCACTCATCAAATCACCCCACCCTGGCAGAGTGGAGAATGCCACAGTTAACCTACCACATTTTGAAAGAGTGGTCCAGTTTACTTACAATACAAAAGACAGGGTTTAGAACACTTACTAAGTGATTTCTAAACTTTCAGCACCTAATTGTATGTATAAAGGACACACATCCCAAACTGCTTTTCTTTACTACAAAACTAACTGAATCCATAATACCCTTCTATTAAAATTTTAGTAGAGAAATGGTCTTGGGGAAATCTGGACAGATTTGTCTCCTTTCTTAAAGGCAAGACATATGAAATTTTCTGGCCACCGTCATATCTAACTATCACAACAGAATCACTCACCACCAGATCTCCAGGCTTCAACTTCTCAGCATCAACCAACCCAATAACAGGCAGGAAATATGTCTGTAAAAAAGAAATCAAAGTAAGCAAAACCAGATCTACTAGGAGAAGGTCCTTTGCATCACTCCTCACACCTGGTTGGGCACATGGGTCTTACCTGACGTGTAGAGGTCTTGATCACAGCACACTTGCCCTTTCTCTGGGAATCCAGGTCAATGTTTGCTCCATCCTCCTCCTGGTCATTGGGGTCAACATCCAGCAGCTGAAAACCAGGGTGAAGGAGTTCATGACAATGTAACCAGGCTAGCTGGATGACCCCAGGATTAATGCTTCTAAAATACATGCACTGGAAGAACTAAAACTTTTCACCATCCGTCATCAGTAGAATCCTGAAAGCATTAAAGCCCTCCTGTAAAAATTGATTTCTTCCTTTCCTCATGAAGCAGCACGCAACAGTGCACAGAAAGACATTACAAAATTCAGAACAAAGTAGTAGCTAATGGCATTGATTCCTTCTCCCACACAGCAGCTCACATTAAGGCTTAAGCTCATTAAGTTTTAAAACAGTAGTACAAACCAATCCCATTTTTAAAAATAGCAAACTATCAGCTCTTTTTCCTATCATCAAAATACTGAATTACAAAAAGAATGTGATGGGAGTAACAGAGCCCTGGCCTTTCATTTGCTGTTTCACAAGTTTCAGAGAGCACGTGTCCAATTTCACATGCTCAAGTCTATGCTCAGCAGGGCTCTGTCACCCTCTGATGGCTGTTAGGTACAGATGAACAGTACCCAAAGCCTAAGGAACGACCCAGACAACAAGTGGGCAAGAGAAGTGCACTTCCAGGTCACAAACAAAACCAACAGAAAAACCTGAAAGTCCTGGCTCTTGCAGCATCGGTAGTCTGAGAATACTCCATGTCTTGAATCCATGATGAGCTCCCTGCCTTTCTCCCTCCCACTATATACTGCACACACTTCTCACATCGCTATATAAGAGCCCAACACTCTCACCTCAATAACATTGGAGACAAGGTATGGCAGGGTTTTGTTCACTTTGATCTTCTCACTGTTCTCTTTGATCTTGTCTTTCATGGCCTGGAGCTCATGGGTCACTCTGAGTACCTCACTCTTCATGATCTGCAATCGGTACACAGAAGAAAGAAAAAGGAATAGTATCAGATGACTACGGCAAATTAAAATTAATACATTATTCCCAAAGCAAACAGTTACAGAAATCTAAGTCTGAGGAATAAAGGGAAATGTAATATAAAAAAAAGCAAAGCCAGCAAATTAGCCAAGATTTGTTAGGACTCAAGGCTACACAGTCCATTCTGGTCTCTAATTAATCAATAACTCCAAGTAATTTTTCCCCAGTGTCACTTGGTAGCTTTAGCCCAATCAGTGCAACAGCTTACAGGGTTGCAATGTGACCTGTATAACAATATGGCTCAGATATGGCAACAGTGGTTTGGTTGTGATATTTTAATATATACAGATACACAAGTAACTACATATACACACCTATTTTAGTTATGTTTTGCAAGGGGCTTGGAATTAGATGATCTTTAGGGTCCCTTGCAACCCAAATGATTCTATGATTCAGCCTGGAGAAGAGAGGGCTCCAGGGAGACCTCATGGTGGCCCTTCTGTATTTAAAGGTGTCTTGTAAGAAAGATGGGGACAGAATTTTTAGTAAGACCTGTTGCAATAGTACAAGGGGTAAGGGTTTTAAATTTAAAGAGGGTGAATTTACACTAGATATAAGAATTTTTTTACAATAAGGGTAGTAAAACACTGCAACAGGTTGCCCAGAAACATGGTGGATGCCCCATCCCTGGAAACATTCAAGACCAGGCTGGACAGGGCTCTGAGCAACCTGGTCTAAAGATATCCCTGCTCACTGCAGGGGTTGGCCTTTAAAGGTCCCTTCCAACCCAAACTATTCTATGATTCTATGATCCTACTAACTGTAAGGGAAAAAACCTCTAAGAGAAAAAGTTCTGTAATCCCCATCCAACAGTGAGTACATTTACACCCAACACTAACATACCCAACAGAGGTGTCCGCAGTGCTGTCTGACTGACACCAACAGGCCTTTTCTTCCCTTTCCTGGTTAGTCATACAGTGTGCACACACAGAGTTTGTGATCCCCACTGAAGTGACTGGAGCACCAAGAGCTCTCAGGAGAACTGGTCACACCTGAATTGGTGTATGTGATTCTGTTCAATGGGGAAATCCACTCTTCACTAAGAAACTATCTTTTTAAAAGTCTTCATGCCTAAGCATCATACTGTGCTGTAACACATTCACAGGACAGAACTGTTACAGGAGCCAATACAGAACCTATGTATATAGATATATATCTATATATGTATAAATAAAAATGAAAAAAACTTAATAAATTTGATTTAATAAAGCACAGCCTAGAAAACATTCCAGGAAAACTACCTGAAGGGAGGGTTCTGACAAACATTTTGCAATTATAATGCTCTAACTATAAAATGAAGAAGGCTACTTCTACTCCTTACTGTATTCTGCAGTTTAAAAATAAGACACATATTTACCTTTACTATCTTTAAAGAATAATAAAGAATAACTTTAAAGTGAGTCAGAATTACTTGTGGAGCCTGAAGCAGTATGGGATGAAGAGACTAGAATTTATGAAATATTTCATCTCAATACTGCTAACACTGGGCAGCAAATATTCTATATTTGTGAGTGCTCTTTTATGCAAAACGTGTCTATCTTGAGACAGTTCTATCTACTTAACATCTTCATGAAAGAACAAGCAAGAGGATGTTTGCAGATGATGCCAAATTGTGGGGTATAGTCTCTGTGTTCAAGGGCAGAGCTGCCACACAGAAACCTTAAAAAATACGAGGACAAATGCAAAGCCCCGCACCAGGGAGGGATGTGCACCTTGCAGTGACACATGCTGGTGACTGTCTGGCTGAGAAATGGCCCTGGGGGTCTCCATAAGACAATAAACTGAACAGGAGCCAGCAATGTGCCCTGACAGCAAGGGTGGCAAACTGCATCCTGGGCTGTACTAGCAGGACTGTAGGCAGTAGATGGAGGGAAGTGTTCAGTCCCCTTTATTCAACAATTTAGATCCTACCTAGAGCACTCGGTCCAGTTTTGGTCCCCCTCATACAGCAAAGACATTGATAAACTGGACTGAGTTCAGCGTAGGGCCACCAAGATGGCTGGGGGCTGGAGCACGGGCCCTGTGAGAAACAGCTGAGGGAAGTGGGTTTGTTCAGCTGGAGAACAGAACCTCTGGGGAAGAAAAAAAGAAGGTTCAGTCAAAAAGACTGAACCAGACACTTCATAGGAGTACACAATGGGCAGATGAAATAACAAAGACTGAAACAGGAGAGGCTCGGCCTGTATGCAAAGCAAATCTTTATCCTCACGAGGTCTGTCAAGCAGTAGCACTGAACACCCCGAGAAGCGGTGCAATATGTCTCTAGAGGCTTTCAAGATCCAACCGGATAAAGCCCTGAGTAGCCTGGGTTATGGCTGACCCTGCTTTAAGAAGGAGTTTGGCCTGGAGGTCTGCTCAAGTCCTTTCCAACCTGAATTACCGAATGATCCAACCTGACTCAGGCCACAGAACAGACTTCCCCCTCCCCTGTGCCTAGGAGGCAGGGAGGGCCTGTGTAACTTTAGCTAAAGCATCCATGGCTGCGTCGAACAACCGCCCCCTCAGCTTCCTCGGGTCCATGCTCTTCCAGTGCTTCTTCCCTACCTTCGCGGCTCAGTATTCCTCAATCTGCCGTTCTCGAATCAATCAACCGTGTTTAATTTTTTGCTGTCCCCGTGGCTGTGCTAACCCGCCCGCCTCGAACACCACCAGCACAGAGCTCCCAAGCGGCCCCCGCTGCTACCTTGATCTCGCTGTCGAGGAGGCGGGTGCGCTGCACGATCTCCTCCGTGGACATCTTCAGCACCTCCTCGCCGACGCCGTCCTGCGGGGGCACAACGGCAGCGTCACCCTCGGCCCGGTCCGCGCCTCGCCCCGGCCCTGCCGCCNCGAGCCGAGCCGAGCCGAGCCGAGCCGAGCCGAGCCGAGCCGCCCCCGCGCAAAGGAGGGCGAGGACGCCCCCGCCAGGCACAGCCTGAGGGGGCTCGGGAGTGGCTCCGTCCGTCCCTGGCCGAGCCCCGCGGGCGGTCAGACGTAGCCGGGCTTCACCGACAAGCGGCGGCAGTTGGGGCAGCCGCGGGTCCCGTTGGTCTGGAGGCACCTGCAACGGGAAGAGGTGGGGGCGGGAGGGGGCTCTCCGCGGCCGGAGGCTCCCCTAGGACCGCTCTACGGCTATTGTACACCACAAAGCTGTTCCCCGTGGGCCCTCGCACCACGGGTAGAGATTGGATCTCTTTCCCATTCCTTCCACGGAGGCACTTATGCAGGCTCCTCTACAAAAGTTTTCTCCTGTACTGCTGGAGACAAGTCCACAGAGCTCATCGGGCATCTCTCACTGCCCAGTAGTTTGATCCTAATTCTGGTGTCAGAATTTAAACTTGTTTTTAAATTTTTGGTTTTCAGATCAATGTGTTTTCTAACATTCATGTTTCTTCTACAATAAAATGATGGTACAGCTAACTTCTTTCATGGCAGTAGCATGATAATGGGCTGAACAACTTCTTCACCTCTGTGTGCCACTAGCCAAGGAAGAAAGTGAGGGGAGACTTGGGAAAATCCAAACTGCCCCTGGGAGCGAAGAACTGATTCCCCAGGAGGAATGAAATAAGAATCTGTGAACTGGGCTGACCACGTACAAAGTGAGGACATCAGTGAACA
This sequence comes from Aleadryas rufinucha, assembly GCA_013397815.1. NCBI lineage: Eukaryota > Metazoa > Chordata > Aves > Passeriformes > Aleadryas > Aleadryas rufinucha. The sequence continues at coordinate 201,452 of VZTH01003165.1, read as the reverse complement.
AATTTAGAGGACAGAAGTGGGAGTGTGATGGATATGATGGCTAAATCTCACCCTCCAAGGCTGTGAGACCCTTAGCACTGCAATAGGATCCTGCAAGGCAGGATCAAGACAAAGGTAAGCAGGTAATCAAGACAAAGACCTAGGGAGCAGCATAGGAGTACTCTGGGCATAAGCAGCTCTTTCCTATGACTAATGTCATGACAATAATATTTAGTACTTCCAGCTAATTACTTCAAGTGGAAGAAGTGGGAGCAAGGCAGTGCCTGGAGCTGGTTGTTCTTCTCCCCAATGGACTCTCCACACATGCCACAGTACAGCTCCATCTCCTCCACACATTCATGGAACTTCACAACATGGTCACGTAATTCTCGCTGCTGCTCCTTCGTGCGATAGATCCTTTCACACAGGCAGTGGAGCTTCAGCAGGCCAAGCTGCATGTGAAGGACAAACATAAGAAAAATGAACAACAGGGTGAACACAGACCAGAAACAGGAGTGGGAATGCTACAGCCCCATCAGCCAGCTGGAGAAACATCAGCAGGTCTCAACACTTCCTGCCATTAACCCTTCTTCCTTGTGTCACAAAAGGTAACACCAAGGCTTGAGACACTCAGCAGCTCTTCCACTCATGGTTTCCCTGAGCTACCCATGACATACAGTGTATTTCACTTTCCTTTGCCTCCAGCCAACACACGGTGCAGCAGCTGCTCAGGGCAAAAATGTTTTTCAAGAAGAGACTTCTAATCCTCTAGTTCTCTGTTTCATACCCCATTTTTGCTGCTTCCCATTCCTGTTTGCCTCAGTGTGACTCAGTCACTTTTCAGACTTGCGTACTGATGATTATCTGTGCAACTGCCCACAACCAAGCACTTCACGACAAAGCAAATCCCAGGCATTCACTGGTTAATAGGAATGTTAATGAGCAACAACAAGTCTGGATACTTCAGTGTTTGACTTCTTATATTGCCTGATGCAAGACTATGAGCAGCGCTGAAAAGAAGCTGTAGGATCCTACCTTGTTCCCTAGTCCCTCTGCCAGCTCCTGTGCCTTTTCAATGCTTTCCAGAGCCTGTGAATGGAGAGAACTTGTCATTAGTTCTCAGTCAAATATATAAAAAAGAGGCTTGTATGAATGTCCTATAAGAATTACTAAAAAAAAGAGGTAAAGAAGTACAGAGTAAAATTTGGATAAATAAGCATCACTGCAACTCTGGAGAATCAAGAAAGCTTTCTGGCAGATTTTCCTCCCCTGCCAAAAGTTAACCCATGAGAAAAGGTTGGTTTCTGAAGGACCACAAGTAATGCAAGAGCTACATTTCTGTTCCAGACACACAGGGTCAGTGTTGGCAGAGGCTGGTCCCCAGCAGGGAGAATGCACACTTACTTAAACTCAGTCCCACATGCTCATTGGGGCTGGGATGGAGCACAAGCAAAGCAAGCGTTGTCCCCATCCTACCTTGCAGGCTCAATAATTGTTGGGCAACTCCAATTTCACTTGTACAAGAGGCGAGGAAAGGGATGACCAGCACCCATACACCACACTCATCCATTTTTTCACTGCTGTTCATATATCCACCTTGCCTCACTTACACATGGTGTGATGTAGGAGTGTTCTGCTATCCATTTTTTAAATCTGAAGGAAATATTTAGCATAGCAGCTGTCATACCAAATGAGTCCCCACTTTCCCCTAGATGTCACAGTGTTCCTTGCTGTTCTGATAATTAGTCTCTCTTTTCCAGAGCTATTGAGGTCTGCTTCCTATTTGTCCAAGGTGAAGAAGTGGTCTCCCTTGTGATGCAGTAGTTTTCAGGAGAAACATTATAAATTTTCCACCCTATAATTTGGCATTACTGCTATTGTAGGAGGAGAGGACCAGATGAGATGCAGAAATACACTGTGAATGCAGAGGAGATGGCATTAGACCTGTGGTGGCAGCAACAGCCTATGATAAGGACATGGTAGCAGAGGGAAGCAGGAACTGAAGGCTAGCAGGGAGAACATAACTGAGAACTGTCCTTAGGCAGACTGTGTACTGGAAACTCCTGAATTTGATTCAGGAAGAATCAAAGTGAAGCATGTAGGGTAGGGGAAGAGATGTTGACAAGTTCAGGGGACAGTTTATCTTGGACAGGAATATGAGACTGCACAAGACTGGGGGCAACCAAGCTGTGAGCAGCCTGGGAGGATCTGCAACAGCATTGATTACACGCAAATGAAATGGACTAACTGGCCAAAGAGACTGTGAAGATGGAGGAAGCTAGGCCTAAACAGGGAATCTGCAAGTGGAAAGTTAGCAAATCACTTTATTAAGTAACTGATATAGGGATGAGTAGCATGAGAAATGGAAACTGGGACTGGCAAATTGAAGACCAGGCTTGGGTGAATATTCAGGGATGTGACATCTAAGGAGGTCACATTTGATGAACAGACAAGGTCCCTGACCCAGCAGGGCAGACTTCCCTCTAATGCCTGGAACAGAATACAAGATTCCTCCACTTTCTTCTTCTGTGGGATTTGGTGAGATTAGAATTCTGTGCAAAGCCCTCATCATAGTCTCACAAGTGAGAGCTCCTTGATATCAGAGGCTGACAGTGGCTGGAGATAGAATCAGTGAATGTAAGGTACTCTGAATATTCTCTCCTGCAGAGGCCTACCTGCTGTGTCCTGTCCCACTCTATTGACACTGAGCAAACTTTTTGAGTCCACAATTTCTTCTTCCATTGCCAACGAACATTGTGTTTACTTACTGAGATTGCACGGTGTGTCTCACCCAACTGGTTCCCTGATGGAGGCACTCAGATGCTGACAGCACCCTGAACTTGTCTGTTCTGACAGACATATACTGGACATCCTGATATCTGGGATGCTTCATTTAAGCTAAAATTCTTAGTGTCTCAATATGAGTGATAAGACTGGATCTTCATCCTATTTAGACCCAACCAACATCTTGATGTGGCACTGTGCAGGAACTCCAGGTTGTTTAGAGCTAGTTCAGGGCTAACGTCTGAGCATTTCATTCTGTGGCTGAGTAATGTTCCTGCCTTGTGTGTATCTAGTGTAGTCTGGACTTTAACACACATACACACTATCTAAGCATTTTCGAAATAAGTAACTTGACCCCCTTGTTCTATATTGACTGGTTGTCTATCCCCAAATAACTTCCTGCTCTCATTTCTCTGTTTCACATCAGAGTTTATAGACCTTCAAAGTTTCTCCAGGAATTTTATGCCACATTTGTCTGCAAAGCACATGGTGGAGCTGTAGAGCTGTCTAAACATCCTTAGCACATCAATGAGCTTAGTCATATAACTAAACAGTAGGCAGGGGAATCTATTTCAGAGCATAAGGCTTCCTTCCTCCAGTGCTGGTTTCTCAGTGTAGAGCTTAAAAGTCACCAGGATTGACTAAGGAGGCAATTCTGTAATTTAGCAATCTGACTCAGAATGGATGTTCCTACCATTAGTAACAAATTCCTGGCTGAGAGAGACCATTCAGAGAAATGGATCTGTACAAGCACAGACCCTGTTGGTAGAACCAAGGGGGTACAGATCTCTTCTGAACGGTACCCTCATCAAAGTGCAGTACAAGACTGTGCTGTAATCTTGTGTAACAAACTTCTGTAGAAACAAGTTTGTAACTGACCTTGTCCAGCTCCTTTTGAATCATCCAGCACTTAGTCACTCCTAGCAGCACCTGGATCAGGCCCAGGCGGTTTCCAATCTCTGTCATGATGCTCATGGAAGAATCATACCGAGGGAAGGCTGTCTGCAGAAGCAGAGAGGAAAACATATGTTTTGCTATGATCTGCTTTTCATGCCCTCTTGCTGTTTCCTCTATCCTTCCTGGCAGGAAAGAGCTGTACCTGCACGTCTCTGCGACTGCGATGGATATCTGCAAAGCAGAGCAGACACAGTGCTTGCAGTGGCCGGTCACCATGCTGCAGGGCAATCTTCATGGACTCCTGAAAGAAATTGCCTCTGGTCAGTAGAACAACTTGGTCCTGGTTCAAAACAGCAAGGCTGGGACTCTGCACTCTGGCCACTGAAAGATCAGTTCCAAAGAAATGGCACCATCTTTTAAGGCAAGGAAAGTCTTTTTCACATGTTCCTAACCAAAGGCCATTCACAGACCCAAATTTTGGAAGCCCCTTGGGCTACAGAAACCACAGCTCTAAGATTGGAAGGCAGCAGGAAGATCTACAGTCAAGTATGAATGCCATGGTATCTCTGTTGCTCCCTGTCCTGTGGCAAGATGCCCTGGCAGAGCCCCCACCAGCTCTGTGGCTGCCTGCATCCTGTACCTCACAGCAGTCCATGGCGTCTGCCAGGCGCCCCAGCTTCCGATAGGCCACGGCCATGTGGTACTGGCTCATGGCACGGTACTTGAGGCTCCAGCCCTTCCCGTAATCATTCACCAGTTCAGCAGCTTTACATGGAAAGAACAAGGCTTTCTCATAGTCCTGTAAGGCAGACAAGCACACAGACAGCAGTCACAGCAAAAATAAAGCAAAAAGGAAAGAAGAAAAAAGTCCTACTAACTTTTCTTTACTAACACTGCAACAGCTACCAGATTTCTGTACATCTTTAAAGTTGTGCTGTTCCTCTTCCACATGCAGTATTTTGGTGGATATCAAACTGTGAAATGTGGAATTGCCAGATACTGAATTCGTATTATTCTCTGGGTTCAGGACACTGGGGCAATGACCCAGCCAATGAATTTTATGCCATTAACTTTATTCTGCAGGAACCATTTACCCTCCTCTATAAGCAAAGGCTGAAAACTTTCTTTGCTCTTACATTATCTCTGCTTGTAACATCTACATCGAGCCTTCATTTTCTCCATATGGTGAGTTGGGATCTCCAAGAAACTCATTATCCATCATTGCAGGAAATAGGAACTAAGAATCATGACCTCATCAAATTCACAAAAAAGGAATAACACATTTTCATTTTTAAGCAGTTTCTTTTGCATTAAAAGCATGTTAGAAATAAATCTTATTTTACAATAATTATGTAAAACTTATCTAAATATCTAAAACTAAGTAAGTTATATGAGACTGCAGAAATGAAAAAGTCCTCATATTTTTTAAATTCTCCACAATGCACAGAGGAAACCCCAACTCCTCAAATTTCCTTTCTCCCTTCTTATTTCACACCTGAAAAGTATCCAGCACAATGTTATTTTCTTTATTTTTGGTCACCAAACTTCAGGTGATGAGTCTTCTCTGAGTGACAAAATCAAGACTTGGTGAGAAAAACCTATTTGTTGCTGTTTGTACTAGAAATCAGAACTGGCAAATCAGCCCCATGCTCAGTCCCTGCCTGGTTTTACCTACAGCTGCTTCCTGGCAGCTATTTGCCTACAATAGCAGTAGAAATAGAGAATCCATGAGTTTTGGCTGCCAGCCCTGTGTCTCTGATGTGATCTTCTTTGAAGCTAAGTTTGATCCTTTCAACGCGCATATTCACAGCTGCTTCTGCTGTGCTGTATAAACATGACACTAATCCTCCCCTCCTTACTGTGGAGGAGAGTACTCCATTCCGATTTTACAAAGGGATTTTAGCTTACAATGCTCTCTCAGTACTTCACTTCCTACAGGAAAGACACAGGCTGAAATTCACATGATTTCCAGTGATTTCCTGAATCTGTGGGACAATCACCCTTCTGTCCCTTACAGGTTACTGTACCTTTATCTGGGTGTAGAAGTTCCCGAGGCTGCAGCAGACTCGACATTCCAGCATCTTGTCATCGTTGTTGTGTGCGTAGCGTAAAGCTTTCTCAAAGCACTCCAAAGCCTTCTGGAAAATGCTGAGGCCCAAGAAGGCATTGCCCATGCTGAGGCTCACCTGGCCATTCAGCTGCATGCTCACAGTGGTACCCTGCATGTTCAGGCACGTCTTACAGTAAGAGATTGTTTTCTGGAATTCACAGAGTTTCTCATTGCTGCGAGCCAGGTTTAGGTAGCTCTCTGTAAGGAAATCTGGGTCTTCCAGCTCCCGTGCTGTGTCAATCTGTACCACTGCAAACTTTAAGTAGAGAAGACAGTGTTTACAAAAGTGTGTAGTTTATTTAAATACAGCTCAAGACCCACAGAGTAGTGCCCTGTACTGGAGAAGAGGCTTGTCTCTGAGCAGGGCAGACAAGGCCATCAGCACATGGAGAAGCATCGTATACACTGGGCAGTTATCTGGTGGTTTAAAAGGCCTATGAAGACTCTGAAGAAACCTCTCCCTCTCTCCACACAGTCTCTGGGCAGGGAAGATGAACTAGGCTGGCAGTTAGGAGAAAAAACCTGTTAAATGGCCCTAAAGAGAAGCTGGTGAAGCAGGAAACATCTGACACAATGCAGTTCAATTTTCTTTCACGCAGTGTAATGTATCCCACTTTCTCTGGAATTCCTAAGCTATTAAAGTACTCTATGAATAGAAGAAAGTAAGTTACTTCCTTAATGATTTTTTTATTAATAAATTGCAGTCTTGATCTTGACACTTTTAGTTCTATAACCTCCAGGATTTGTTGCATACTGTTCTTTTAAATGAAGTCTCTTCCAGGCTGCAAACTCTTCTAAGCAGTAACTCATGTTTTGTGATGAACCAAGCACACTGCTGGTTTGAATTAGTACCAGTAGCAAAGGTAAATAGTTAGCAATTTTCATTAGACATTATCAGTTAGGATTATGGATGGCAAATTCCAAGGGAATCAATTACTTCCTTTTTGTATAGTGGCTACATGTAATAATTTAAGCTTCTAGAACATTTTGCATTCTTTGGAAACAAAAAAAAGCAAAACTCCCAAACCTCACCAACCATAAATTGTGTATGTTGAGTTTGTATTATTTTCTCAGCTTCCTTAACAGTTCAGGAAAGCTGCTATGTGGACTCAGTGATGTGCCTCAGCTCATGCTTCCTCACATTCCCTTAACTTTGCACAAGTTCTTCATTATTTCCTGATTGCCACAGCCTCTTTTCTTGGTGTGAAGTAATTTTTCCTCTCCAAAAGAGGTTGAGCATCACAACCCTTCTTAAATCACTTTTTATTTCATGCCTTTAATTCTGACCCCTTTTCTCCTGTTACTTCCTCTCTCAATGGCTTATTGCTAAAGTTCTCCTTTCTCTTTGATCACTTGCTGTATAAAATCTTTAGTTTGACTGAAGCCATTTTTCCTTCCTAATACTGTGAGGAACTAAAATCCACCAACTCTGATCCCACTTTCTGATCTCTTCTCAGGTAACAACTTAATGTTCAGGTATACTAAGCTGACTCCTTTGCCTTTATTTTTTTCCCATGAAGTCTTCAATATTTCCTTCAGGTAGCTACATCTTACCTTTTTTTCTTCTTTCTTCCCCAATCAGTTTGTTGTTTTTGTCACCACTTAATTTCACACCTCTTAATAGAATTGTTTGTCTTCAAATGTTTTCCAGGTATATTAATACCTTTTCGTTCTTCTTCATCCTAAGTATTTGGTTTCAATATAGGGCTTTGACAAGTGGATGGGTTTACCACTAAGATGTGCCCCTCTCCCCCTCCAATTCCAAACAGAGCTACCAAACACTTCAATGAGATGTAGACACCCCTTTCACGTTTTGTTCTAAATGGTGAATGATAACCAGTCTAGTAAGAGGCAACCCAAAACATCAGGACAAGAATATCAAAGCCCTTTAGTGAGACCCTATTTCAGGCTGGGATAGATTCTTAAGACTATTACAACACCCTCTTGCCTTGTCTTACAGATTCTTGATTTGCCCTCCCAAATGCTGCCTGCTGCGCTCTGTATACATCCTGTTACTTCTCAGATCCACATACCAGCTTCTTTTTGTTCATTTCATTAAACTGTTTATCCTCACGCACTTGAAACGTAACTTCAGCTGCTTTTTACCACTCTTCCATCAAGCCCTACATCCTTCCTTCTTTCATCTGTGCTGTCCTGACAACTGGGAGCTGCTCTCTGACCTCAAGTGTGAGACACCCGGGATGTCTCAATAACCTCACCAAAACAGCATCTTCTTTCCCTTCTTAATCAGCCCCCTTGTGAGCAAATAATTGTAATTAAAAAACCCCAATATAAGATCTGTATTAGAGATCAGCCAGAAGCTGAACAAGATAACAGACATGTCTCCACAAGATTGATACTTATTCTACAGAATTCACTTGGAGTTCTCCTTTTATGCTGACATTCACACTGTAAACAGCTTGTAGTGGGCAAAGGCCCTGTTGTCATACCTTTTCCTGAAGCCTGATAACATGGTGTGCCTGTATGTGGGAAATAATCACGGAAAGTTCCCATGATTAACTGGAGAACTTAAGTAACCCAGGAATCCCGGGAACCAGACCCAGTAAAAAATTGTATTCTGTGTATCTTGTGGGCTGGAGCTCTTGGTGAGCACAGTGATTACAGCAGCCCAGAACATGCTCTCAGTAGCTGGTATTTTCTGTTATACACAAATACCCCCCCTTCAGGTTCTGATCTCCAGCCACGTTCCACAGTGGGTGCGACACAATGGCATGCATTCATTTCCAGTTCACCTTACCTTCAGCATGTCTTTGTACCTGCCCATCTCTGCATGAGCAGTGATGAGGCAACCCAAAACCCGAAACCTGCCAGCAGGATCCGCAGACTTCTCCAAAACCCTCATCCAGACTCGCAGGGCCTTTTCGGTCTGATTAGACTGGTAAAGATGGAGTCCTTTTTCTATCTGTTGCTTTGTCTGGTCCTGACCCATCTCCCATGGATTAAAAAACCTCATACACTAACCTCTAAGGATAGCAAAAAGGACGTGCTTACAAGAGAACACAACGTAAAATGCCCCACTAGAAGAGGGCAGGTTGTGTGCTCAGGAGGCCTGGAGCCGTAAAAGCCCAGCCATGTCAGGGGGCTGGAGCTGTGGTAGGCAATGGCAAGAAGTGTGCTCAGCACTGAAGGCAGAATCCCAAATCCACTAGACAAACATCTGGCTTGCTAGGGCTCCATCAGTGCATTCGTCTGTCCAATCCCGTAAACAAAGAGGAAAAGCACAACAGGGAGAGAAAGAGAAAAATCTCAAGCCACAGGAGTGAAACTCAATCTGAATAGCCAGTGCTGGTCTCCTCCCCATTGGCTGCAGCTGCTCCTGCCAGTCCAGCTCACGTGGCTCCCAGGAATTCTAGTCAGGCTCCCCAGCTCCCAAGGTCATGGTGCCAACTGCCCACCCCTGCCCGCCAGTATGCAGCTTATAAATACCCCAGGGAGAGACAATTGGCTGCAGTCACAGCCTCGGGTGCCTCGGCTGTCTCTTTCCTCTCTCTGGCCATCCCGTTAGACAAGCACTTCTGGTGGGGGGCTAGCTTGGCAGGGAGCAGACTCAGGTGGAATAGTAGCTTTAGGAAAAATATATGCCTTAAAAAGTCAGGTGTAAACAAGGCAACTTCAGCCTGTACACATGTGCAGTGTTACACTTGCAACAATGTACTTGATACTTTGCTAGGCACAAAATTCAGCCTTCCTTTTGAGGACCTCAGCTGGCATGAACTGTTTTTGTGGATGTATGTCAGCTCTGTCACAGATGTGCTGCAAGTACATCACTGACTTCCCAATTTTAGGGACAAGAAGCTAACCATCCTGAAAACCTTTGTTCTTGACTGAGTATTGCTCCCTGCCATCAGATGCCTGTGGCAGTCCTCCAAAAGTTTCCAACATGAGTTGTCAAAGGCACTGCTTAAGTTCTGCATCCAGAACTTGCTAATCTTTTATGATGAATAACAATAAAGACACAGAACAACAGATATCTGCACTTTTTGGTTGCAGGAGGGAAGTGTTAGCCCCATTAAAAGATAGCTTTATGTCTCCCACACTCTGTTGAAAAAATCACATTGGTTCCTCTAGGAGTCAAGTTTCATACTCTCACCAGCGTACTGCATTTTTAATGGTTGCAGCCTTGGTGGTCTAGAGATTTATTCTGTCCTTCCTAAGAAGATACACCAAACCTGGGGGGAGGGGGGCCGGTGGAGAATGCTGCAGGGATATCTAATGTTTTTCAGATGCAGAAGTTCCAAGAATCAGTTTTGTGATCCTTTTACTGGGCAAAGAGAAGCAATTGCAATTTGAGGTTTTAACAGACCCGCCTGCAAAAGCAGTCATGTCTCCAGCTGCCTCCCTGCTTCTAGGTGAATTCGGTGGCAGTTCTTCCCCAAGCAAAGGCAAATACCTACAGAATCACCTCAAAGGGTACCAATCAGACCCTCCTGGTCTGTGTCAACAAAAACCCAAGGGAGCCTTCCTGAGGTAATATCCTTAAGGAAAGCAGGACACAAAATAAGGAATGACAGTCTACCCAGAGGTTTTACATCATAGCAGTCGTGATCTTAAGAGATCACACCTGTACCTTTATCCAAAATTCCCTCAGAAAAGTATTTCAAAAAGAAAACATTTTAAATTGTGAAAGAGTTTTGCTACAGTAAGACCAATTCTCTTTTGGGAGCTCATACACCCTACGGTATTTACATTATTTAATTTAGCTTTGTTTTTCAGAGACAGATGATGTGCCAGATGATGTTTCAGCATAGACTATGTGTACTCTCAAACTCTGGATATAGAAACTATGGAAAAATCTACAAAAGCTGAAGAAAACGAATGATGAGGCACAGCTGGTTAATGTGCAAAAATCACTTCAGCAGCACACTTAAAATTACTAGCTAGGTACTTCATAGATTTTAGAAATTCCGTAAAAGTCTGATTCAGAACTTTAAAAAATCTCTCCTCCTTGCAGTAATTCTTATATGTCTCTCTGAATGTAGGTGGTGGGATGGAAACAAGATGCAGAAGATCAATCCCCATGGAAACCATCAATAATGGTGAGGCCATTCAGATTTCTACACTTGGAGAAGTTTAGAGGCCAGGAAAGCAGCCACTGGAGCCTGCTACATAACAGAATCAAGCCAGGACTCAAGAATGGGGAAAACAAAAATTGTATCATTCTTGGAAGATCAGACTACTTTGTAAAATTAACCTTCCACAAGTGACCCGCCTGTAACTCAAACTCATCCTGAGATTCTTTTGGACAACTTCAGCAAAGCACTGCTCCCTTCCCCACACAGCATAGCCGAAGTGAAAAGAGGGTGCCTTGCAGCCTGACAAAATCCATCTAAAAGGAAATGATCTGCCCTGCATTTTGTTAACCTCACTTTACCTCCTTGCTTTTGAGCACTATGAAACAGTGCTTAGTGTCTTAGGAATCAACTCACAACTCACCTGTTGAGATAAAAACACCCTAGTAAAATAAGGACTAAATCCATGAAGTTCAAACTGGTCATTTTCAAAAAACCAGGAACATGCTCTGATATGGAACATACCACTCTGAGCCCAGTTGCAGCTGCCTAAATAAGGAGGGATAAAAGATCAACATTGACTGCCTGTGCTACTTCAAAAAAAGCAATGGCATCTGTCTGTGGCTCAAGACAGCTCTAATTCATACATGATTCAGGTACAGTTTCTATAGTAAACAATCCACAGTTTCTTCTCAGGAACTGCAAATAAATGAGCCTGAATGGTGCTTGGCAACATCAAATTAGGGAGTCTTACCTGTCATGCAGCAGAGCTATACAAGCAGTGTGGATCATCACGTACTCACTTCTTCAGAGTGACCACACTGACCTGCTTCTCCTCTTCCCCACTGCTCTTCATAATGCCCTTGGTGACTCCTGGCCATATGAAGAGAGCGGAACATGGCTGGTAAAGTCAGGAAGACTGGAGTCAAAATAAGTAGTGAAAGGTGGAGGTGGATGTGAAAGGAAAAAGGTTTCTCCTAAAACATTCAGCACCAGGATTTCATCTACAGCTTTGTGTATTTCCTACTAATGCTGATAAATATAACAACTCATGTGAAAATGCTGATTATTTTCAGAGATTAATACACTGGCTCTTAGGTGTAGTTTGATTGTGTACTGATTGGTGGTGGCCTTTTAAATTAAAGGAAAAGCCTTCAAAAAATAAAAAAGCCACCAACCCAAAAGGGATCCGGTGTCAGTTCTGTAAGATGCAGCTGACAAAGCTTTGATTGTGTAAGACAAGGCAAGTGAACTTTCTGCACAAGCTGGAATCTTCCATTCTGCCTAAACAAACCCTTTTTCTGATTCAATTGTTTCTCTCCATCCTTCGTCTCAAGTTGTATCTGAACTGAAATCCCTCCAGCCTCGCTTCTCAACAGCTGCAAATTAACTGCAGGGACCCCAGCACAGTCTGTAACAGGTGGCTCAGAGCCTCGCGCCACAATTGGTGCACTCAGGGCAAGGAATGCAGCACTGAATCCTGATGCTTGCAAATGCTCTCAGATTTACAATCGTAGGAAGTGATGGGGTGAAACAGAGTATGCCAGATAACACAGGAAAAGGACAGGAAGGAGAAACATAGGTGCCCTAAAAATGCTTGCAAGTCTCCAAGATGCAAGACAGCAGAAGGAAGGAATAACATAATGGAATTTTAGGAGCTTTCAGAAATACAGCAAAATCATGGCCATTGTGGTACTTTCCTTCTGAGAGAGGCAATATTCATGTCAAACTTGTGGCAGATTTCCAAATGAATTATGCTTTGGCTATGCCAAATACTTTTTATTAATTTGAAATGAGTTGTAAAGATATTTTAGCTCTAAGAGCAAAGCAGGTAGCCTTTGCTTATCGCTAGTAAGTAATCCAGATCCATTTGGGGTTTCCCTGTGTGGTACTTCCAGGACCAGGAGCACTGGGGGCTCCTGCTGCAGAACCAGGACAGATTCAGCAAGCTTGGCTGTGTTCCCGGAAGGGTAAGGAGGCAGTGGCAAGTATGGGGCTCGTGAGAGCGGCATCAGCTGATGCCTCTCTAATCCCACACAGCACCACGCACTCATGCTGCTCCTGCAGAGCTGAGGGCTGCTGTTCTGCCCAAGGTGTTAAGCCCTTGAAATACCCTGAAGCACAAGTGCAGGGACAATCAAGTGGCTACATGGCATCAGTTCTGTGAGGCTGGATACGCCTACTCCTCACTCCCACATGTTGCACGAATTTGCATTATCCAAGACCCTCAACTTTTCTGTATCTAAAGGGGACTTGACTGTCAAATGATACAAAATGGAGGTATATCAACCAGAAAACCTTTTCCATTGCTACTCAAAGTAGCTCATCTACACAGAAGTAAAAATCCAAGGTGATACTGTACATCCAGAACAAGCGGTATTGGGCCATGAAAATTTTTGTGGCTCACAGCTAAGAAACTGCAAAATAGTTCTCTCATCTCTCTCTTCATCTTCTCACACTTGGACCCAAAAAGAACCTCAAGTTTAAGACACAAATACAACACACAAGGACTCTTCTCAAACAGTTTAATAGCAAATAAACAAAGGAAGGTACCACACTTGGCATATACAAAATGACTTGTTGTCGGTGTGTCTGTGCAATTAAAACAGCTTTAAGTTGCCCTTTGGGACAAAAAGAAAAAAAAAAACACACACACAAAAGGAAGAAAATTCCTTTAACACATACTCGCTTGTTCCAAACTTGTAACAAATCTTTTCATTTTTAAATCCACTACACAAACTCTGTGATCAGATCAGAAAAGCAACATGTGCTCCTCTGCTTTTTAAACCATTAAAGTAAAATCTGTAATTCTCTACAGAATACAACACAATTTCACACAAAGAGACATTTTGTTTTGCAAATCAAAACAAGAAAAAAAGGAACAGCTCAAACAAGATAAAGAAAAGCATTTCTATGACTGAACCACGACTTCGAGTTGATTAAATCCCGTTAACTGCAGAACAGACTCTACATTTGGTCATAGTGGCAATTTGTTTTCTCGTCACATTGTGAATCACTTTACATTGTTTTCTAGTAGAAAAGGCAAAAAACTGTACAAAACCCCTAGTGTTAAATACGTTTGTACCAATAAAAAAGCCCACAGGTTTGTCTCCAAAATGTAAATTTTCTTTTTAAATTATTCACAAAAAGCAGCCAAAAATCAGAAAGGCAGCTGCTGCTCCACTGTCTCAAATCCATTAAAACCACCACAGAACAATTAAAACAACCAAAGGAAGAAAAGGAAAGAAGAAAGGAAAGAAACACCCAACATTTGGCATTTTGGTTTTCTTCAGATATTTTTTCCACAGGTTTCCCCAGAGTTCCTTACAGAACCAAATGCACACGTACAGAAACGTACTGGCAGTTCCTCCACACACTGCAGGGTATCAGTGCCCCCCGGCACAGCCCTGTGCATTCAGACTGTGGGACTAACAGCAGCCAGCCCCCAACCCTACTTCCCAAATAAACGAGTCTCTACCCTTTTTCATTCAGCCTCACGATTCACTCCCAGGTACATGTACCATGTTCAAATTGTTCTGTTTTGTAAGCAGATTAAGGACTGTCTACACAAGTCTGGTCAATACCTATTGAGAATACAGTATCCTCAACCAACTGAGGAGTAGGATAGAAAACAATCTTTGCATCTTTACATTATCCCAAACACTGGACAAAATTAAGATTTCTATCCAATCAAACTCTACTTGTTTTCTCAGCAAAAACCCTTCTCCTGGAATTCCATTTCACATTATTTCAACTGTTAAGATACCTACACTAGCTTGCTGCTGCTTCTGACTGAAACTTCATCACAGCACACACTCTTCAGGTGCCTTCATTTAGAAGCTACTTCCCAGTTTCTACCTGTGCAGATGGCACGTAGGGCAGGGGAAGCCTGCTACCCAGAGAGCAGTAACCTGTTCTAGTTCATCCCGCAAGCCAGAAAAACTGCTCAGCTCATTACCCAATTAAAAACTAAACAAAAACTAAAAAATCTCCGTAGAGATTCCCCAGCTAAGGCCCTTGAAAAGAGAGCTGGGGATGGTACCCTGTTCAGGTAACAGCTTCAGAGGCTGTTGTATTGTGCTTGTCATTTGGGAAAAGAGCCAGCAGTTGTAGGACCACTGTTACAAATGCTTTCTCTGGGATATGTAAAACACTTTAATTCATGAGCTAACCTAGATCCTTCCAGAATCCTGCCACCAAACTCTGACTGATGGTATTAGATTGGGCCTGGACTTCACAGAAATGTGCCCTGACTTGTACAAAATGCTCAGTGTTTGAAATGAGCCCTAGCTTCAGATAACTTTGGAAACAGAAATATTGTGAGTTCCCCCACCTTCCTGCTCCCAGCTATCCCCTTCCACCAAAACTTCCACTAAGGGAACAGTGTAACCAAGCACCCTCAGAGCTTCTGACAGCACTGGAGATGGAGCAAGGCCCAGGTGCTCTGTCAGGCAGACAGTCTAAGTGCACAGGTAGATGCCCTCAGGTGGCTTCTGATCAGATATTTGTCATACCAAAACCACCAATTTAAAGGATACCTTTGAAACCCATTAAATTGCTCAGTTTTTGCACAAACTATAGAAAACAGAGAGGTGAAGGTGATATATACGAGGGTGTGAAGAAAACAGCAGGAAACATGCACAACATTTCTGGGCACTATCTTAGTTTGAAAGATTAAAACAAAAACATCACATTTTGCTGAGGAGATTGTAGTTACAAAAAAACCAAGCATGCCAGAGCTTAACAAAATACAACATCAACTTTGATCAAATTTTCACTGCAGACTGATAATCACACAGGGAAGCAGGGGAAAAAATAAAAATAATAATAATTAAAAAAAAAATCAGTAAATGCCAGGGCAAAAATGTAGCTACAATCAGAGAAAAACATATTTCAAGTGTTTTCTGTTGATGCCACTTCAAGTCACAAGTTTGAACTCATAAAAACACATGCTGTCTCCTCAAGCACAGAAACCAGATCAGCAAAATGTGACTAGGAAGTCTCCTGAAAGATTGAGTCACACCATATAATTGACTTTTTCTTTGAACTGTGTTTTTAAAACTAAGCACACAGAAAAAACTAAGCCTAGAAAGTGATTGGCTGTATGTTCACAGAAATACAAATACTCCACAAGGTATGCTAGCAAGGCTGCTCTGAAGACAAATTACAAAGAATCAGATTCACAAAATCAAGTGGTTATCTTACGAAGGTCTAGAAAAATAGAAATTCTTTTATATTCAAATGCAAGTTTAAATATTCCCCTTCAGCAGTCTTTCTAGCAAAACCAATTTGGCAGCACAAAAAAAAAAAGAAAAAAAAAAGAAAAGAAACAAACATAATAAAAATACACATCAGCATCAAAGGTCAACACAAGGTCAAAGGTGAGAGTTCAAGCATCAGAGAAGCTGAAGAGACAAGGATTTGGACGATGTACTTGAACGCCACATCGACATGCTTTAGGCACAACGATGAACAAACGGCAGGAATCTAGAAAAAAAAACAAACCAGAAAGAGGGAGACCCACTGAGTTACACAGAGCAGTACATCCAAACACGGAGAGAGAGAACAAGAATGGGCACTGTACAATGAGATCTCCTGGGGAAGGGAGTTGACAGGGAAGGGCAGCACATGCCAACAATGGACAAGTAAAAGTCAAAGTACATGAAGGACACCAAGTAAACATCAAACTGCCAGAAACCAAATGGAAGCAGAGGCCTGGATTTCCCTCTCAGCACCCAGTCTGTGGAGCGTTCCACAGCCTAGTGACACACTGGTTAGCATGCATTCACCTTGCCCCGTGCCCAGTGTGTCCGCTACCTCTGTTTAGAACAGAGTAAGCTCCCTCCCCAGGAGACCGATTCCAAAAAATATGACTCCAGGGCAAACATTTGCCCACAGAGACTGAGACCATGAGAGACAAGACAGAGGACACAAGGGATTCACAGGTGGTTTGACGGTTGAGACTTTTCTTGCACTCTAACATGGGAAGATATGAGGCAGTAGTAGCCCAGCAAATCCACGTTCTTTCCTTTAGCTACAGTCCCTTCTCATTCCCTAGGAGCCCATGTAACTGGGGGTGGGTGATTTGGAAAAGGGGAAAAAAAAGATTATACAAGACAAAAAGCCCACACATCAGAGAAGAATTCCTTAAGACTTGACTGCAAGTTAAGACTTGTCCTAGCTGAGCACTTTTTATACCATTAGACCTGCACAGGGATTTTCCATTCCCAACCTTTTATGTAACAGCCCTCAGCTCCCTGGCTTCATGAGGAGGCGATTCTGGGCTCTGAGAAGCTCTACAGTCACTGTTGCCAGTTTGATGAGCAGAAAAAATGTGTTTCCTGAAATTTTCTTGAAGAGTTTATAAAAAAAAAATTCTTATATTAAGTGACACAAGTACCTCTGTTCCCTCCCCTCAGCTTGTGAGCTGCAAGAGACAAGGAACATTTTGGGATGAGAGTGGGAGGCAGAGAAGAGAGGAAGCGATTTGTTTTCTTATTCTACCTCCCCACAACCCCAACTCCCCTTTAGCTCCTGTTTGTGGCCTTAATCTTCAGCACATCTCAAAAGCTTCTGGTTACAGACTAGAATAAGGTGAGATTTGCATATTATCTTACATAGTTTGAGAATAGCAAGTGTTGCATTCTTGTTCCAAAGCAACAAGAAACACATTGTCTATTAAATCAGCAACACTCCTCTTATCAGAACTGCTGAGATTCATTTGCTTTTCATGCTTTCCAGTAAAGGGAAAGGACTTTAGTACAGAGTTTAAACCAATTCCAGCAAACAGAGTACAATGCAACTCTTGCAGTTATTTCTGTATTTCAAGAAATACTCTAGATAATTTTCAGATAGGTGAAAGATTTCACTCCTAAACCAGAAAGGCAAATTTATCATCAACTGAGGCATGAGAAACAACAAGAAGCACAAAATCAAGTGACATCTAAGCATGCACCACTGAAATCCTCTGTGTGATTTGTCTGGGGATTTTCTCAATATGGATTTTTCAAATATTTCACTCTGCTATGTTGAGGGCAAAGACTAAGTTTCATCAAAGCCCTATGGAAAGACTGGCCTATAAGAGCAGAACCATGAGATGCTGGACAAGGTATTAATGACTTGGAGAAAGTTATTCCAGTTTGTCCTTGTTTTATTCTCACAATAGTGATAATTCTGCCTTCTGTGTTTTATATTTTGTGGCAAGTAAGCTCAGGGATATCAATCATCTTTAGGTTTAAAAGTCTGCAACAAGAAGCTTTCAAAGCATTTTACCTGTTCATAGTTGCACCCTTCATTTGCAATTTGCTTTATCCAAGTTGGTTTTAGGTATTTCCAAATGAAATAGGAACAACTTCATTCTGCTTGGTTGTTCTTCCCTAATCCATAGCCATTACCAGTTCAGTTAGATTCAGCTTGCATGACAGAATTATCATAATATGTGACTTTCAGTATTCAGGTGAAAAGCTTTTTCCTGATAGATGCATTTGCCAGTGAGATTCTTCTGAGCTGGAATTTTTTTAATAATGCCAGCTTTGTACCAAAAAAATGCTAAACTAAAAACAGCTATCATATTTTTGACTGTTGATTACCTAGGGACTGAAGAAATGATGATTTAATTTACTACAGTACTGACACTAAGGAGTATCAGACTAAGTTCATAATTCTTTCACTTTATTACAGCAGTAAAATCAAATATCACCTGAGAAAAAAAATAAATGTATGAAGTAGACCATTTCCACCTTGTAAACTAAAAATATGTTAAGTATTTCCTGGTGGCACATGTAATAAGGAATTCTATTTCATCAGAAGTCCTTTTAGCTTTTATTGTAGAAAATCAGGTTCTTTGGTTTTAAGCATACAGCATACTTTGTCCATGTGGCTACTTCAGCCAGCTTTCTGCAGTTTATTTGAACTCACCCAAGTCTTATCTTACTATCCAGGAAATAAAGTGTTTGACGCTGACTTGATTTGCACTTGAATGAGAGTATGATATGAACTAAAATTAAAATTTAAAAGCCCCAAGTCCCCAAAATCCCAGACTTTCCTGCCAATAAGTGAGGAAGAAAACTGGCTTAAGACTGAAAGGCAAGAGCAGCCTAAATCCCCACAATCAGCGGCAGCGACCAAACAGACAGAGAAATGTTGACTTTATCTGATCAGTTTTGTTATCAGAAAAAAAATCTGCCCAAGTCATGAACTTGATACATTTATTAACTTTGGCAACATACATATTGATACACCGAGAAAGGGAAATCTGAAACAAATACACAGAAAGGGCAACATCTTCAGCTGGTGAAAACTGATGCAGCTCTACTGCATTCAGAGAGCTGAACTGCATTGATTCAAACCATCTGAGGATCACATCTTTTAAAATTTAACCTGCATAGATTTAATTTCTTTTTCTTTTTGGCAATACTTACAGTTAAGCCAGTAAGGCACAAGAGCTAGCCCAAGTTAGGTGTCTTAAGGTGATTATGTCTGGGAGGAGTCACTGATCAAACTAAGCCACAGTGTAAACTGGTGAATCTCCTAAAGTTAATAGGAGTTGCACCTATTTGCAACAATGCCAAGCTTGATCTGTAAGTTACAGTATTGAGGACAAACTATAGGATGAAGAAGCTAAAATATCTAATTTGGGGCAACTGCAATGACTAGTAAAGAGGCCAGAGCATCAGGTTAAAAGAAAAACAGGACAAAGGTCTTGGATAGTACAGTGGGGTAGGGTACAAAGAAGGTAAGAGTGACTGTAGAGACCCCAGAGCAGTGCTCTCCTCCACTGGTTCACAGCATTCATCTTCCTCATTTAGCAGTTGTTGGGCTGCAAACAGGCCACTGAAAATCAGTAGTTTCAATCATGCACATCATTATGTGTTTAAAACAATCACATTCAGGATTCTACAAAACCCTGGCCTTTTTTTCCAGTGAAATAATTTAGGTAATAAATATTCTCCACCCTGGAGCGGTATAAAACTTCTATAAAAATAGAAACAACATTCTTGGTTACAGCAGGTTGCACTTGGAGCAGTTGCTCCCAACTATGTTTTTTTTATGTTTTTTTTTTCCTTTTTTTGAAAAGTATATAATTTATATATATATATAAAAAAAAATCCCATTATCACCCTGGAGGCCTTCACACTCCAACACTCTTTTCTCAGAAAACCAGGACACATCTTTCCTATGGTGCAGAATTCAAGTGTACATGGTTCACTTCAGTGTATGTTTACGTTTCTAGAGAGATTCAAATAATTAACATAGAAGGGTACCACATGCCAGCATAACTGGGAAATTTGGCAATCTGGCCTTTGAAACTTTGCCACCATAAAATTATTTAAATAATACTGACAGATTTACCTGTCTGCCATCAATATGGACAGACTGACATCAGCTGTTTGATTTTCAATCTAAGAATTGGAAAGGGCTCCCCTTGGATGTTACATATCAGGCCTTGTAATTCTGAGGTTTGTGATCCCAGGGGGCCCAGTCCCTGGAAATGCCCAACATTCCCAATAGATCACTGCACACAAGTGGGGATTCTGACCCGAGATCTCAGGTTTGATAGGTTTAGTGCTCCTCCTGCTGGAGCAGAACACAAAGTCCTGACCCCACGTCTGACCCACACATCATTTAGCAGCTGGCTCCCAGACTGCAGTGTTAGCTGGTGCCCTGGGAAACAGCCTTACAACCCAGGAATACAAAGAAAACACGGAAAAGGAGATGTTATGAGGTAAATCGAACTTCTGTTAAAGACACAGAAATTGTAAACTTCCTCTTGTGACAGAGGTGGATTTTGGTGGTTATAAAATGGAACTCTACACTGATTTCTTGAAACAGCTCAGGCCAGAGTGTCAAAAGTCCTTTGAGCCCCCTAAAACCAGTGAATATCAAAGGCCCTTAGCGCTGCACTAGCAATTTCACTAGTGTGCAGAAAAAGTGTGTGTTCAGTTAAGGGGTGTGTTCAATCTTCCTTCAATATAAAAGATAACAGCTTGTACCAAAAGGCAGAAAAAGACTGAATGGCTCAATACTCTGGTTCCACAGCTCCTGGTTTAGCCTGTTTTGCACTGGTACACACCACCTTAAAGGAAAACTGCAGTAGAAAGATACACCTAATTACTATACCAAGTCACTGCATGAGTTTTGTTCAACAAAAAAAACCCAACAAAACAAGAAATTATAATTTCAATAAACAATCAGCACTTACATTATGCTTATGAAAAGGAATTCATAGCAATCTCTGCAAAAAAAAGACATTATTCCACAGAAACGGGAATGTGATCAACGGTTAAGAAGAAAAGTTATCAAAAATTTCTGCAGGTTATCAGGGATCTAAAGTTTCTTGTTTCCAGACCCAGATGTATTCATCCAGACTAAGCTGCCTCTACCCTTCCACAAAACCTAGATAAAGTACATAGGTTTTCTTATATATGGAGAAATTCACTGCATCTCATTAATATTCCACTGTAGACAGAGAGTGAAATTTTCTGGGCAGAGACATTATCTAATAATTTTATAAAGTGCTGTGTACATTCACAGTGCTATATAAACACTAGCTTATACATAGCAAAGAAAAAAAAAATCACTGCAGTTTTCCTTTGGCTTGTTAATGTGTTCACCCTTTTAGCCCGTCTCCCACTTTAGAGATGATTTACTGAATCCCCACCGTTGGCATACAGTCAAGGAAATCTCAAAGAGTGGATGGGGCATGACAAAGGCTACATGGAGTCGGTTCTTTCTCATCCAGGACTCTGTTCTCCTTGCCCACCTTTGTTTTCATCAGCTGTTCTGTGTTATTTCTGCTTCTCCTTCTCCTCTCTACCCCAAGGCAGTGTGGTGTCAGTTTCTGCTGCTCCCTTTAACCTTCTCTCCCCACCCCGAAGGAGCTGGCATTGGTCCTTCTCAACACACACTGGTTACAAACACAGCAAACTTCAAATAAGGGAGAAAAAAAAAAAACAAAACTAAACAAAAAACCTCAGCGATATGGCACCTAAACTCCAAAGTAAAACACTGGAAACAAAAGCACAAACTTGTCCTCCATCCGAAGCGGGATTCTCAGCAGAGGCTGCAGCAGAGTCTTCAAGGGAAGATGTGCCAGATAGAAGGCATGGATCAGCTTCCAGGACTGTAAAAACACAGCCTTAGGGCTTCGAATCACTAAGTGCGCTCCTCTCCAACTTACCAGAAGATCCTTCTCACTCCAGTCCCGGAGGGGAGGGGTGCTCAGTATGGCTTGCTGTCGTTCTTGGAGCGCTTGAGCTGTACTTTCAGCCGCTTCATGCCGATCTGGAAGCCGTTCATTGACTGAATGGCAGCCTGCGCAGAGACAGGATTGTCGTAACTTACAAAACCTGAGGAAAGGAAAACATACAATTACCCCACGCCAAAGCTGCTCACAACAGCTACTCACAACTGGAAATGCAGGCACTCACAAGGTCAGAGAGGCTTGCATGAAGTGCCATTTTCAGAAGCTCACAACTGTTTTAGACTCCTCATAATAACTTCTAGGGGCTCTCAAACAAAGCATTGCTTTCTGACATATGGAACTTCGGATAGATACACACAGCTTAGGAAATTAAAATAACTGATAGTCTATCAATAAAATAAGTACTGCTGTTTATTTTACATGAACTCATACATGGGAGAAAACCAGTCCTGGAAAATGTTCATCCAGATGCAAAAGCTCATTAAAGATACAAGACTGAAATCACCCTCATGACATTATGGGAGCAGATTTGTTTGGAGTGAAATAGCTGTCAAGGAAGGGTAGCACTGGTATCTCTATTACGTGTAGGATGCTCTCAGATGAGAGGTTGCATATCATTCCTGGAAAAGATTATCCTGAAAATAAACTTCTCCAGGGTTTTGAAGGAGCCTGTTTTAAATAACTCCACTCAGTGTCTGGAGTGAGAATAACTCTCACTCCAGGCAATGTCTGCCTGTCCATAATATGCACGTGTTATAGCTGAATGATCAGCATATTTTTGTGTTCTCACAAAGCATCAGATTGTCCAATCAATCTGATGCTTTGTGGCTTTTGGCTCAAACAGGAAAAAATTCAGGATATTATGTAGACACAAAGCTATCAAAACCATAGAGAAAGGCTCACCTCTCCTATTCCATCACAATAAATCTCCATCTATAAAAACACTCACGAGAGCTTACAGAGCCACAAAAATGCAATATGAAACCAACAGTAACTATATATGAAGATATTAATAATTCATAATCATAATGTACTAAGTAATACAGAGAGCAACACAATTATTGAAAAGACAGGAAGAGGGAAGAGGAGGAACTATCTCAGGTTTACAGTCTGCAAACACAGATAATAATAATACAACATTCTGAGTTAGAAGGGATCCACAAGGATCAAGGAATCCAGCTCCTAAGTGAGTGACCCATAAGAGGGGGTCCGAGCCTACAACCCTGGCATTATTAGCATCGTGCTCTAACCAGCTGAGCTAATCTCAGGGGGAATTATCTAGGGCCAGAACACAATTATGAGGCACAATAGTATGAAATTGGGAAAAGCACGAAGTCACACTGAAAATCAGGAAAATGCAGGCTATTGATGGAAGTGTTTGGTTTATTTATTTTTTTAGGAATGTATAGAGATTCCCTACTTACTTAAAAGCTAGACTAGACAATATACTGACAAAGAGATTACTAAAAAAGCCACCTTTTTACAGATAATGATTTATAGAATGACAAAATATCCTGAATTGGAATGGATCCACAAAGATGACTGAAATCCCTGCACAAGACATCCTGAGAATCACACTGTGTGCCTGAGAGCAGTTTCCAAACACTTCTTGAACTCTGTCAGGCTGGTGCTGTGACCACTTCCCTGGGGAGCATGTTCCAAAGCCCATTCACCCTCTAGGTGAAGAACCCTTTTCCTAATATCCAACCTAAACCCACCCGGACTCAGCTTCAGGCCTTTATCTTGGGTCCTGTCACTGGTCACCAGAAAGAAGAGATCAGTGTCTGCCCCTTTGCTTCCCCTTGTAAGGAAGCTGTAGATCCAACATACCAAAACACTTGCTTAGATTGGTCTGCTTGTCAATGAAAACCTTGGCAGAGACGACATTTCCAAATGGCATGAACATCTGCAGCAGGTCCTGATCCCCAAACTCCTGGGGAAGATGGTAGATAAACAGATTGGCTCCCTCGGGACCTTCAAACAACAAGTAGGAAAATAAATTCAGAAAGAGCATGGATACCGCATACCCACTGCACAAAAAAAGGTGGAAGAGCCACTCAAGACAAATTTTCTAGACAAAACAATGAAACTGCTATTTACACTACAGCAGAGCATTTGATTCCAGAATAAATTAGCATGACCCTTCGTTGGGATTGATCACTCAAATAATTCTAGCTCTTTCTCACCACTTTTGTTTGTACTTTACACATTGTGCCAGAACTGGTCCACAGATACTTGCTGCAATGAAAGCTGAACAGTAAATCTGAGTGCTAGATGTTGACTAAACAAAAAATGGCTATGCAAAACCTGTGGTCCCAAAGCAACTAAGTAAATTTCCAAACAAAATACAAATAAATCACATTGCTTGTAATCTGACTGATTCTCTTCTAAACATGCTACATTCTGCTGAAAACTCACTCCTACATTCTACATTACTTTACACTACATACTAAATTTAACCTGAATCTGAAGAGTGAAAAGACTGGCTTAAATATCTGTTAGAAGAGATGAAGGACCAAGAAAACTACATTAACAAAACCACATCTGATTCTCTGACAGTGGGATGTATCAGGCTGTAGACTCATATTCTCCTTCCCTCTGAGAACATGGAGGAATATGATTAAGGAAGCACTTAAGACTAGACCCCATGAGAAATGTCCTATATAAAAACCACTTTAGGCAGCCCTTAGTAGAAAGTTCCCACAGACCTTCTTTATCTTCAG
This sequence comes from Aleadryas rufinucha, assembly GCA_013397815.1. Taxonomy (NCBI): domain Eukaryota; kingdom Metazoa; phylum Chordata; class Aves; order Passeriformes; genus Aleadryas; species Aleadryas rufinucha. Next base: position 176,726 of record VZTH01003165.1, on the reverse strand, counting down.
TAACTCCTGGATTCTAAAAAATGCAACCAAATAAAAAATCTGCAGGTAAGGTAGGTGCAAGGGCTAAGCTTGCCCTTCAGAAAACCCCTCTCAAGTAGTTTCTACAACTTTCGGCCTACCTTCTTTTTGACTTCCTGCTGCACCAATATTCTGCTGCGTTAAGAGACTCTGGTTATAGAGTGTGGGCAGTGCAGCAGCAGCATATTGCTGGATTCCAGAATAAGCCTGTGTGAGGGCTTCCATTGTGCTACCTGTCCCATTTGAGAGACCACCACTGCCAAGTCCTCCATTTAAGGCTGCCATTCCTGTATAAGAAAGAAGAAACAAAAGATGACTGAGTGCTTCCACTGAGCCAGATCAATAACCTTTCAAACACTCTGCACAATTACAAAAAGCAGGGAGCAGAAAAAATCACCCCAGAGACCTAGCACAAGCTGAGGAATGCTAATCAGCTATTCCCCCAAGCCACCATCACACATAACTTACCTGCTAAAGAGCTAACATTGAGGCCTGCTGTAGCACCTGCCAGCGTCTGCAATGCTCCAAGAGAAGCCATTGGATTAACAGAGGAGCTGCTACTGGAACTAGGTGAGGAACCTGCTATTAAAATAAAATAATTAAACTTCAACTAATATTTTTTGGTCCTGATAATTCAACTTCTTCATTAAGTTATTCCAGTAGAAAAAACTATTAAGGAACAGATCCAGGCAACACAGTATACCTTACGTAAAAAAAACCCCCAGCTCACTTGATGGATCGTACTGCTCACATGTTCTAAGCCCTTCCTTCCTACATTTTTTGAAAATTTCTATTTCATCATCACATCTATTCTTTGTAGCACTAGTAATGTCAGTAAGTGTAAGACACGTAAGATTGAGACATTATACGAATGTTGGCTAAACTCTGTATCTCAGCATAAGGCACCACAGCGACGTCCTGTTTCCTGCAGCCTAAAGTAAGAGTCTCTTGCTACGTACTAACATATATCCTCGAAGCATCACTCAAGGTGAAAAAGACCCGCAATATAGATACTAGAGACATTAAAGAAGGCTGAGCATACGGTTTTCCCATACTACCAGAACACGAACACCACATGCCCAGATTAATTTGACACATTAAATAATTTTCTACTAAAAATCCTACTGCTGCAGCTGGGGCTAGGACAGAGAAAAGTCTTGAAGTGTACATCCAAAAATAGACAGTCTGTCCTCTGTTGAGGAGGACAATTCCAGCAATGTCTTCAACCACACCGACTCAGTAAGAGAAGTCTACAGATACAGTATCTACCAGAGTAACAGCTTACATGGCCCACCAATTTCTACAGAGTTAGTTCTACAGAAATCAACATCAAAATAATGAGAAAAAAAAAGTTTTCCAAGCTGGTATATCAAAAGAAACAGAAATTCAAATTGAAGTCATTTACAAAGATTTACAGACATGATAAAATATGAAATGCATAGTATTTTTATGATTATATAGCAGTGGTTTTTCTAACAGGTTTGTGCACTAGTGAAAAAGAAAAGCTATGTGTATTGCTATTAACCAAGAAGTTTAAATTTACTGCACAAGATGCACTAGAAAATATTTATGGCTGCTAAAAATTAGAAGATACCGAAGACTGATACTGTAGAGGCATCTTGTAGTTGCCTTTCAAGAGGAATTTATCGGTTTGACCAAGGGGGCAATAGAATAACTGAATTTGAGGCATTTTCACAGTTCTTCTCATGTTTCTGTGATTCTCGATTATGCTGCATATATCCATTAAAACTTTTAAAGGAATTGTTAGCATCTTTCAAGCAGTTTTACACACACTACCTAGTTACCACTTCATATATGTGGCACAAAGTCTCAGCTGGGCTGGGATATTGGAACTATTTAAATGGAATACAGCCTAACAAGGCCCAAAAAAAGCTGTACCTAACAAAAGTAGTTGAACCTAAGAAAAGCTGCTTGAGAACTAGAGAGCTGCACTTCATACCACTTTTTGTACTAACAGAAGAAATGACAAACCTCCTGTAGTACATGTTTAGACATACTCTCCTAATAAATCAAAAATTGAAAGACATTGTCCCAAACTGTATTTCAAGGGGCTTACTCTGATGAAAAAGAGACATTTCCTGTCTTACTATCAGTAGCATATTAAATGCTGGGAAAACACAGAGAACAAGTTACAGTATAACCCTCAGGTTGGTAGAAAAAATAGCACAGCTGGCTGAATAAAAGCCAGAGTTCAGAAATCATAGTTACCTTGATTTTAAAATATCACTTGCTTCTGCAACATTTCATTGCTGATCTTTATAATTTGAAAAGACACTATATTTGACAGATTTAAAAACCCTCCCAAACCTATCCCAAAGAAAAGAGTAGCAGCTAAGGAAAAAAAGGCTAGCGAAGAAAGTGAAAGAGGAAACCTTCCCTATTTAAAAGGTTGTGATTTTAAATACATTCTATAAAAAGCTGATCACACAGATATTTTAGTTTAGCTGCCTTTATCAGAAATTTCTTTTGGCAAAACAAGAAATGCTTTAGTACTGAAAATGCCAATATCCTATGTATGTAGGAATTGAAGACAGCATCCCATTTCTGATGATGACAAAAGGCAGTTAAGCAACAGTAGAGCAGAAATACAGGACAATTACAAAGAAATGCTTCCTACGCATGGTCTATATACCAACACAGCCATCTGTGAATCTAGGATTTTTTCAGCCAAAGGCAATGTCTTTGTAATAAAATTATGATTTTCATTCATTAATTTCAGCGCAATTTGAACACCAAATTGTTGGACTCTACTATGTTCTAAGGCACATCTTCTGCAATTTGATCATGCACTGTGCTACGAAAAATCTGTTTTTTATTTTTAAATTATCAGGTGACAACTTGACCTGATATCCTGCAATTCTTTTCTTGAAATATCTGATGACTGGTTTTTCCCTATTCATCTTCATCACAACACTAATGTATTTCTAGACTGTAATCATACCCTTCTCCCATGTCAGTCTTCTATTTTTCAGCTGTTCCTAATAAGGGAGGAGTTCTACAGCTCTAGTCATCATTTCTGTTCTACTGTTTTTCTTGTGTTATATTTTAGATCAGAAAAGAGAACAAAGCAATGGGGATGGAAAACCAATATTGTTTTATACGTGTACTTTACTCCATTCCTAATTCTTAACATTGTTTCTGTGCAGTTTTTGGTGGGTTGTTGGGTTTTTTTTACTTGCTTCTAAGGTTAGGTTTCTTAGATCTACCTACTGAGTTACATCTAGTCAAAAAGGCTAACTCTAACAGAAGTAGCTGAAAATACTTAAGAAGGTTTTCAAAAAATTTGAATATGTAATAAAGAACAGCTTTGTAGAAAGATATTTAAAGATATATGATTAAAAAGATAATGAAACTTGGACAAGGACATCAAGTAACAACTTGTGGAGGTAAGTAAACTGAGGGAACAGTAAGTCTGTCCTAATTCAGTCACATACCATCCAAGAAATGACCTGAAGAGAAGTTAAATTCAGGTGATGAATCTGACTGAACTGTACTGGAACTAGTTCCAGGAAAACCAGAAATACTATGCTATCTCTGAAAACAATTTTGTCAGAGACACACCAAGGCCAGGAAAATCATCTAAGCTTTGCCGGACCTTTGAGGTTGCCCTTAGAAGGAGGAAGAATGGAAACATACCTCAGTGTTTTCAACCATTCTATTCTGCACTGGAGCAGACAGTTCTTATTGGTGCTTGAGTCAAAAAGATGGCAGACAAGACACTCCTATCCTAAGATACTTCTATAATATTTTCTTGATTGTCCCTTTCATGAGCTAGCAGTTTGAGTTTATCTACAGCCATGGTCTCTGCAACAATAACTACCAGCAGCAGACTGTTCAGTTCCAAGAGCAGCTGATCTTCAGAAAGGTTGAAGGTTTTACTTCGTCCCATTCTACACGAAAATACACAATTGTGCTTGGAACGATCTAAAGAAAACTGTCTGAAATGGGCAGGAAGACACCACAATCACAATATGTAACCCCTCTGAGTCAAACCATTTTGACATGTAACCTATGCATAGTCCATGAACTGCACTGTGTAGACTTCCAAGTTCCCCAGACACAAATTATATCAGTGCAGATGAAAGAAAATCAAGAAGGCAACTATGCAGAAGGACTGTCTGGATTTTTCTACCAATTATGCAATTTGAGAAGAGATGTCCAAATAAGCATCAGGTGAACATTTGGATAACACATGGAGAGAAGTCAAGGAGTTAGTCATCTCATCTGCAGTTAGGTTTAAGAGGTTATCACAGTAGATGTTGCCATATGTCCCTCAAGGCAAGCACTTACTAACACAAGGTACTGAACTGCTATATACTGAGTATGTTCAAGGTCTTGGTGTGGTTCAGGAGGGATAGATGTTTTCTGTGTGGAGTCCAACAGCCTTCTATATGAATATGTACAAAGTGAATGAACATATGAATATTAATCAAAATAAAATTTCAAGTTTGCTTAAAGACTAAAGAGGTAAAAAGCTGTATAACTACAGGTAATTATCATGGGATTGAATGTGTCTGTACACATTGAGGCTTCCCCTCATCCCAATTTGAGTACAGTTTTAAAAGGTGAAGCATATTTATACCTCTAAGAAAAAGCACTAGAACTGATTCAGAGTTTGATGTCAGTGACTACTTATAGACTACATGCCCTCCAAAACTTTTTATTTCTTTTGAACAAAGCTAATCTTTACTCTTTAAAATTCTACTTGAAATTAGGTTTAAAGAGCAATACAATAGTGCCTGCGTCATGTTACAAGCCTGTGAAGAGTGAACTGATAAACCTGTATAGGGTATTAATACAAATGATCCATCGTGACAATTGAATTGTTGACACGCAATCATTTATTGATATTACTGACCATCAGAAGGTTATTTGGATTCAGCACAGAAAGTACTGGAAAATGGGCTGCTCCCCACTCCCTAGCCCCTCCACCAGCATGATAAAAAATGGAACAGAGTCCTCAAATACGTCTCTCATCAAGGAAAAAGGAACCGGCATAGTTCTGTGGAACAGCCAAAATTCACAGAGGGGAAAACAAAGAATCACTCAATAGTAGCATAATTTCATTTGAAAGGGACTTCTGTGGATCATCCTGTCTAACAGTCTGCTCAGAGCTGGTCTAACCGCTGAATTTGAAAGGGTCCTTTCTGATTGCATTCTCAGTCTCTGAAATGGTGGAGAATCCACAGCCCCTCTGGCACCTTGTTCCTGAGTTTGATCACTCATGCCATTAATTTTATTCTTCTATCTAATCAGAATTTTCTCAGCTGCAACTTGTGTCCATTGCCCTTGTCCTTTCACTGCATGCTTCTGATAAGGGGTTATCTCTGCTTTTTCTAGCACATCTGACATTTGAACTTCACAACCTGCCAGCCCCTTTCTCCACCTCAACAAAACAGAGAACAAACTTGCTGCAGTCATTAGATGTGACAGCCAATAAGGAAATCTTAGTTCTAAATGCCAGTCACAGCAAATTGTAACCTGACAAAGCACGAGGAAATAAAGGAGAAACTCTCAGATATATTCACCTTCATGCTTCCTTTATGATCAAGAAGCATTAGTGGGTTATAAATGCAGCTCTTCTGTAGTCTGAACTCTTCATTGTTTTTTTGTTTGTTTTTGTTTGTTTGTTTTTTAATTATAGAATAGGATACACAGCTGGGGGTCAAGATAAATTTAAAAGTTTCAGTCTTTTAAGGATTGCAGACCACAAAGATTTTATGTAAAAAATGTCCAGCAACAGAACACTCTTTGAACTAAATTCTTCCTTAGGAATTTCTTTAAGTAGAAAACTGCAAAGTACCCATGGTTTAACTCCCAATCATGTGACACAAGGTTTTCTAAACAGCTTTTCCTTGTAATCTCTTTATAATCTCCTAGCCCGGTTCCTTGGTCCTCCTACGCAATTCAAAATCTACGTGTGGAAATTTAAAACCTCCTCCCTCCAACCCTCTCTGGTCTCTCACAATCACAGGTGAGGATGTGAGCTCTGTAGGATAGAAGCCAGAGATGTTGGAAAACTGAAAATACATGGTCTCCCTTCTCACACCAGGATTTAGTAATAACTCAAAATAGGATAGAAATAACTGAGTAGAATACTGATCCTCGTTTGTGATAAAAACTTAGCATGTCTGCCACAAGCACAATTGAATTTATTTTTAGTTTTTTGCTTGTTGCATTTAATGATCACATATAATAATAAGGCAGCAAAAACCACTACTTGGACATTCTAGTATCTCTGGTTAATGCACATAACCTAAAGTTAAAAAACTCAAGCCAAAGCAAACAAAACACAAAAAAGCCACACAAAAGGAAGATATTGATTTTTGTGTGCAACTCATACACTAAGTTCTAGACAACTACTTTCCAGTAAAAGTGCTAGGTGTCTGTTTATTCTACTTTTATGAGGAAGTTATAATATCCTTATCTTCATTAATGGAATATAAACTGTACTGTTCTGGTGCACAGAATGTATTACCTCATGCTAAAGGCATTTTCTGTTTCCATATTGAGAGGAACAGGGTGTATTTACCACAGTGCCTGCCTAAAATCACAGATAAACCAAATATGTGACGGGATTGTAATAACATGACTGGAAGGAGGTCACCTACCTTTCTGCTTCATGATGACCTCAAAAATTCTTTTTACTCTAAATTAATCTGACCATTTGGAGGAAGAGACACAGCAGGTTAAAAAGCCTTTGCTGGTGGCAAAGATATTTATTCTAAACAGAGGCCAGTGAATCTAGTAGTAAACTGTTCATCTATTAAAGATCAACATGAAAGTGACAAAAAGGGATAGACAAAACAGGTGACCTCTGTCCTGAAAGGACTTCCAAGGCAATGCATGTCAGGCTACAGCACGGGCAGTCTCTTACCTGAGCTGGTGAGCACACTCAGGGGGCTGCTGGAGGAGGTGAGTGCAGCGGTGCCACTCGGTGTGTTCTGAGCTGCACTGGCTGCAGCTGCCAGCGCGGCCAGGTTCTGTAACTGCATTGCATTCAGTCCTGCAACACAGGAAGAATGCGGAGTTTCTCCTGTAAGAGCCACCATCACGCAAGCGTAACAGATCCAGCAACCTCATCACAAGGGAGGAACGGGAAGGAGCTTAAAAGCAACAGGCTTAATACTAGTTACTGCTCTTTTCTACATCGCAATCCCTTGCTATAATTAAAAAGTTCTTCTTTGCCCAGATGTGATTCGGGAAGAGGCCAGGTAGTCATTATCCCAGATGGAGACTCCAAAGTACAGAAATTTTCAGGCAGTGTTCTCTCCAGTCAACAAAATCATAAGAGTGAAGTCAGGGTCTGAGAGCTCATGTGCAAGCTAGAGAACCTGGCTAGACACCAGGCCAATAACTTCTTCCACTCTCGTGTCCCTCCACGCTCTTTGTATGGGGACAGCAGTAACTGCAAATTCTTTCATGAAGGCCTCACACCACAGTGGCCACAAAATAATGGCTTTAACCCACCATCAGCTGAGCATCAGCATGTTTTGTTTGCTCCCCCTGGCAGCCAAGAAGCAGCAGTCAATTGTGAGACAATTGTTAAGTGGCAGCTCCTGACCACAGATCAGCCAATATATGTGTAGGCTGGTCAAACACACTGTCAAGGAAAACAGGAAACCTCAGGCATGCTGTGCATAGGGAGCAAGGAATACTGCAGGGGGAGGAAGGGACCCCTGTGTTTATGAATTTTACTGGTCAATTTATTCATCTGACTCACCTTCATCTTGAACCATCATTTTTGAATGAAACCATTTGGTCAGTACTGACTGTATTTTGCCCTCTTTTCCTGCCACAGGATTATCATTAAAATGGGTCTCCTCCTGAATTCTGTATTTTAGCCACCCTTTGGTAGACTAGCTCCATTCTTCCAATTCTGCCTCCCTTCACTTTTCCCTTACTTTCCATTTTTTTGTCTCTACCTTTGATTATTTTAACAATTCCTCTTCTCTTCATCTGACTTCAGACAATCTCTAATATTTATTCCCAACATAATTAAAACCAAAACTAAATTAATCACCCTTAATTTAACAACATCAGAACATCCTAAGCAGAGGTGGTATCTCACCTTTTGGATACTTAGTAAGACCTTGGGAGCAAAGCACACATCTCAAGTAATTAAAACCTCAGTTTTGTAATTTAAGCATGTAAACAGACAACATAAGAATGTGACAATGCTGTATAAATTAATTATTTCCTAAAATAATTCTAATACCTTTAGTATAGTTTGTTTGGGTTTTTTAACTTTTTAAATTGTTTTTTCTTTGTGGCAGGGTCTGTTTCCCTAGGCAAACTTAGTTCCCAAAACAAGTGGATTCCACCTTTATTTAGGTACACAAGATTCCATTGTAACATAAAAGCGTGAAGTTAAAATCAAAAAGTTTTCTATTTCACTTTTATTGTGCTACAGAGGGTTAAAAGTGCAAGTGTTGGAGCTAATGAAGAACAGAGCAGCTTGTTGCTTACTGAAGCAGTTTGTCATGTGCACACTGCACCTGTCCTCTTGTCATCACACTGTTTTCCCATCTGCTTTCAAACAGCGTTGAGATTAAATTTTGTCTACAAAGTCTGATACAGTTTGAGATCTAATTACCTACTTACTTTTTCTTTCTATGAATTTCAAGAAAGGAGATCAGCTGAGATATTATCAAGACCTTAAAACTACAACTTTTTCTGCAGAGAATCACAGATTTGGAACAACCATGCAACATGCTATTTATATGTCTGGTTTCTCAATTTTTAAATTTGTTTGGTTTGTTTTTTTCTTTATAGTGAGGACAGAATTATTCTGCAAACTTCTAAATCTCAGCTAGTTACCCCCTTCCCTCTGCCCCAGTCCTTATTGCTGTACTTTCTCCTTTATAACATCTTGTTTTTAAGCAGACACAAGAGGGGACAAAAGGCAGCATCGTGTGCATAACAAAATAGATCACCACCACACAGGGTATTAGCGAATCCATTTTTTTTAAAAAATTGCTTTTTGCAAGAGTCTTAGATCTAAGAGCTCTGAAGAGGTCTAACATGAAAGAAGTCAAAGTAGGAAGCTGAATTTAGAATCAACTTCCAGTATAAATCAAAATTCTTACAAATGAAAATATAACACTTTGCAAACGCTTGTAATTGTTACTGATGGGTGCACCAGCCAACACAAGTCAGATCGACAAAGACACTTTTGGATGAACTTCTGCACAGACAGGGCACGTGATATTGGCAACCACCATAAAACTCCAGGAGGCAATTTGAAAAGTTAAAATTATTCAGTTCAGTATTAAAATCAAAACTATAGATTTTTCTGCCAGCAGAAGAATTTAGGAAATGTGGTAAATGGAGTGGCTAATGTGTGTTTTATTATTCCCAACTGTGTGAAGACAAAAGGGACAACCAATTTACAGCCCCAGGACTGCTATACTCAGTGAATATTCTGATAGGCAGTCCAGAGGAAGGAATTTGGCTCATATCTATGAAGCTGATGTTCCCCTAACAGCAATGGCATAATTAACTGCAATTCGAATGAATGAATAAAAGAACCTGAATGAAGGACTAGCTCACATTTCTAACAACAGTGTATTCCCAACTTCCATGCTTTGTTCTTAAATACATTGAAAATAGGAAAACTAAGAATCTAGTATCACTGAATACATGTGCATTAGTGCCTATTTCAAACCAGAGTTCTTCATGTATGCATCTGTTTGGATGAAAACAAATACAGAGAGCATTCTTTTTGCTATCCATAAGGGAAGACAATTTTAAATGCCAGAGGTTGTGTAGATACCACCACTTACCTTGGGGACAATAGTTAACTAAGATTAAGAAGGAACATCCACACTTGTAGCAGAGAATTCCTGTCATTTCAAAGGAGTCAGTAAACTCAGGACTACTTATTTCACATGAGATTAAAATGCCTACAGCCTTTTGGCTACTTTCTCTACCCTTGTTCTCTTTTGTTTGGCACTGAATTTGTCTTCTGGTGGGAAAAAACTCACCTCCCATTGGGTGGAGGCTGCTCAGTGTGTTCAGGTTCCCAGATGAAGCAGCTGCTGTCTGCTGAAGGAGCTGCAAATAAAGCTAGACATTACACCAAAAAACAAAACAAGAGTGAGAGTGAGGGCTGGCTCTGCTTCTGGGAGAAACTGCATCACACCACAGCCAGAGCGCCGTCACAAATGAATTCCTGCAGCCCATGCACCACATCATAGCAAAGCGTAAAGAGAAGCCAGAGCAACCCCACAGTGAAGCTCCACGTAGCCCATGCATCACATCAGCCAAAGCAACAGCACAATGCTTTCCTCACTCAACAGCATCAATGCTGAGGGAAAATTATAGCCAGTACACCAAGACAAAACCAGTAGAATCAGTAGTGAGAAAGAATTCCTATTCAAAGCACCTAAGGCACGATTGCCACCCCTAAGGATATGCTACTTCAAACCAGACTTTACAGCTGACACTGCCAGCATAGGATAAATGGCAACGCCATATCAAAACCAAAGAGCCACCATGAGAGGGAACCTCCTCTACTTTCCTTATGCCCAGTAGATGTGAGAGACATTTCAAGCCTCAGCTCAGAAGCCATTTAGAGATTTCCAATTCCTTCCTCCATTCCTTCCTCTAGTTGTTGTTATAAAAAAAATTCTAATCTACCCAAACTAAAAAAGTAGTAAGACAATTGCTCCATTTCAACTATACACCATACCAAGAATGACATGAATTTTTCCTTTTCTGTTACTCAGACTTTACTTTGCATGAATATAGTTCTCAGAGCTACTCTGGCAACGCACATAAGTCAAAGCACATGAGTTTTTGAAAAGTTCATCCTTTAGGGACCCAGCAAAATCAACCAAAATGAAACTGCAGTCTACCTTCTGTTAAACCATTTTTGCTAAAGAGAGTAGTTTCTCTCTGTTTTCTGTAGGGTTTGTTTTTATTTGGTTTGGTTTTTGTTGTTGGGGTTTAATTACTCTGCTTCCAATCTGATCATCTTTTCTATTTGGACAGTACCAAGTACTGTTCCAGGTTTCACTGGAAGAGGATGACAGAAATAAAGGAAAATGATAAAGGAATATAAGAACTATGTCATCACATAGACATGAAAAGGGCATTTATATAGTAAACATTGAGGCAGCATTATAGAAAGAAAAAGGACATTCTACAGAATGCAGGAGAAAAACCCAAGGATTCAGTAATTGGGGCTACTGTGACTGGGGCTGAAATCCTCCCTTAAATGTATCCCAACTAGATGAGAGCACATAACACAATTTCAGCCTTCTTACCCCCAAAATGGGGATTAAGAACCCAGCTCCCATCTATCAGGAGCCTTCTAAAAATTAATATATTAAACACTGCAAGACAGTCAGACACTGCAGTCCCTGAAGAGATGAAAAGAACCCAAATCAGAAACTCACTGCTAAGTACTGGGGTCCAAGTGTGTTGAGACCAGCCAGGTTTCCCCATATTGAGGCAGCACTGATCTGTTGCATTTGTTGCTGAAGTTGCTGAGCAATTCGTTTCTGCTCTTTGTCCTTCTGCGTGTCTGCAAATTTTACAACAATGGGAGAAGAGCAACCCTGCAAACAGCAATTCAAACAATTACATACTCGCTATCCCCAGCAGTCACAAAAATACTGCATTAAGACCCAGCCATTGGAAGCATTTCCCTCCTCCTCTATGCATATATACAAACATATACATATTCAAACAGCACTTTCATCAAAGGCTTAAAATCTTGTTTGCTTTTAATTCTATTCTGTATTTTGGTATTTTCTCTGCAGATGAAGTTTCTATCTCAAATTCTAAAAATAGAGCAGAATAAACACAAAGGTCCAGGAGCAGTATTTGTGAAGAAACACACAACTGCACTTATCCTTCTCTCTGCTGTCTACTCCCTTAAACTCCATAATGACTGCCTGACAAGTTACATCTGCTCCTGACACCCACTAACTTGTTTTACCTCCATGGTTTGTGCTTGGTGCATTGCTTTGATTGCTGTTTGTGCCATGGCTCTTGTTGTAAAAGTCACAAATGCACAACCTGGGGAAAGAACAAAAAGGAATCAAGTTGTTCACTACCTCCACAATTACTGGGGTGAATAAAGGAATGAAAATGCTTACTGGGCAGGGAGGGGGTGTAGGTGGGAATCACCGAAAAAGCTCAAATGCCAGGTTGAGTTGCAAAAGGCAGCCTCCAGCATCCTCAAACTACCAAAAAAGCTTCTTACTTTGCTTACCTCGGCTCAGGCCATCTGGGCCCCGTAATATCCTGCATTCTTCAATCTGCCCAAAGGGGGAGAACATCACTCGAATATCATTTTCATTGCACTTCTTGGATATCATTCCAATAAACAACTTCCTATCTTCTACTGCTAAGGAATCAAAAGATAAAGAGTATTACCAGCAAATACGTGCTTCCTAGATCTTATTTTGTCAAGTCTTCTCCATTAACTGCAGTTATTTCCCTTGTGTTTAGGATATGGGCTTATCAAAACCAGATTCCCAATAATGGACTGTGTCTTCAGTTTAAGATGATGCATATGAGGTACTTTAATGAACTTCATGGATGCCTGTTTTATGATTTGATGTTTCTAACTTGCTGACTACTTTTAGCTTGTGAAGACTGTGAACAACAGGAATGTAAAAAAAAGGGAAAAAAAGATGTCAGATTCAGCACTTCCGTGTATCTCTTCAGTTCCAGGTGAGAGAAGGCTTGAATGTGGTTTATTGGACTACTTTGATCATCTTTCCTCTGCCTATTCTATCTTTAGACTACCAACACATACCTAACTGCATATAAACAAGCAACTGAACCGCAGAAAGCTTCTTTCTAGCCTCATGCCATTCACTTAAATTTAGATATGCCCATTTCCTCATGCTCCTCTCTCAACAGTGGAAGCAACAGCAGTTGCTAAAACAGACCACTTTTACTTCTGTTAGTGATACGCCCATTCTGATCTGCACCAAAAGCACAAAAATAACATCTCAAATCAAACCATGGACCGTGTGGTACTGTTTCTTGGCTCTACATACTGATGCTACTAGATACATTAGAGTTGAAGAATATCTTTCAGTGTGCAGACTGTTTTAAAATAAATGGTTCAGAAAAACATTTCTCTTAATTTTTCAGTTAGTTGTTACTAAGGTCAGTTAAAGGTCACTTGAGGGAGTGAGGTGTATTTGAATTCAGAGCAGAATTTTATACTCTCGATTTACTTATTTAAGGATGCTAATCACATCTGAAACACTTTCTTTTAAAGGATGAAGCAAATTATCCAGAATGCCACTTGAAAATATAAAACCATTTAGACATACAACATTCATCACAATATAAAATACAGTATGATGAAGGCTCTAGCACATTTTGAAGCTTTAATAAAGTCTTCTCCTGTTCAGTGCTATGGTGAGGAGAAATCAACTTATTTGTTGAGTCTTCTGCGGTGCTGGAAAGGAAAACTCCAAACTATTCCAGCAGACACGACTTTAACTGGCCATTAAATCTTAATGTTGTACCCAATTCACTTTCTGGTCTCAGAGCAGAAAGCTGCTTTCAAATCCTTTTAGCAGTCCATTTTAGTTCAAGAGATCCAGAATCCCTTTTCTTAGTGGCAAGTTTGAATACTTTCATAACTAATGCTTTCTTATTTATTGTTGTCACCTTCACTTTTTATTAACACTCAGAGTTAAATAATAGCCTCAGAATTACCATCCTAAAATTCCATTAAACACTTTTTTCTCTTTCCATTATTTTCCCAGGATATTTGTATGTATGCGTTTGTATGTAATGCAAAATCAGTTTTAGTTTAGAGAACCTATTCTGTTCTCCTCCCAACAAAACTTCAAAAGAATTTCTCCTTTCTAGATATATTTACACAGGAACATGTCCTGTATACCCATGAGGGAATCTGCAGATGGAATTACTCCTACTATATGTTACCCATTTATTCCATCTTCTGTTTTCAATTATATTTAGAGGCAAGCTTTTTCAAACCAGGACTACCTTCTCCATGATGCAACACAAACTACTGCAAATGAAGAAAATAAAATTTGGCCAAGCCTCGAAAGTCTGAAACTACAGGATGCTAAACGCTTTCGTTGCTTATGTTGCAGCAATACAGATACATGCATGTATGTATGTACATAAACTCACAAGGAAATGCATGGATAAATGATCATTTACCTCGTGGTAGATGCTAAATTCTTAATCCATCTGAAATGGCCAATGTGCACAAATACTCCGTTTTTCTTCTCTACTGAACTGCTGTTAATTCTCAGTCTCTTTTGTACGCTATTGTAGTAAGCCCTGATGAAATGCACTAGCCAAACTCTCATTCAAGACCAGGACCCATCCGGGCCCAACTATTAATTGAGACTGCCTCCACCTGAAGGGCTCATCGATTCCCTATAAACTGCTGTGGCTGCAGGGCAGGCTCAAGCCCTATAAATCAAGCCCTGGAGGGGAGCCAGAGGAAGAGGCAGTTGGTCCTGGTCGCAGTGTGTTGCGTCTCGCTGGAGCTCTGCTCTGAGAAGTCCGGAGACAGTCCAGAGACTCGGAAGACTGCGAGCTCCGGCACATTTTATAAGAAATATTTTTGACTCCCACTAGCTGCAACAGGCCTTGTTTCACATTGCACAGACACTTGAAAAGGCATTTCTAGATTTCATAGAATCATAGAATAGTTTGGTTTGGAAAGGACCTTAAAGATCACCTAGTTCCTTTGACTAGACCAGGCTGCTCAAAGCCCCATCCAGACAGGTCTTGAACACTTCCAAGGATGGGGCATCCACAGTCCCTCTGGGTAACCTGTTCCAGTGTCTCACCATCCTCACAGTAAAGAATTTCTTCATAAAATCTAATCTAAATCTCTTTCAGTTTGATACTGTTATCCCTTGTGCTATCACTAGACACCTACATAAACAATCCCTCCATATCCTTCTTATAGGCCCCCTTCAGGTACTGGAAGGCTGCTAGAAGGTCTCTCTGGAGCCTTCTCTTCTCCAGGCAGAACAACCCCAACTCTCTCAGCCTGTCCTCATAGGGAAGGTGCTCCATCCCTCTGATTATCTTGACGGCCCTTCCCTGAATGTGCTTGAGCAGGTCCATGTCTTATGCTGGAGGCCCCAGAGCTGGATGCAGTACAACAGGTGGGGTCTCATGACAGCAGAGAGGGAGAATCACCCCCTCAACCTGTTGCCCCTCCTTTAGATGCAGCCCAGGATATGACTGGCTTTCTGGGCTGCAAGTGCACACTGCCTGTTTATATTCAGTTTTTCAGCCACCAATACCCCCGAGTCCTTCTCAGGGCTGCTCTCAATCCACTCATCACCCAGCCTGTATCCATGCTTGCAGGACCTTGCACTTGGCCTTGCTGAACTTCACAAAGTCGACACAGGCCCACCTCTCCAGCCCATTAAGGCTCCTCTGGATGGCTTCATTTCCCTCTAGGGTATCAACCACAGCACTCAGCTTGACATCACCCATACGCTTGCTGAGGATGCACTCAATCCCACTGTCCATGTCCCCAACAAAGATTTAAACCACCTTAGTACAAAGAAGAACTCACTGGATGTTTCCCTAACTGACAACGTGGTTCTACCACAAGCAGCAGTGGGGGAGATACTCTGAGTCATGGAATTTTAGAGACATCACTCACATTACCTACTATATTGAAAACACACCTTTCTCTTTCCACGTTTTTTCTTTAAAAAATAAGGCCTCCAATTCAAGACTTCATCAGAAGCTGTTAAGCAAAAGGGAAATCCTCAAGCTTCCTGACTAGCACAAATGATGACACCAAACTGGGACTTTAGTAAAGCTTACCATTACTCTTTTCACTGTCAGCTGGTTTCATCTGGATAGGATGGTGCATCTAAAATGTAAAAAGATTATTTAATCCCAGATACATTCACTTTGTGCTATATGAAATACATCCCATAAGAATTGTGAAAGAAAGAAATTGTAACCTAAATTGCCTCTAGAGAGGTGCGTATATAACACTACAAAAATTGCAAGAAGAAAGGCTTTCCTACTCATATGCCATCATTCCTCCTCAAGAGTATTATAAAAGCCATGCCCACTCACTTCACTACCATATTATTCTTTTGAATACTCCAAAATTCCCGCAAGATCTGTTATTATATAGATCTCATAACACTGATCTTTTGAATAGTTTTTTTACAACATTATTTTAGGGCAACATAACATGTTTGTACTTCAGTGGTGCTGGAGCTCAGAAAAACAAGACAGAGTTGTGAAGGAAGAAGGGCTCTGCTCTTACCCCTGGGAGGATCTTCATGTTGTGAAGAGCATTCTGTGCTTCTAGTGCAGCTTTACGGGTATAAAATGTAACAAAACAGCACCCTGCAATTGAAACAAAATGCTGGTGAGGAAAAAACACTCAACCTTGGAGTGCTGCACAGGAATTGCAAGCCGCACTTCCATCCTTCCAATGCAAAATGTGTAAGTAGAAGAGGTTAGGCACTGCAACAGGTAGGTGCTACTGATTGTGACAGTTTAAAAAAGATTTCCAAGTGTAATAAAATAGAATATGTTCAGAACTGACCCAACATCACTACTACACTATTAAAACAAACACTTAGATACATCTATTAGCTACTTCATTTTCAAACTCAATTATTTCCTAGTACCAAAACCCCACCTAGCTTCACAGGAAATATTGCTCGTAACTGAACTGCAAATCCAGGCACAAAATTTAGTAAGGATTTCATGTTTACAAGTATTCGATTTACATGAACGACTAAGATCTCAATTTCATATTTTATCTAAAACTGTGTCCCAACCAGTAACATTTTGATCGTATCACAGCATCACAGTGATGCTCTGGAGCAACACAGTATTAACTGGATGCTCTGCTTTGCAATTATAATCCATACTCCTCAAGCATCTCCATCACTGCTGAGCTCCAAAAAAAGAAATTATGATTTTTCTCAGCTCAGCTAATGACTGGATCACAGTTCAAGTACAATTAGACAAATACATTTAAAGACTTTATACAGTCCGGGCTCGCATGCACACCTGGTCACACTAAGCTCCTTCAGGGCTGTTTGAATAAGCACACAGATAAGACTGCAACTATGAGAGAGTGGCTAAACCCCCAAGTCTCTCAAGAGAAGTACAGAAGTTCTCACCTTTGCTTTGAGGAGGGTTTTGGCTCCTGTCCCGCAAGACATTGATTTCATAGACAGCACCATACTGTTCAAAAAGTTCTCTTAGATCCTTCTCACACCAGCTCCGTGGGACTTGACCCACAAACATTTTGATAGCATCTAGATCAGGTTGGTCTGGGTGATCCAGTGTGCCATTCATTTTCTTTGAGCTATGAAAAACAAGAAGGAATTTCTGGTTTATATATTCCTACAGATTCTAGACAAAAGCATGCTTACAGCAAAAATAAAGAAAAAATAATTTTCTACACATATATAAATATGGATGATGAAAATATACATATAAAGAGAAACGCTTGCACATTCCCAGTATGCATACCAGAGTACATTCTCATTCATTGGCAAGCTGTGTACTTGGAAACCAAGTACAGCTGTTTAAAACTCTGCTCCCATAATGTAGTCAACATCTGGGATTCAGGATATAAATCTGCTGAGATAACTGAAAAATATCACTAGTTCAACCATGTAAAATTTTACAGAAAAAGAAATCAGAACTGAAAGGAACCTAAACTCAGCCTACCTACAAGCCACCAAAGTTACCAGTAATCCCTGAAAATGAGAGAATGTTATTACAATGTTTTTAAATGAGACTAATTGTAACTGTTTCCCAAGGTGAAGATCCATCTTAAAACAGAGAAACGGAATCAACTGATCCAATGATAAGTTTCTTTAAAGGTTTACAAGGCAACACTTCTTTGTGAAACTAGGTAGCTTTCAACAATAATTGGCAAAAAACCAGGCTTAGATTGTACATGGACAGGCTGGGGTTGCACAGTCCAGTTAGTCACAGACTGAATCAGGTTCAATAATGTCAGGATACTAGCACAGAAAAAAGAGTCACTTCTTAGACTACAACAACACAGAAGTTTTGAGTATGGGAATCCTCAATAAGTTTCAAGGCATTCTGTCTAGCCATACGAGCAGTTTACACCCTATTAATAAAAGTTGTGGTATGCTCCACCCAGCCAGTTAACAGTCCTACACTGCTCTCTGTATTGAGTCCTCATTATTTTTTAGGTGCAATGTGATGTCTTGTTATCAGCACTCCCAGCCTGGTACACCAGAGCACCTATCCCTGCGGAAGTCCGACTGTAACAACATCCTATTGTAGCTATAGTGATTAGTTGGTTAAAATTGCTGATCAATCCCTGCATAATCTAGAAAGGACATGGGGAGTGGAACAGCAACTATACAATGATTCCCCCCACCCCCAAACTCTTTGTTGAAGAATACAGGTGTTCTTCTTCCAGAGTAGTCAGCTCTCTTCATCTCTGCTTTTTTTCCTTTGAAGATCGTTTGAATGGCTTATTAACTGCACATGATAGTAAACAATATTCCTCTCACTGTCCATCTGAAATCATTCCCCCCAGATAGAATTAAAAAAAAAAAAATCGAAGCCCTGTAACATTCAGTAATTTTTTCCCATCAATACTTTGCTGTTCAGAGCCTAAGGAAAAACTGATGCTAGGGAAAACTCATAATTTTATAGCTGTATGAACGGACCTTAAAACCAACAAAGCTCCTTACTAGAAGAGAAGGGAAGGGAATCATCATAAATCCTTTCACTCCTCTCCACCTTTCCGCTCAGAAAGGGTCAAATAGCCAAGAGGAACAATACCTTTTACAAAGATGTAAACTACCCCTTTTCATTTCAATTAAGAACAGTCGGAAATTGTTTACCCTCTCCAATAATTTTCAGCTCTGCCTTCCATGGGTAGCTTCAAGAGCACAACATGGCTCCTGTTAACTGGGCAACTTTTAACATGACCTCAACAGTATTCAAGGAATATTTTACTCCTAATTAAAAGGTTTAGTCTGGAGTCATTAACAGGGAAGAACAGAAAATGTTCTCCCCACAATTGATTTAAATAATCTGTTTTATAATACCAGCACCTCTAGCATACTATAAACAATATCGTCAAACAGCTTTATTCCTCCTTAGTCCTTATCGCCACAATTATCAGACCATTTTCCCCCCATCTAGAAACCAACATCAATTTTCCATAACCACCAGGATTTCTTCAAGAAAACAAACTGCAGGCTCTCCTATCTCTCCTTCCTGTCCCACTCTGCCCCATCAGACAGCAGAGGCTTGAGACAGCAATTCCAACCATCATTTTAGTTATAACTTAGACATGAAGAGAAAATACTTACACAGGGCTTGCATTCAAGGAGCAATGGTCCACCATCATCTCTGGGAGGAAATCCAACTTGAACGCGGCCATCACCTCAGTCTATGACAAACTACTAACACTAAATCAGTGTACTGTCTAACCCCCAAACAACACCACTTCCAAAAGTCCTGCAGGTCTTAATACTCAGCCACACAAAAACCACTCAAACCACAGAAACAGAAGCTCAGGGAGACCAGCAATAGACACTACAGAAACAGGCTGGACTGGGAAAGGGACATGGAATCCCAGATTAAAAAGGGGATGTGACCATGTGAAGGGAGGCTCAGCTTAATACACAATGAAAATGCTGATGCACTAGGCTTGTTTTGTGCAATTTTCCCTGGCGAAGCAGTACTGAGTGCACTGTCAGATAAACAGAGTGTCAGATCCATGAAGATAGCAATGGGTAACAGAGCAGAAAGAATACAAACTCCAGTCTTTCCATCCCCAACTAACTCCTTGTCTCCCAAAATGGCAGACCAAGGCCTTCAGGTTCAGACATGCACTTTCCAAATCAGCAGTACTCAGGTGTGAATTCAAGAGGTTCCTTCACTATAAACATTTTTAATACCTGATTTCACTCTCTTCACCTTGTGCTCTACTACCGACACTCTCAACTTCTAAGGCAAAAAACGCCAACCACAATTTTTCTCCAAACCTGCCAAAAAAAAATCAAAGCTAGGAAGATCTGATTACTCAAAAATTCCTTTTCTTGAAGACCATCAAAACCGATTCCTTTTATAGAAACAAAACATACACTGTTCTGCAAACAATACTTCATCATGCATCTATAAATCCAGATACACAGAGCCTATAAATGACAAAGAAAGGGAAAAAACCCAGTGATTTATTGAAAACCATTTTATAATCTTTGAGAACACTGATCAGAACACCTCAGCTGCTTCATCATTAAAACAGACATAGCATGTTGATCAAGGAACTGTGAGATGTATTTATATATGCAATACAGGCTTCTTGTTAAATCTCCAATATCCAAACTAATGGGGAGATAATATGGATAAAAATGGATACACTGTGAAATGCAGAAATATTTGATTGTGGGGAGTGAGTGCTGTAGAGGCACTCTACAGGGTCCTGGTGTGTCAGAGCACTCCAGGAGGAATGGTTAATTAGAGTCTAACATGAGACCAGAAACCCTTATATATGGTTGATATAACCACAAAATAACCTCTCAGAGAAGCAAGGACTGCATGCTGGGGCAGCTGTGATCACATCTTTCTCCTGTGTCAATGACTGCAATATGTACTTGCAGTTATTCTGACTGGCCAGTATATACAACTTTATTTAAGCTTGCACAGTTACAGTATTTCAATTGTTTTCTCATAAATAATGTTTCTGACCTCTGAAAAAATAAATTAGAAAAAGAGAATATTTCTTATCTTTTGGCAACAGTGAGGTTAATTAAAAGGGGCTAGGCCTTGTAATACAAAGAGATCTGCATTTCACTGCAAAATAAGAGAGGACATGAATTTCTCACACATCAAATATTCAACAGTAACTACTTCATGCATGCCCTTACTATGTGATAAATGTGAGAAAGCTTATTCTTTAAAGGAAAAGGTGTAAGCTATCTGCTAAGCAGCATTGTTAAGAACATGCAAATAAGCATTAGGGAGCACAGGTCTATTTTTCAGCTTTCAGTAAATTAAATTGTTCTATATACCTTTAGACACATATTACAGGCTTCCCACTTGAAAAATGCCATGTTGAGTAAAGCCCATCATATTAATCATATTCAAATGTTAAATTGAGCATAGAGCCCATTTCATGCATTTGTCTAAAATAAGACTGCAGAGAAAAACATTTCAGATTTATATGATTAGAACAACAGATTATAGGGTGTGATTCCTAGATGACATAAATCTATAGACCAACACTGCAAATTCTGGCCTTATCCAGGAAGATCAGAACTCATTCCTTCTGGTCTTTCACTCATCTTTAGCTTTTTCCAGCAGCTGCCATGCTTACTGTAGGTTCAATGAAAGACAATGCTGGCAACGCATAGTCTAGAAAACAGGTTTTAAAAATGCTACTGAGATTGATTCGTTTACTGAAGAAAATCACTACATCATTATGATTTGATCCTATGCCCACCCTTTTCCCCACCTCTCTGCTCCTCAAAATCAAAGTCCTGTCTTCTTGTTCCATTAAGACAAAACTACAACGTTACAGGTACAATTTGTCAGAAAGGAGAAATCAATACTACAATGGTGAATAAATATCTGAAGATATGTTAGCCAAGACTCAGTGCCTCTGGGTGCTATACTTCTGAAGTAACGATGGCAACCTCAGTGACAAAATACTAGTGTACAAACAGGTTTGGTTTAGTGTTATTTAGCTGAAGGCTTCAAGCTAGTGAAATTAAAAGACTCATAGATTCCACTTGAGAGCATATCAGAAAGAGTGGAAAAACATGGTATTTCACTACTGCACAGAAATAAGAATTAAATGAGAAAAAAGTGTTTCTTTAAAATTAGAAAAAACCAAGTCATCCTAACAATTTCTCACAAAGAAAGAAAAATAAGGGAGCTAAACACATGTATTTTTTGCTCAGATGTCAAATTCCTGCTGGCTTCCAGATCCATTCTTTGACTGGTTCTATTCAAAGGATAACAGAAACAATGTCTGAAATTCCAAGCTCTATGGACACTAGCTACACATTTAAATGTGGTACTCATCTGACAATATGAACATTAAAAAACTTCTACATACTACACATTAGATCTCAATTTTTAAACTTTTGAAGCCCTAGATGATGCTGCATAATGTGTCATTATATGCGGTCCTCAGAGACTGCAGAGTACAAATGCTGAAAGTTCTTTGCTTTTATTTTTAAGTTTACAGAATGACATCACATCCTAGGGCAAAAAAAACTCCCAAAATTCACCATCAAACCAAAAATCCTGTGTCATATTTTATTTCCTAAGAAAGCCTAGTTCTAATGAGCAATTAACTCTGAAAGCTGAAGATAATACCATCTTTTATTTTATACATTCTGTACTCAGACAGCATACACAAATCTGAGGCTGAGGGACTACTGGCATGGTGAGAGCAAGCTATGGGAAAGGATGTAGGCTATGGGGAAATCAGACACTGTGAAGCTCTGAAGGAGACAGGTCCTAGAATAAACTTCCCCTTGTATTATCTGTGCATACCCAGATTCTTACAGTGCTGCTGAATTGCAGTTTTGTTTTTAAACTGATAACCCCTAGGTTACATGCATCAAAATACAGTAGCTGCCTGTCAATATTTTGTTGTTTCATTGTTGATCGTGTAAGCATGTGGTCAGAATGTTTTCTGCCTGTGTTGAAATCCAAACTGTCTTCCCATGCCTCACTGGGTACAAAAAGCCCCTTACCTAGTTGCCAAAACTGCAGTTTCTTCCTCTGCCAATCTCTTTGGCTGTTATGCACTGTGGGTACACAAATCTGACACATTCAGAATATTGAATTTACCATCAAAATACATGAAGTTTTTGGGCTGTCTACAATTCAGATTAAATTAACTGAAAAACATTTTTATTTATATGAACTTTTGTAGAAGTTCCCAGGTGGAGAAAAGGGATAGGAGGGGAAGACAACTGCCTTCACCTTGGAAACACCAAAGTTTTGCGGTGCTCCCTCTTATGCATTTATCTGAGAGCAGATAAATGAGATCTAGACACAAATGAATTTTTAAAAATTAGGTAAGTAAATTTAATTCTAAAAATAGATCCTACTAAAAGCTTTTTTTCCCCCTCCCCATCCTCAAAATATTTCTGGGGAAAAATTTTTGAGGTACATCAATACATTCTTGATCTACTTCTCTGGCTTGTGAATGAAGTCCTGTAGCTCCTACTTCAATTAATTCTGTGAAAGCTCAAAAGGAATGAATTATGAACTTTCGTCTGACTGAAGAATCCCCAGGACTCCCAGCTCTCTGCCAGCAGATGAAACAGCAAGGCACCCAGCCTTCTGGCTTACAGGACAAGACTTTCTCTGCCTAAGTACACCTAGAAAGAGAAAAATGAAACAGCAGCTAAACATACCTTTTCTTTGATAGTAAAGACAAATTATAGAAGTAAATTATATAAAATTTATTTTGAAAAGTTAGGGAGTTCTTTCTCTTGAAAAAGGAGATGAAACTTTGCACTGAAGTGAACAAATTTGTTATTCTAATTAATTCCAAACAGTGAAGCTAATAAAAAGATAGACAAGAAACACACACAGGGACATTTTCTTTCATATTGTTTATGGGCCTCCCCAAATACATATGGCTATCCGTTCTTCCTGCTATGCAACATTCACTTCACACAGAATTTACTGCCCCACAATTCACAAAGCAGTTGTAGTTTCCTATGTTCACAGGAGTAAAACAGGAGTCTGGCAAAGGCAAATTGAAAACTGTTAAGAGGGAAAACACTTCTTAACTAAATTCACAAACAAATATTTTGTGGTATTGACTTCTGTAATCCTGTCAAAGCTTGATAAGGCTTGAACACAACTGCATGCAGGGATAATTTTCCCCACTTTTATTTACTGCACATACATAAAAATCCCAACTATTTTTTTTAAAACAGACAACCCATGGGCTATCTGCCTCAAAATACTGCATATAAGAATTACACCTTCTAGTTAACATTAGGAAGGAACAACTAAGTAATGTCTTCCTTCCTAACTAACATAGTACTAGGCATTATCAGAAAGAAATCGAAAAGCAGAATATATCCAGTCTGGCAGTTCTCAATGTCCCTAGTCACAGCTTTTTACCTTTCTAAATCAACACATGCAGCACAACATCTTCATGTGAAAATAGATATGGAAGAAAATGTTTGAATTAAACACACAAAAGTTACTGCTTCTCTGTAGCCACTGATATCACAACTATGAGGTGGCAAAGCAGTATATAAAGTCCTACACCTGTGTAAGTCTGTTGGATAAAGGAGCTCTGAACTAAGCTGGTCATAGTAGGAAATGAAAATAATAGGAAAAACCTATTGCTTGAAAATGATGTTTCAGAGAGAAATCAAGGGATTGAAAGCTGTGGTAGAAGAGAAGGCTCTGTTCCCTGTTTTGTACTAACTCAATGCAAAAATCCAAGCAACTTCCCTTAGCTCTTCAATTTCCAGATGTCACATAGACAGATCAGGAGGCAGTGATGCTCTCCTGGGGACAGAGAACTGAGAATACTGTTTGCTATACAATAAACCCATACACTAGAGAGGTAACCCTTAACACAAATATGCCAATACATATCAAAAGCAGAATTTAAAAAAAAAAAAAGCTGTTTCTATGGATATGTCTTACCTTCTCAGACCAAATCCCATATATCTCAAGATCCTTCAGTGATCTGTTTATTTATGTGTAGACCACAGCCAACAGCCACACCAGTTCAGAGCTACTTGCTCACTCATGGGAAAAGAGAAAGAGTTGAATGATCTATTTTGACTTCCCCTTCACTTAATGCTAAATTATTAGTAAATGAATGCCTTGATACATTTACTGGTCTGACAAATTTATTTAAATATGAACAGTGGATTCAAATGTTTTCAAGAAGGAATCACAGAGTTACAGAATCGTAGAATGGGTTGGGTTGGAATGAACATTAAAGATCACTTAGTTCCAACCCCGCTGCCATGGGCAGGGACACTTTCCACTAGACCAGGTTGCTCAGAGCTTCATCCAACCTGGCCTTGAACACTTCCAGGGATGAGGCATCCACAAATTCTCTCGGCAACCTGTTCCAGTACCTCACCACCTTCACAGTAAAGAATTCCTTCCTAACATCTGATCTAAACCTGCTCTCAGTTTGAAGCCATTCCTGCTTGTCCAGTCACTACATGCGCAGATAGCAACTAATATATACTTTCCCTTCTTTTTAAAATGCCTTGCAATTGCTTTCAATATGCCACTACACAACTGATGAACAAATTCAGTCTGTGATACACTCAATATCTGGCTCACTCCCGAGGACAACTTACACCAAATGGCACACAGTAGCTCTGCAATATGAGAGCTTATCTACCAGGAAACAGGTTACATCATCTCTTCAAATCTGAGCAGTCAAAAAAAACCCACCCCAAACTGCAGCTAGGTCCTGCTCTGCCAGTAACTGCTACTGACAGCATGTCTAACAAGAACTCTGAAGAAGCTGAATTATCCGTCTTAAGACCCTCTTATAACACATGAATGAAGTTCACAAAGTTTAAGGCAGTGGCCTACAAACTTACTCAATTTTTCTCTCATCTTCTGATACATTGCCTCTTCATCTGCTTGCTTGAGAGGGGACCCAGGATTGTGCTGTGAATATTCTGACCAGGCTGTGGGTATTGGAATTCTGCGATGTGAGCAACCCACAGCTCTGCAGACAATGATCTGCTCCTCTAGGGCAGACCAGCTGCATGATGCTACCCTGAGTTTTACTTTCTTAGTGCACAGCTGTCAGCTAACACAGCAGCATGAGGGTGCTAACTCAGTGCTTGACCCTCTGCAGCCATGTCTGCTGCTTCAGTGATGATGCTACAAAGGCTTGCACAGGCATTACCAAAGAGAGAAAAATGGAATAGACTGGCCATGAGACTACCTCCTGACAGTGACCTAAAATACCTATCTGTGACCATAAAATTTCTCATTACCCTATTGTCAATGGGGAGTATGCAAGCTGATAGCCTTCAAAGCATTACCTTGAGGTATATCACAACCATTCTTTCCAGAACCTGTATCTATTTAATTTTTTTTTACATAAAAAACCTCCAAAGAATTTCAAACATCTCAGTCTGCTATAGTGCTATGTACAGCGATAGACAATTCAGTTGGTTTATGTGGATTTTTCCAAAGGCACACAGTGTGTGCTCACTTCTGTTTTCAAGGAGAGTACTTGTGCAGTACTAGGAAAGTAGCACAGTGAAATAAGGAAAAAATATGCCTATATGTACGTAAAATCTTCAAATTAAGACAGTTTCCTAGAAACTTCATCTTCTCTTTGGTGTTTAATTATCTCCTTCTTATACCTGTTCCCCAATGATGTATTACACGCTTACATTAATCTTCATAGAAATATAAAAAGAGGTACTGGATTGTTTTCTTTCCCTTATATTTCAAGTTATTTTCTTTTCCTAGCTTTAATTTTGTAATTACAGTTCTCAATTGTTACCTTCAGAACAGTGATCTGAAACTTATGTTACATTTCTGTTTTTTCCTGATACATTTTAATTATTTTGTAGATTTCCTTGTCTTTTTCTGACTATAGGAACGAAGAGGGAGACAAAAGTCATAGTTGTGAATTTAAAACTAGAGTACAGGACACAGGAAAATTTACTGTGATGCAAAGAAGACAACAAAGGTCTGGCTGAGAAGACACTGCATTAAAGGTACCAGACATGAAGCATATAAGCAAACAAACTGCTAAAAGACCAAATAATGAATTTGAAGCAATCAATGCAGGACAACCCCTTAGAGCACCTGTACCTGTAACAACAAGCCTTAATGCAGGTTCCCTAGAAAAATTAATTTTGGCAAATCACAGACAAGGAATAAATATCACTTGTTTAACCCTCTTTGCAGGACATTTTACAATTAATAATTGATAACAGGAAAAAGCATTGATGTATCCCAGGGCAATTGCTTTTAAAGCAGACATGTACAGGTTTCTTCCCCTCGTTCTAGTATATTAAAGACAATAATAACAGGAACAATTAAAAAAATTAAAGCTCTTTGTCCTTACCGCTAGGTTCTAATTTGTTTTGGGG
>VZTH01003165.1:127618-149583 GCA_013397815.1 Aleadryas rufinucha | reverse complement strand
TTTTTTTTTTTTTTTTTTTTGGTAAATAGATGTGAAATGCCTATTTCAGGTACTGCTTAAACTCTACCAGAAGCTATGTAAAAGAAAATTTTGGTTTAAAATTGTATTTTTTTTTAACATATGCAAACATTCCAGTAGTCTGATTTTGAGAAGGATTTTCAGTTTTTATAATCACAGTGCTAGAACATAACAATGCTTGCACCTTGCAAGAGACAAAAAACTATGGAAACCTTAAGTACCTAAGAGAGGTCGGAAAGACCCGTAGACATTTTGGCACTGCAGACAGAAAAAACTTCTTGAGAAAGTAGGAAAAGTGGCTTGGTCACAACAACAGTAAGAGGAAATGAAGGCAGCTGTATGACACAGGAGACAAAGCAGGAAATGGGTATAAGAAGAGAGGACACACATTTCTACCCTGTGGAAGGACAGGGGACAGGATGGAACATTTAAGGTAGCAGCAAGGTTTGAGTTTTCCCCTCGCACCCTTTCTTTTTGTTTGTTGACTGAATTCAGACCCCGAGATGCACAGAAATACAGAGGACAAATCACACTTGCACTACAACACTTAAACCTTTAGTACAAGAGAATAAGAATATAATGTGTGCAAGCAATCTTGCCCTGAAGGCAAGGTACAGATCCCACTTAAGAGTGTCTTTGCTCTCTTTCTCTCCCCTAAAAGTTGCCCCTGAGCTTACAGAAACGACCTTTTTTTTTTTTAGATAGAAATAGCTGAAGGTAAACTTCTGGCCATCTTTTTGTGCAAGAAACAATCCTGCAAGCAATTCTATGGAACAGAAAACTTTAAATATGTTTCAACTGTTTTACTCTGTAAAGACAAACACAGTACCTATAAATCTGGTTTCAGATATCCCTGTACTTTCCAGTCCTTTCCTTTATTACCTGAATCTGCAGCTCTGTACTTAGTCAAAAAGATACACCGGAAAAAAACATTTTGCAATCTCTACAATACTTGCCAGATTTTTAAGGACTCATCTACACATTTTAGGACAGTTTTCTGACACTGAAACAGAGCCAGAAGTTACTCCTCTAGTAAGGACCTGGAAATCCACTCGTTCTGGGAAAGCTCTCAGCAGTCTGCTTGTCCTCAAGCCAAACATGCCATAAAGCATTACAACAGGCAAAGCAACTACATTTACACAGAGAATGCTGTGTGGTTGCATATTGGACCCAGGGGGAACAAGAGAACCAGCTATACAGTTCCAGGACAATATCATGTACAAAGATTGTTATATTAACCCGCAGGAGGAGAACCTCAGTGAATCAAAATGCCTCTAAGTTTATGGGAAGCAATACACCTTGTGCACATGTAAAGTGAAACCATAAAGTAAGAACTAGCCAGAGTTACTTTTTTTTACTTAAGAAATGTAATATGTTATCTTACCTCAAAGGAACAAACTACAAATTATTACTCTCCTTAACAAAATGTCTTAGAATAGCAGTTAGACCTGCATAAAAATTTTTCTGATACTCTTTTTTTTTTTCTTTTAAGTTTCAAGAGACCTTTTGGACTCAAAGCAACAAGTCTCAAGTTTCATCATCCTTTGCAGCTATCAGAACAGTCACACAAGCCATTTTGAGGAGTCCTTTAATCTCAAATTGTTTCTACAAACAGTAGCAGATACAAACAAGAATCAGTTAATATTATACTACAAAAAGTCACTATTTCTCTCTCATTTCATTTTATCCAAAGGAAAGCCTTTTGTTGCATGTCACCTGAAGAAAGTTCAAATGTAGCCTAGACAGGGCTCTCCAGGAGAGCACACTATGCAGTTCAAATAGTAATTGCGGCAATAATAATTTTTATGTCGAGCACCAACTTAGAGCACAATAAGGCATCATTTCCCCTTGGCATGAGGATACACAGGTAAAGCTCCAGAACTGTCCATGAGGCCAGTGGAGATGGAAATGGGATGTGGTATCCCTGAAAAGACAAACAATTCAACCTACCATATACATTGTGAGGTAAAAACAGAAGCAACAAGGGAAGTTCCAGCATCACTCCTGACAGAAAAGATGCAACTGATTGAGGAAGTTGTTATTTTGTCTCCTAATCAAAGCTGGGACTCCTGCTGCCTATTTTGGATAAGCAGCCATCTGCAAAACTTCACTAGCTTTTAAGCTACTCAGGACCACAATCTAAGTGCCAGAGAGTTTATTTCTGAAAAGTACCTAAATTTTCCAAGCCTCTAGAGTTAAAAGAGAATCAGTATGATAGATGCATCTCAGTTTTTCTAATCAACTATGAAAATGCAGCCATGTACATTTAAACATTTACTATTTAATAAGGTCTAAATAACCATTAGACACTGTAATAGGTTTCAACTTCAGGAAGAGCTAAGCCCAGAAAGAACGAAGAATACTATTCTGACTCAGTTCCTATAAACAAACAAATAATTCTGTCATCAAATAAATTTACATCTACTTTCCTAAACTATAAATGGCTTTAGAAGTATTGAGGAAGAATTAACTTCTTACACCAGAAGAGCCAAAATGCCTTCCAAGTTTCATGCAGGAATTACAGCTTCTCTCCCTGAAAAGGCAGCAGAATTGACAGCCCAACTGAAGCGCACCTACACCAATGCACTCAGCTGGGAGAAGTCTCACTAGCACCACCCTTTTTTCTTGTGGAGGACTTCAACTTACCAGATGTTTGCTGGAAATACAACACGGCAGAGAGGAAGCAGTCTGTGAAGTTCTTGGAGTGTGTGGATGGTAGCTTCCTGACACAGACAGTGAGGGAGCCAGTAGGGAAGGCATCCCACTGGACCTGCTGTTTGCAAACAGGGAAGGACTGGTGGATGATGCTGGAAGCTGTCTTTGGGCATCACAATCACAAAATGACAGCTCTTGATTCTTGGAGAAGTAAGGAGGAACTTTACAAGGAGCCAGTAGAACTGGCACCTTGGACTTCTGGAGGGCAGACTTTGGCCTGAGGAGAAGACTGGTTGATAGAGTCCCTTGGGAGGCAGTCCTGAGGGGCAAAGGAGTCCGGGAAGGCTGGATGTGCTTTAAGAAGGAAATCCTAAAGGCTCAGGAGCAGGAGATGTGCTGAAAGATGAGCCAGTGAGGAAGACCAGGCCTGCTGAGCAGAGAGCTTTGGTTGGAACCCAGTAGGGGAAGGAAAGAGTGTACCATCTTTGAAAGGAGGGGCAGGCAACTTGGAAGGACTACAAGGATGTTGTGAGGTTGTGCAGGGAGAAAGTTAGAAGGGCCAAAGCCCAACTAGAACTTAATTTGGCTACTGCCATAAAAGACAACAAGAAATGTTTTTTGAAATGCATTAACAACAAAAGGAGGGCTAAGGAAAATCTCCATCTTTTACTGGATGCAGAGGGAAACATAGTGAAAAAGAATGAGGAAAAGGCAGAGGTACTTAATACCTTTTATACCTTAGTCTTTGATAACAACTCCAGTTATTTTCAGAGTACTCAGCCCCCTGAGATGGAAGACAGAGATGGGGAGCAGAATGAAACCCCCATAATCTAGGAAGAAAGGGTTAGAGACTTGCATAAATCCATGGCACCTAATGGCATCCACCCATGGATACTCAGAGAGCTGATGAAAAAACTTGCCAAGTCACTTTCCATCATTTCCCAGCAGTCCCGCTTAACCAGGCAGGTCTCAGTTGACTGAAAGGTAGCAAATGTTACACCATCTACATGAAGGGTCGAAAGGAGGATCTGGGGAACCACAGCCTTTTGAGCGTGACCTCTGGGATGGGGTAGGTCATGGACCTACCAGAGCAGATCATCCTGAGCGCCATCACACAATTCACAAGAGAACAACCAGGGAATCAGGCTCAGCCAGCACGGGTTTCTGAAAGGCAGGTCCTGCTTGACCAACCCGATCTCCTATGTCCAGGTGACCCACTCAGTGGAAAGGCTTTTGATGTTGTCTACCTGAAATTCAATAAAGCCTTTGACACTGTTTCCCACAGCATCCTCCTGGACAAAGTGACCTTCCATGATGTGAATGGGTGTATTCTTTGCTGGGTGAAATCCGGCTGGATGGCTGGGCCCAGAGGGTAGTGGTGACTAGAGTTACATCCAGATGATGGCTGGTCACCAGTGGTGATCCCCAGGGCTCAGTATTGCGGCCAGGCCTGTTTAATCTCTTTGTCAATGATCTGAATGAGGGGATCAAGTGCATCCTCAGCAAGTGTGCAGGCAACACCAAGTTGGCTGGGAGGTTCGATCTGCCGGAGGGCAGGAAGGCTCTGCAGAGGGATCTGGAGAGGCTGGATCAATGGACTGAGGCCAACTGTGTGCGTCTCAACAAGGCCCAGTGCCAGGTCCTGCACTTGGGTCACAACAACCCCATGAGGCACTACAGGCTGGGGGAAGTGGGGCTAGAAAACTGCACAGCAGAGTAGGACCTAGGAAGGTTGGTCAACAGCAGCTGAACATGAGCCAGTAGTGCCCAGGTGGCCAAGAAGGCTAATGGCATCCTGGCCTGGATCAGCACTAGTGTGACCAGCAGGACCAGGGCAGTGATTGACCCCTTTACTTGGCATTGGTGAGGTCACACCTCAAGTGCTGTGTCCAGTTTTGGGCCCCTCACTATGAGAAGGACACTGAGGTGCTGGAGTCTGTACAGAGAAGGGTAATGGAGCTGGTGAAGGGTCTGGAGCACAAGCCTTATGGGGAGAACTTGAATGAGCTGGGGTTGTTTAGCCTGGAGAAAAGGAGGCTCAATGAATACCTTATTCTCTTTACAACTATGTAAAATGAGGTTGTATTGAGTTGGGGGTCAGTCTTTTCTCCCAAGTAACAGGACCAGACAAAATGGCCTCAAGTCACACCAGAAGAAGTTTAGATTGGATATTAGGAAGAATTTCTTCACTGAAAGGGCTGTCAAGCATTGGAACAGGCTGCCCAGAGAAATGTTAAAATCACCATCCCTGGAGGTACTTGAAAAAGGTGTAGATGTGGTGCTTAGGGACAGGTTTAGTGACAGACTTGGCAGTGTTAGGTTAATGGTTGAATTCTGTGATCTGAAGACTCTTCTCCAACCTTAAAGATTCCATGACTATCATTTGACAATTTTTATCTCCATGCCAAAGGCTTCCATTTCAGAAGGGGCTCCTATCTGCAGAAATTTTATTTGAACACAGACATGTTTCAGCATGGTAAATGTGTATACGACAAGAGTCAGTTGAGGTAGGATTGACTCCTTGTCCCAAAGCAAAGCTGACTCCTCCTCAATTTTATTCTCTGTACCAGACCAGAAGCAGAACACCATCAGTTTTATTCTGATATATCTCTGCAGAGTTAATCATAAGAGCATTTTATATGGGGATGCATAGAAACAATTTTATGTACCATTATTAGATGTTCAAGAAAAGACTCCATCCTCTTTCATTTGGACACCTTTCTTACTCACATTTAGGCAGGTGAATTCAACTTTATTTTGCTCTTAAAATGAGAAACTATAGATCTTGCACCAAATAAAAGTGACTTATTTTCATCAACCAGCAACTTGGAGATAATTTTGCTATTTAAATAATCTGATTATTTTGTTATGTAAGTAATCCAAATATATTGATTCTGGACCTGTGTTTTGCAATTGGAGAATCCCATGAGTTTAAAAAACTAGGCCTAATCAGTTTAGTCAGTTTCAGAAGATGCAAATTCTTCAGAAAAAAGCCACAAATATAATGACCAGTATTCCCTTTCCATTCTTCTGTATGGTCCTAATGGACAGTAAAGGAGCAGGGAGAGCAAAGTACAGAGCACCAGTCATTTAGAAAAGAAGTTGAGTGTTTTGCAACCCACACAATGCCTGGAGACAAATGCCCTCAAACCGGTACTTCCAAACGCAGAGGTCAACCACCAATTCTCTAAAAAATCACTCGAAAATGAAGGTGTTCCTGGATTTCTTAAACCAACTTTAGATCTTTCTACCCTGATGAGTAACATATGAAGAGACAGGATATCCTGCACTTTAAAGACAGATTTGTTTTTCTTTCTGATACAGACATAACTAAATCCTTCCCAATGTATTTATGAAAACCATAGCAAATGTCTGTCCATAGTAGAAAACAACTCTTTCCCCAAGACAATAAAAAACCTCAACTCTCCCTGGTTGGCTACAGACCAAAGCACACTTTAAATTTTTCTGCCATAGCAGAGGTGATTCACTGGAAGAGCAAAAATCACCAAACTTTGGTTGTGGTGATACTGATAGTGTTACTTAACACAGCAGTTACAGGTCAATTGTCTCAGAAGTGAACCGAAACTCGAGGTACACAGTATGAACAGTCTGATATATTCTTTTGTACTCCTCTGACCACACAGTAAATCATTCCAACTTCCTAAACCAGAGAAATAACTATATCACAGAAGAGCTTTTTACTGGGTTGTCAAGCTGACTCCGTTTATAATGCAAGCTACCATGAGAACCAAACATAACCAAAGGACACAGCACTAAACTCTCAGCTGGAAATTGTGTAAGAAAGGAAGGGGCAATTGTCTCAGCTGTCACATGAAACTATACCCTTACTGGACTTCTAGCACTAAGAAAACTGCACCAAAAGAGCCTCATATTTGACTCCACATATTTTCATACTGGACTATGCTCCCGTTCTGCTGCACATAAGCAAATTTGTCTCAGCCCAGAAGGAGTTGTTTCACTAATACTCACCTTTAGGGTTTCATGTACTACAGAATACTTCAGATTTGTTCTGGTCAAAAAGTTGCTATGAAGACATGCATTTCTACTTTGCAGTTATGTTTCTAAAATTATTAAATTACATATGGAGTTAAAGACGTCTATTGACTCAGTACTCACAGTCCTGAACTGTTAACACTCCCAACCCCCTCTGGCAGTACAAAGGCAGGAAACTGCAGAGTATAAGGTTCAGGGAGCACTGCTCACTGCAGTGGAAAATGACTGCTTTCATCACTGAATGTAAAAACAACTTCTCTCTAAACCTTTGAAAGGGAAGCTCCAATACCCAACTGAGGAATACAAACTGTAGTTGGTTCATACCTGCAGCTACACACCTCCCTCCAGCCGTTCCAGTCTTCACTCTAAAAGATAAGGAAAAACAGACATTGAGAACTCCAGAGTTAACATCAGATAATAACAAACATTACATGAACTCCACCTAGTAAAGCACTGAGGACTGGGAAAGTGAAGCATATTTCTAATAACTCCTCATGAGGTGGTAACAACCGTCATTAGACTCAAAACTGAAGTTGTACATTTCAAAAATACAGAGTAAATGAAAGGGTGCACCAAAATGGACTGCAACCACAACATGGCTGAAAAAAGAAGTCTTAGAGGTTCCTAGCAATGTTCGGTGGACTTACGCCACCTGTCTGGCTTTTTGGCTGTCACAACAGAAGCAGCTACCAACAGAGGTACCCACAATCCTAAACTCCTATATGACATTATTTTAACAGCTGCAGCACTAACAGATGACCATGAACCTGCAGATGGGAACTCATAATGTATGACTGCATAAATGGAAATGGATGAAAAAGCACTGAATTAGGGAACACAGAATTGAACAACACAAGGAAAAAATGTTATTTCTACATCTTAAGCTTATCATCAACCAGGAACCATACAGATTTTCTGTACCAGCACCTCATAAATAGCAGATGCTGCTTCATGATTCAGAGTTCTCTTTTTGCAAACTCAGTAACAGACTCTCAACACAAGCTAGTACATACTTAAATACAATACTTGGATTTTTTATTTGTGACATTTCTTGACTTTTTTTTTCCCACAAATAATTTCTTCTCTGCCTCCTCCTGGGTTATTTTGCAGAACTAGGCTGAACTCCCACATTTTGACTGCTTTGCAGGCCCCTACTTAACCTTTGTTCTGTATTTTTTTTAGTAAGTGAGAATAAGTGAGCCACATTTTCTCTTCTAACTTGCCATGTAATATACTTGGTTATTTATCACCTGTACTCAATAACCTCTTAAAAAGAGAGTTCTCTTGAGAATTTTCAATTCTTCTAAATTCTTCCTATCGGTTCAATTTATTTAATAAAGTGCTGAAGCCTCTAAAGGAACAAAGAATCCTAAACACAAGAACAATATTAATTTTCTTATAATATTTGTTGAAAACAAAACCCAATCCATGAATCTTAAAAAACTTAACTCAATTATCTGAAATGTGTATTTTC
Organism: Aleadryas rufinucha; assembly: GCA_013397815.1. Lineage (NCBI taxonomy): Eukaryota > Metazoa > Chordata > Aves > Passeriformes > Aleadryas > Aleadryas rufinucha. The sequence goes on along the minus strand of VZTH01003165.1, from coordinate 141,422 downwards.
AAAAGTATGCATTTTTCTTTTCTAGAATATTACTGAAAACTGACTATTGTTCAGGGAACACTTTACATATTTATTTTTGTTCTGTTTCACAACAACATTCTGGATTATGAAGCTCCAATTAGTGACTGAGGCAAATATGTTACCTTAAGACACTTCCTTTCACCTCACTCAGATTCCTCTGCTTTTTTGAAGTTTAATTACAAAATATTTGTTTATGGCCAATAAAACAGTCTCAGATTCCTGCTAACAGACCTTCTTCATGCCTAACTTCTAATATCTTCAACACAACATGTAACAAATTTTTTGCTCATATGCTAAGTTTCACTCCTTTGATAATCAGGGTTTTTTTCAGGAAAAAAAAAAGATATTTACAGCTACTTGATCTTGTGAATACTTAGGAGTATCTATATAAACAATTTTTGATGTTAAAAAGAAAATCTTCACTTTGCACATGTAACTACATAAGACTCTAGTGAATTAATTTACAAACTTCAAAGAAACCAAAAGTGCAGCTAACATAGCCAGAGGAACCCATAACTCTTGGATACCTTTGGGAAAAGAATATACACTTCACTGAATCAAAGCTAAAATCCAAGACAATAAAAACTTCAAAAACCAAGCAGCAAATCTGACAACCATCTGTAGAAAGGGAGAGTGCTCTTAAATCATAAATTGGTTTAGTATGGTTTATTTAATTGCATGCAGAACATAAATACACTGAATAATTTATCCAAGTTTATAGTGATGCCTTGAAGTGGCTACCTGAAAACAGAAGCTAGACAAGATTAAGAGAATAAAGCAGGTATTTATTGAGGGCCTTCAATAGGAACACCTTGGGAGTCAAAAAGCCTCTGAGGGGCTACACCCAAGATGGACGTCGGGTCACGGGTTTTTCACACTTTTGTAAGTTTGGTCCATTTGCATATCAGGGTTAATTCTCCAATTACAATTTCAGGTAATGATGTAATTACCCCAAGTTTGCTCCCCCTCCCCAGAGGCTTAGTTTACATAGTTCAACAAGGTGTCCTTGAGCCCAGGCCCAGAGAGGGTTTGTTATGTCTAACAGTAGCTACCAAGCTATGTGAAATTTTATAGTTACATACTAAACCAGTACAGGGGCTGAAAATACAAAAGCTAAATCCTAAGGCATCAATACATCAGACAAACTTGGCCCAAAGGCCAAAGAATCTGACAACTGTGTTTCTTCTCAGAAAAAATTGGGTCTTGGATCCCTCAGACTAAGGTATATACATACATACAGCTGGATGCTGCTAGCCATGTGTGCAGCATAGTCACTTCTGTAAATAACTGATGGGGCAGTAAGCTCTTGTGCAAACTAGGTTCTCCCCAGCCCAGCATTTGATGCTGATAGCTGTTTCCATAGCTGCATGAGTGTACGTTCTTAGTGCGGTCAGCAAAACAATTAATGGGGTAAATTCAGATCTCTCATCACAGCTTTTGTAAAAATTTTTCCTGAAGTTGTCCCCTGACTGCTGCATGTGAGTAGAGTTGTCACTTTCAACTACTGCACAAAGCTGGGAGGAACTATTAACACTACCCGAGTACTCCATGTAGAGAAACAAAGGTTTAACACTTAGATTTAATGGCCCTGCCAGATCTAAAGGTGACAAAATATAATCTCATTGCAACTTCTAATATGCACTATAATAGAAATAGAACTGCAGCTGGTAATGAAAACAAGTGGCTCTATCCACCAAGTAGTAGACAGTGGATATGAGCCCAATAAATCTAGTAATACTGCTTTTATACTAAGTGGTAAAACTTCGGTCTCACCAGCACCCGGGACCATCTAAGAGAATACCAGATCATTTAATGGATTCTGGTCAATGAAATTACTATAGCAGTCAGCACTTGTCTAGACCAGTTAGTTCTGATTTCTCATTACACTTTCCAGGAACTAATGTTTATGGGATGTCAAGGTTACCATCGGCAATTAAAGAGGCTAACAGATCAAACAGACCACATAGCCCAACCTCAGATACATCCTGGCGTCAATAGCCTCTCACATAAATCAGTGTTCAGTCTGGACTCACTGCAGATTTACATACTTTTAAGAACCCATGCGACCAATAATAAAAATTCGGGAATACAGAAAGAACTATTTCTTAGGAAGAAGTACAGGAGGGAGATAACAACGCATCAAAGAGTGACGGAGCAAGTGCACTACACAGATTACGAACCGAGAGTCCTCCACAAACCAGAGGAAGTTTCAATTTCTACACAGCTCAGGCCACAACCCACAGAAAGCGTCACTTTGTAGCAACCCTTGCTAATGAGGTAACAAGACAACAGAGATAGCAAGGGGAAACTCCTGTGGTGTAAAAACCTTACCAGAGAAGGAGCCATACTTTCTTATCTGAGAAGTGCCCTTCTACTGCAATCTTTGCACCACTCAAACCTCTCAGCACCAGAAAGTACTTGTTCAGTGTGAGGCCACAGCTCAGTCACTGCGCCTGCTCAATTTGTTTTGGCAGACAGAGCTGTGGAATACTGTTTTTCTCAGCACTGCCAGCACAAATACTAAAGGGTATACAGGGTAGCAGACAAGCTGTATAGTTAGCAAGTAGACCAGTTGAATTACTCATGACAGTATGAATATAAGAATAAGAATGCAGATTTTTCAACTTCAGATGTAACAGGAAGAACAGAATGAAGAACAGAAGAAGCGCACACTTTGGGACCATTAAAGATTAAGATGAAAAGAGAGGAAAACATTTTAAATGCTATACTTCAAGTTACTCTAACCAGGACATCATAAAATACTTAAGATTTGGGATGCTAATCATATTTACAATGTCTGTTCCATGTCCAGTCAGTAATTACAGCCCAAACACCTTCAAGATTGTTCATTAGGTCTTACAATCCATAATGAAAGTGTCAAAAGACACACTTTAAGAATACAAACCAATCCTATGATCTACTGTTGAAAACACGAAACTGGGGCTTAGAAGGCATAACTTCTATTATTAGCTATGGGGCTGAATAGTCACTTTTCGGTCCTAAGAGTTTCCATTTGTACAATATGGACAAATATCTTATGTCTTTGTGAAAAGATATTTTGAAAACTAGTGACACAATGTATTCAATCAGAGTCAGGAGTATCATCTCATTGTTACAGTTGCATCTCAGACGAAAACTTAGTAAACAACACCACCAAAAAAAATTTCCGCAAAACATCAGTCTGTTAATAAAGCCCAAAGAATCTCACCAGCAAAAGGTTTTAGCTTGCTGTCTCTCTCCAGATTATGGTATCAAGGGACTCTCAAAATATACCAGGTGTTGAAAACAGAGAAGGTACAAACAAAAGCAACATTTCATTTACTTTTTGAATGAAGGTCCAAAATACTCAGAAACATGCATTTGTGTTTTGCTTTACAGAGACTGTACATGACACAGGAAGACCTATCATATACAGCAGAGTTTGGTCTTCTTTTGGGTAAAAGATTGAGTTTTAGTGAACACAAACAATATTCTCAGTTTAACCACTAAGCCTACTCCTAGAAGGAACTGAACTTTAGCTGAACTTTTAACAACCTCATCCATCTCAGCCACGAGATACAAGTACTAACACTTTCAACTTACCTATCATTAAAGGCAAGATAAAAAAATCTCAGTGGGGAAACCATCCCTGTGCAATGTTTAGACAGCTTGCATAGCTCTGTGTTAAAAATTCAAGATGCTTACACACCTTTTTTCTGATTGTACAAAAGGAAATAGATTCAAAAGCAAACAGAGAATGAAGATGTATTGCAGGTCTCCCTGCAAAGATCCTCAAATGCAATCATGATTCTGTATTACCACACTTAAAATGCCAAAGGAGGACACAGTGTACATGGCTGTTTCCAGCATCTACTGCAAGCTTCAGGAGGAAAATAATTTTGAGGCGTCCCACTTTTGAAAGATCTAAATTGAACTGTATACAAAATTCTGAGTAGGTCTGAAATTCTGTATTTGCAAAATGTTGAAGTATAAACATTTGTATTTTATTTCAAAGATGCACAACTAAGAAAGACTGATTTACCTTAAGCTTGTATGTGTCTTGCTTGGCTTATATTAGACAAATACTTGCCATGAACTCTACCGTGCAGAATCTGCCATTGCCACGCCTGCAAACCAAAGAGTAAAAATATGCTCAATTATTTTTATCTTTATTTTGTAATAGGCACACGGTAAATCCTTTGCAGAAGTAAACGGATACAAATTACACTCATTTACATCTACAAAGAATTGGAGCTATTGCTCTATCATAACCAATGAATACTGACTCACATCAGTTTTAACAGCAAATAATTTTCATTAACACTTGAAGAGATTTAATATTGGGTGTATAGAGCTGAAGCTTTAAAAAATATTTCATACTATTTCTTTTTCTCCATCAGAGGCAAATGCTGGCATTGCTGTGGGAACAACAACTTAGGAATGTCCCACTTTTGCTCAAAACCACAAATTTAATACAATCTAACCATTTCACTGCAAAGCAGTTCTTACTAAGCTTCTAGTCCAGCTCTCTGAAGGTTTCTCATTTGTCATCATTTTGCAGCATCATTTGTATATATTTTAATTTTTTTTGCAACATTCACTCCCCTTTTCAGTATCTTTATATAGTATCTGAAACATACAACTGTAAATAATACAGAAAAACAAAACAAAAAAATCTGCATCCATTTACAGTCTACTGAAAACACATGAATACATGAATGTATGCAGCACTGCGAAGAGTCATTTTTTGTCTGACTACCAATCACAAATGTAATACAACACTTCAGATGAACTTTCCTCTGTCTGAAGAAGTTTTCATTCCTAGTTACGAACATCTGAATACAACTAACAGAATGCCTTTCCTACTGGTATCAGCAGCTGTTTACTCCACAAACTACCCTCATGGTCCATTCTGTGACCCTGACACACCCTCTCCAGGCTGCTCATCTCCAGTGGTTGATGCTGACTGATCCTTGCACCAGCAGAGCTCTGCTTGCTCCTTTCTCTTCCCAAGGCCTCAGAATCTCTCCCTGGTGTACAAGGCTGGATCCATAACCTGACCTTAGACGTTAGCTGGATGGGGGGAGAAGGATCAAGAGTGCCAATGTACTTTGCCAAGAACTAGAGGGTCAGTACTTGCTTGAAGTCTTATGCACGTATTTTCAGATGTTCTTCACTTACACACTTATCCATCAATGCTTTTCCATTCACTTTTCCTGGAAGGCACAGTATGACATCAGCTGGTTTCCAGTGCTAGCAGGAAGAGACTCCATAAACTTTACGGCAAAACCAAGTGTTATAAATACAGCTTTGGCTGCGTGAGCATGCACAACAGGCATAAAATAATTATCTTTCTGGATTCTCTACACCTCGTGCCTAGATTCTGGAGGCACCTTATACTTCCAACACCTTACATGCGACAGTCTATGTGGCACATTATTTTCTCTCTGTCCTCATATCAGAAAAGCTCACCAGTTTCTTCCCAAATGAACAGCAGGTTTTTCTGTAGAGCAGCATCAAACACAGCGTGTATCAAATACTGCATTCCTAAAGAAGTATGTTAAGACAACATTTAGGACTTCCCTGTCTAGAACCAAATTATATGTGCCCCAGCAGGCAACACAGGCAAACAATTCTTACTTAATATTTTCAGGTTATACTACTAAGAAGACTGGATACGAGCTCTCCATAAACATTCGACAGAAATGGGGAAGAAGTACAAAGGAATAGATCGAGATGCTCCTACTACAGATCCAGTTTAAGCTGGTACTCTTGCCAAAAGAATAGAGCACAACTCTTTCCTCACCAGCTGTCCACCCCCACCTCTATAGAACAAGCCTGAGAAAGGAAATAGTCAAGGTGTGATCTTGTCGACCAACAACAGGAAAATAATAGTTTTAACCCAGACATGCTCCTAGATTCAACTCACTGTACAACCACACAGATGGTCTTGGTCGCACAGAGGAAAGGAAAAACACATGAAAAATGGCACAAGCCTCTTTCAGAGCAATACCGGCAGATGCTCATTTAAATTACTCATGGAACTAGATCACCAGATTTAGGTACTGAGTTTCACACAAATCTCTACTGATTGATCCTTTTTAAAGGCCTCAAGTGATAAACAAGGCTTCCACTGCTTCTGTTAAGAAAACACTATGCTTATAAGAACTATATACATGTCCTTCCATATAATCATCTTCACTGTCCCAATTCTTTGTCAGTGGACTGCCTCAGATACTAGAGACATGTCACTCCATATTCTTGATTGAACTATATGATTTAAATTTTTAAAATCACAAGTAAATATTTTCCAACTTTCATTTATTCTTTCTGGGGTTTAATAGCTGTAATTACTTCATGATAGCAGTTATAAGTTTCATCAATTTGAAATGCACACTGGACTTAATTTCAAGTTCCTGTAATCTTCCCATATGTCCACTCTTAACCTAACTTTATTATTCAACTGCATAATGATGATATTTTTTAAAAAAGCTTATTTTTGTAGAAAAAAAAAGGCAGTAGGGCAAGAAGAAAATAAAAAATTATGCCTTCTTGTGGATTTTCAGTACCTTCAAAGGATATCAGACAAAAGTTAATTTTTCATTTGTCTCCAACCCTGATTAAACTTTTTCTGCAAACAGGGTAACACAGTCAATCTAGAATTGATTATTGGGTATTCTCCCTTAAACACAGAAGTATACAAAGCAAATAAGATTTCATGACTTGACAGCTTGGCTTAGCTCTGAACAATGTCACTTTCTTATATATTGCTTTTAGGAAGATTCTAACAAAATGGTATGATTGAAATTCCCTGGTGCCATTCTACAACCCAAATGCCCTTAGTGCACATATATTTAATTCAGTGTTCTATCCATTTATCATGGCATCTTGCACAGAATAGACTCACAATATTTTTTAAGCATGCAATAGCATACTTCCAAGAGGCCTTTGAAACTGCCTAATCATATTCCTGCTCCAAGACTGCAAGGGAAAGGTAAGCATGCTATGAGAAAACACTTGAAAGCCGAGGAATCATAAAACTCCAATCACTGGCCTCAAACAGTACCACAAATTACTTTTAACTGGTAACTCATATAAATGAAAGGTTGTCAGCTAGGGAGTCAGTAAGTGGAAAAGTGGGAAGAAAGGCAGGCAGAGGACCTAATTCTAGCCAGAATTCGGTAAAATACCAAGATACTTCAGGTAACATCCCACAGGCTGCATATTTACAACAAATTCCATAGATTTTCCACATGAAGATGGAAGAAACTACTGCAATATGTTCTCATTCAACAAAGAATGATCAGAAAACAGCCACACAACTAAGTTGCTAGAGTTCAGTCAGTTCAAGAAGATGACCCTCTGTCACACATCAATCACAGGTCCCTGCCTGCAGATACCAGTACAATCCAGACATTGCCAGGCAGTTGAGATCCACCAATTTGCCTCCAAAATGTCCTTCTTCCACATACGAGAGACACAGCTTTCTCAGGAGGAAATACACTGAAGACACTGCAGTGGTAGGAAAGAAAAATAATTCAGACTGGGTTTATGGAACATGGTCCTCAAAAAAAAAAAGGCAGAATCTTGCCAAAATCAATTTCACAACTGAAACAATGTTTTCCTGTCTCAAATTCCAGAAACAAGAGGCTGATGTCTATTTGCATAGATATTCAAAAGGCAGCAGAATTTTTAAGTGGACAGTATTTCTTAAAATTCAGAAAAAGTATCCTATAAACAATTGCCCTCTCTTTCCCTCTCAAAAAACTATTGCCACTGTTAATGGTGTATTCGATTGCTGCCACTATTTTGAGCACCTTTCTGCTACTCAAAGAAGATTGTATTTACAATTTACTACAGTGTAGCAGCTAACAGACTTTCTGCACTATTTGTTCATCTGGTCTACTATTTTAAAAAAGCAATTGTGAATAGTCATCCCAATGTGTGCAGGGCCTTAATACAAAGTTTATGCAAGCACAGAGTCAGGGAAATCTTAGCTTCAAGTTTCCAGCCCTTCCTAACAAGGTATTTCCTACAAGCCCCATCCCTCAACACCAACTCCCGATTCCAAACTAGGCAGGCCAGTGTCTAGCTCCTCATTAATCCCCACTGCCCATAACAAGCAAACACAGCACTCAGATCTTCCAGGACAGGATCTAGCTTTCATTAATCTTCAAGGCAGACAGTGACAACAGACCTTTTATGGAAGGATACAGGCCTTGGCTAATCACTCCCCAAAGCAGGAAGGGAGATTAAAATCCTCATCCCAGAAGACAGCAGCTCTTTTGGAGGTTAAATCCGTGTCTTTCTGATGCCACTGCCCTTCATTACAAACTGTCCCTGCAAGACAACTGCCTTCCCTCCTCCGTTTCCAGTGCCTAGACTCCCAAATTTGGATGAAGCGCATTTTACAAAAAAAGACAACATCCACAAACAGATCACCTTTCACTTGGAACACCAGTCATTCCCAGAGACGCAGAGACAGACAGACAGACAGACATAACAGAGACGGTAAGCGCTGGCTCTCAATTCTGCTCAGCAAACGCCCACGAGGCCAGCCACACTGCCTGGTGAGCCAGTGTGCTCTGCTGGACAAATATAGAAAGCAGAAAGTGGAACAACCCTTTCAGCAGAAGAGATTCTGCTAGCTCCCAGAGAGGGAGGAGCAGGGAGCTGAACCAGCTGAACTGCTTTACCCATACATGGTCTCTGAAAGAGATCATTGCTAAGACAAGTTCCTTTACACACGCACACCCTCATTCACTGTCACACCGTGCAAGGAAAGAAAAGAATTACAGTGTACAAACGTAAAGGAGTTACTGTTTTGAAATGAGTTCCAACTCCATTTTGCTTGAGCCCACCTTAATAATGCACAAATGTCTCTCACTATTCGCCAACAGAATCTGGGCAGCAACTCAGAAACAAGACAAAATCTTCCTCCCAGGGAATCCCCACATCCACCAGCATTTTAATAACTACTGAACTAGTAACATCTTCCTTGCTGCTTTTGGGCACACACATCCACATATTAAGTTCTTGGTTTGACCTTCTCCCCCCTCCAGCCCAAATTGAATTACAGCAATCTTTTTAAACCCTTCTCCCTTTTTAAGTACTGTCCTAAACCAGGAAGCATGACCTTTCTCACTGGTTGATACTAATTATTATGGTGACCCGCCATATCTTGTCTGTTTTCCCTGTAGCCCTCTTTGCAAGTGTTTGAACACAAATTAAATATTTTCCTATGCATTCTTCTTAAAAACAGAAGAAATGCACTTCTATGCAGCACCCTCTTCTCTCTCCACCCACCCCACCTGTTTCACATTCTGGCATGGAAAGAGCAGAGTGAGTGTAACTGAAGACCCAAATCCCTAGGTATTCATAGAAAAAAAATTGAAGAAGTGGCACAGTCTATTTTTTTTTGAGGACACAAGCATGACAGTTTGCAAACTCAAAAGCAGCTTCATTTATATAAAAAAAGGATAATTTTTCATGAGAGATTTATTACCACATGCTGCTGCCTATTGCTTCTACTTGGTGTATCCCACATCCATGTGGTGATACAAAACTACCTTACAGGAGTTACCAGAAAAGTTCTCTCATACACGTTAGTGGAAGCTGCAACTTCCAGCTGTATCAGGAACGCAGTATCCAATTCAGAACTCACAGAAGAGCACTAGTCAGGTAGTTCTGTTAATGTCATGTGCAAGTAGATGCAACAGTGATGGCATTCAAACCAACAATCTTCATATTTTTTCACATTTCTCATTATTGAGATAATGGTTTATGCTCCCTGCAAATTCAAGAAGACATCAGCATACCCAGAATTAGCTCTACACCTAAGCATAACCTAAATTATTTTCCTTATGAAAAAGGATCAAGAATATATGTCCTACTCTTGCTCCCCAAGAAATGCCTATTAAACTTAGTCTTGAAATAAATGAAAAAAATAATTTTAAACCCAAAGAAATTCCAAAGCAAATTCTGCATCAGACAATTAGTGTCATAGTAGCTTCCCCACTGTGAAATACAGACAGTACCACCTACAGCCAGTCTCTAATAGTGATCAAATTCTGGCACTGAATGCCAGAATGTAACATGTTACACTAATGCCAAAGTGTAACATGGGTGGCTTTACTCCATAAATATCACAATATTCTCACTTAACTTTTCCTCAGTGTCCAATGCATAAAATCATGGATTTCTGATCAGCGAAAACTGCTTTAGAGAAATAAATATACAATTTTTTTTTTCCCCAAAAAGATTTTGCATATTGGTATTTTTAAAGGTATCACTTCTAAGGTCACTTAGGATGGTGTAAGGATTTTTTACTGTTTTAACTCATTGCGCTCAGTTGTGCTACACATTGTACAGTCATCGAACAATCACATGCAGGAAAAAAACACAACAAAAAACCCAGAAGAAACTCATCACTAAGTTGACCTATCATCCAAGTATTTTTAATTCAGAATTTTAAATGGAGAACAGAAAATTTTTGAAGACAAATAACAAGGAAACAGAGGTAAGTAGAAAAAAAAAATTTTAAGATGCTCTGCTTTGGAATACAAAACTATAAATTAAAGAAGAATTACTTTTAAACTGTATTGTGCCTACACAAAATGCAAAAGTTAGATGTGACATTCAAAATACATTCCTTCTTCCTGAAAGATCAATATTTCATTGCCTTCTGAAGAAACATTTAAACTCTATCCTGTAAGATTTTGCAGAGATAATAAGATGCCTGGTGTCCATCCTGCAAATCTCTACATATATTAAGGAAGATGCTATCATTTTTGTATGTAGATTCAGACATTGCCTGCTAAATGCTTGATTTGAATCACAAACTCCTCTGCTTTGAAAAACGCAGACATGAATATTCTCTTTCTACCAGAGTCTAAAAAATTTGTGGACTGCATGCCTATGTTGGACTATCCTTTGAATTGCATAGTTTGGGACCAAAATAGCAGAGAATATGCATGGGTTCAGTGAAAGCCAGAATTTTAAGTGATAAGATGCTTGAAGAACAACAGTTTTACTTTGACATGTGAAATACTGAAATCTAGTGGATAACAACTACATTATTTTTGTGAAAGGTGCAGTACAAAACAGCCTGCAGAGAGAAGTGAAAGCTACTCGAAAGAACAGTTTTGATGGTGGTGAAAAAAAAGAAGTCAAGGTCCTGAAAAACTCAAATTAATTTAAGGTAAAAACAATGTAAGACAGTCACCTGTGTTCTTATATGACGTGGGAGAGCATTCAGTTCTGAGAGAATACAGAGCATGCAACCATTAGAAAAAATGTTCTGCAAAGGAAAGCATGCCAGATACAACACCAGCATGACACCAGATACTCAACAAACGCCCATCCTCTTATCCACATGCTCATTCAAGATCTCCTTGAGGTGTGCTGCTGAAAAGGACAAAGAACCCAAACTGCCTGTTCATTTGCATGGATTTCAGCAATACTCAGGCTAGTTATTCCACGCTGTATTAAAAGCAATTTAGTCAAACCAAAGTAAAAATCCCAGGGTGATATGGTTTTAAACCCAGTTTACATAATCTTAAATCTACCTGGGACTTTACCACTGCAAACTAAGCCATTAAATCAGTTATAAATCTACTCTAGATCAGTAAAGACTCATTATCAAAACTTGCAGTTTGTCAGTTTGCCACGAATACTCTGCCTCTAACAGAGCAGCCAGTAAGCCAGCACACCTTTTCTAAAAACAAAACATGCTCTACCAAGTATACTGAAGATACAAAAGTAACATGCATACATGGGACAGACAAGACAGCTTCTGTACAAGGATTCCTCTTCTAGCATAATGCTTTCACTTACATATCCCTCTGCCACAAACTGCATCATCTAAACTGAAATTCCTCACTAAGAGTTGGAGACTACTGAAGATTTCTGTTCAGCCATCTAGTTGCTCACTGTTCATCCTGAATTCAGCTAGCAATGATGCATTTTATTTACCACAGAGCTAAGACAGCTGGAAGTCTGAAGCTGCTCAAGATGTCAAAGATGACTTCCTTTCCCTGGGATGATGACTGTGCTACACTAGCTTGCTGTCACACAAATAAGCCTGCTCTGTCCATCACTGTTCAGACTCGTGAGCTATTCCTCCCTACACCAAAGCACTTGCAGACTCAGTGGCACTGCAGCTTTGAGGTATATTTTAGTTCTACTTGGTTGAGTCTCACATCAGGTGCAAACAAGATGATGTTCAGTTGATGTTTGGGAAATTTCTTGAAATGTGAATGCTGAAGCTCCCTCTTTTCACTGCTATGTCTCAAACACAAAGTGTCTTGGTACCTTTCTAAAATAGGCTGTAGACAGCAATAGCAGAAAATGCGGTATCTTGCATTCTTGCATTTATTCACATAACACAAGTATCTCTGATGACTGGAGGAAGGGCAATAAAACTACTGGTTACTTTTCCCAATCAAGACAATCTCTCTTGCCTCAAGAAATCTTGTAACAGGATCACCACTCAAGATCTTGTGCTGTGATACTTTGAGAAATACCCATTAGAGGCCCTAGATAACTTTTCTCAATTTACAATTCCCATTCTAATAAATCCTGAAATATTTCACTCTTCTTTGATTAATACTATTTTTTTCTCCTGACAAATACCTGATCAATGGATAAAAATTATATCTTCTTGCCTGAAGGCAGTTACCAAGGCACTGAATAACTCTGCACAGAGTCTTGAAGGACAAGCAATACTGAACATGCCCAGATTGAAATAAAATATTTCAGACATTCATGGTAAGACTGAAAAATAAAAAAGCAAAAATATAGATACGAGTCTGTTTGACTGTTGCTGCTGTCTCAGTAACCAAACTCACATTATGACTTGGAAAACCGGACATATTACTTAAGAACCGTCTCCAGTTCAACAGCCAGAACAGTGGGTTCTTAGAGCTAAGTATTAAAGACTAATAACCAGGAAATCTCAAAAATTATGAGAATTTGTCTCACTTCCCACCTACTCTAAAATAGGCAGTAAAGGAAAAATTAGAGTGGGCATTCTGAAGAGGTTTGTGGCAGATGACTCAGTAACAGATAATCAATAACCACATTTCAGAAAAATATGCAAGAAATAGTTAAGGAGCAACCTGCTCACAACAAAGTTTCCCAATAAGTTCAGTTAGATACCGGATTACAGGTAGAATCTTACTGAACTCAATGTGAATCTAAATATTTAAGAATCACATAAACATCTACCTTTATGAAATTCAACCAATTTCAGGATATTGTTGGTGATTTTGGAAAAAAAAAATTTACACGATATTATAAATATTTCCCTTATTTCAAAGCATCATATTTTGTTTCACCCAATGATTCTTCAACTGAAGTACAGGTTACTTGGCAAGGCATGGATTTATTATTAATGAGACAGACAACTATTGTATATCAATGATCCTGCCACATCTCCTGTTTTTCCCTTTAGAGAAGTAGTGCCAGGGAGCATGTTTTCAGAATCCCTGCTTGTAGCAGAAGAACTAAAAGAACCTTCCCCCTACCATGCAAAGAATCTTACAAGTGCATCAAGTTTTGGAGGCCTAGCAGAAACATGGACACAGTAAGAAGTGCACAGTACTACCATGGATTTCTTTACCCTATCTCCCATTGTGAAAGATGGGTAAGTTCTTCTCACTTTGTAGGTCATTTACTTTCAAAACACAACTACCTAACACATAAATCTTCACGTTTTAGTGGTCATGACTTTAGAACAGTCACTTTTTCAATTATCTGCTTTTCTACAGATGCTGTGTTCCTGCCTTTTTTTTTTTTTTTTTTT
>VZTH01003165.1:96209-125847 GCA_013397815.1 Aleadryas rufinucha | reverse complement strand
CCGGCGCAGCGCGGACCCGGCGCGGATGGGGGTGGTGGAGGCGCTGGGCGCCGGCGCGGCGCGGCTGCTCTTCTACCCGTCGCTGCTGTACACGGTAGCGCGGGCGCGGCTGCCCGGGTCCCGCCGGCCCTGGTTCCACCGCATCGACGAAGTCGTGCTGCTCGGGGCGCTGCCGCTGCGGGGGCGCATCCGCAGGGTAAGGCGGGCGCAGCGGGGCGGGCCGGGCCGGGCCGGGAGGGCCGGAGGTCCCTGACGGTGCCTGTGCCCGCAGCTGGTGACGGAGGAGAACGTGCGCGGCGTGGTCACCCTCACCGAGGACTACGAGACCCGGTTCCTCTGTTTTTCCCCCCAGGTGAGCCCCGGGATTGCTGCTGGACCCCCCGCGACGGGTCTCTCGTCGCTCTGTCTGTCCCGGCACAGATGAGGCTTTAGCCGCCTTCTGCCGTCATCCTGGCAGCGACCGCCAAGTCCTGTGGCAGCAAAGACGTGACTCGTACCTAAGCCGACTTTAAAAACTATGCGACAAACCAGTAAAACGTGAGCATGCGAGTGGCAGGGAGGGTCAGGGAGCATGGAATCCACGTACATCACTATACAGGAATGGCTTTTGAGTTGGGAAGAGATGCCAACTTCCCTCTTTTCCTTTAGCTGAACCACATTTTTTCAGTCTCCTTTAACTACTACTTTTTGATGACCAGCACTTAAGTTTTCATACACCTGATTTAAAGGGTTGACATTCAAAGACTGTTTACAGCCTCTCTGAATTTCTCAACTGTCTCAACAGGTTCTGAGTTTCTTTCAGTACAAAAACCAACCCAAAAGTTCACTGACCAAATCTGCTATGTCTGTTACAGGAATGGGAGGCAATGGGAGTGGAGCAACTGCGTCTCAGTACTGTGGATCTAACTGGAGTCCCCACCTTGGAAAACCTGCACAAGGGCGTGGAGTTCATCCTGAGACACCGAGCCCGCGGTAACAGCGTCTATGTGCACTGCAAGGCAGGGCGCTCCCGCAGTGCCACCATGGTGGCAGCATATTTAATTCAGGTTAGAAGGATTCTCTGCTAAATGGGGTTTATTTTCATTAAAAAATGGAAATAAAATGCAGACAACCTTTATAGGTAATTCTTGCTCAAGAAACCTGACCCACACAGGTCAATATTCCATGATTTTACAGAGTTTGGACACCCATTTTAAGAGAGGCCCCAAAATTATCCTGCTTTTTTGAATGCAAATGCAAATTTTGAATGATTCTGCTTTTCCTAATTCTTTCTGTGGAGGAACAGATTGAGGTGGGAATAACAAGTCACTCATGAGCGTAGGTTCACTGAGCAGATTAACATCCATTTCATATTTTCTCCCTTGTTCACTGGAGTGGTGAGCCTTCCTACGCTTTTCCATAAATACAGTTCAGGATCAAGAGAACTCACTTCAGTTTTCTGAATTCCTCTACCAACCCAACTGGAGAAACCAGCACTAAGAACAAAATCCTACCTGTGGATTCTTCCTTTTGTGTTATTAAGCTCTCCCTGGAAAATTTTCCATTAGGGCTGAAGGGAAAATTTTCTCACTAAGTGCTGAAATGCGATGGGAGTACCAATAAAGTCTTTTTAAAAAAATTTAAAAAGCAACCTGCACTTTTGCTCTGGTCTAGTGGGACTAAGACAGGAAACTATTCACAACATGAAGGAAGAGTGAGAGAGACAGAAAGTGGAGGGCCCAGGCAGCAACCATTCCTCTTTTACTGAGAGACTCATTTCATCAGTGTGTGACTTTCAGGCCTCTCTGAGAGGAACATCAAGTAAACCTAAGGGGCAAAGCAGCAGCAAGCTTTCTAACACCTCTAATATCGCCTGTAGCCTCCAAGAGGGTTCCATTAACTGGTGGAAAGATGGAATGGATTTTCACTTGCTGGGTTTCTGCTTTTGCAGCTGCATCACTGGAGCCCTCAGGAAGCAATAGAGGCCATTGCCAAGATTCGTCCCCACATCCTTGTTCGACACAAGCAAGTCCAGGTCCTGGAGAAATTTCACAGGAACATGATCACTGGGAGAACTGCATAACGTAGTAAGAACTATCAAAATCCCCATCTCAGCTGCTATAAAAAAAGTTTTTATGATCTAAGAAAAGCTTAAGCATTTTTCTTCTTGACCATCAATAAAGAACTGTTTACATAAATTACAGTAAAGGGAAAATAGGGCTGTTTCATCAAAGCTTTCTTTCCTTATGGCTAATATCCTAGATCTCTTGGAGCCCCATAGTTCTTTTCCATACTTCAGTGCTGAGCAGAACTGCAATCCACAGGAAGTTCAAAAATATTTGTATTTGAAGCAAAGAGAAAAAAACAAAATACTTTGTCTCAGTAGAGACTTTATTCAGATTCTTACCCAAAGGGTTACAGTGCCAACAGAGAGGGGTAGGAGGAAGTGGTCTTATTTCTGTCTTTTCACCAACACTATGTTATAATTATAGGTGGGGATTTCCTGTACAGCAAAGGAAGCCAATGCTCTAAAAATTATCTCCCTCTTGATACTAGGTGATGACAGAGCAGTAAGCAAGTACTCATTTGGTTACCACTCCTCTAAGAGAAGTGCTGAATATAACCGAAGGGTCCTGGGGTCAGTTCTGGAATCTGTCTGCCAGGCCCTCCTTCTGCAATAGGACATAGGAATGTTTAAATGGGGGCATCCCTGGGGGACACAGTGCACGTCTAACTCTGTGACTGACACAGCAGCAACACACAGTCTCCTAGGCAGTTAAAACTAGCAGTCTGGACCAAGGATGTTGTCCATATGCCATAGGATTTTTTAGTTGTGGATTGGTTCCAGGCTAAAATAGCCATTTGCTGCCATTTGGGCCTCAAACGCAAGCAGCTTATCATCAAGGAATCAAAGTAATAGCATTTAGTCCATCTGAAATCTAAGATACAACAGTTCAATACAGTTTCAATAGTGCTATGTAAAATAGGCCCACAGTCAGAAAGCCTGTACTTCCTCTGCATGGGTACAGAGGATGGGGTCTTTAGTGGATGTTGTGAGCCTGTAGTAATTGGGACTGGTGCTGAGGGTCGCAGGTGACTTCAAGCTGCACAGCAAGACACTGTTGCTGTCTTTCTATCACTGCGCCTGTTTAGGCCAGGACAAACTGCAGGTTAGTGAGCAGCACTTTGATGCCACTTGTGACTGTTACAACAGAGGTGGCTGGGTTAAGTTTAAAAGTATTTGCATCGCCCTTTTTATAGCGGTCACGAAAGACATAGATGCTGCCATTGCAGCTGGCAATTTTCCACAGGGATGGTACTGAGCTCCAGGCATCTGGGAGGCATAGCCGGGTGAAGCTATCCAGTAGGGGATTGTAGCAGAGCAGTGAATCCCCCTCTGCCACAATGAACACCACATCCTTGTGCACAGCAGCGTGCATGCGCCCTGCGAAAGGCAGTACGTATGGCTTCACGTGGCATTTCTCTGTGTTGGTATCATAGCACTGAATGAGCCGAGAGGGCTTGGTGAAGAAGTCTAAGTCATTTTCCTCCCCACCCAGCAGGTAAATTACACCATTAAGGTTTACCCCTGCAGCTCCAGAGACTGCCACTTCCAACTGGCTGGTCTCTGTCCAGACGTTGTCTCGTACTCTGTAATATATGACAGCATTAGAGAGAGTGTCCTGTAGTGTTTTCCCCCCCAGTGAATATATTGCATCCTTGCTTGGCACAGAGACCAGGGTGTGCTGGAGCCGGTCACGGGGCAAAGGAGCACACCACTCCCAGTCTATAGTCGCATTGTTGCATTTCCACATGCGTCGTGGAATGGAGCCACCAACGACGTATAGGTCACTACCATGCTTGCAGGCTGCGGTGATCTGGTGACACAGGCTGTTCTGGCCACTCACACTTATGGAGTCATCATCAGCACAGTGCAGAGAGACAGCGAGCGAATGTGTACGTGATGACTCCTTTCCAATCAGATAGATGTGAACATTTTCTCCAATCACCTGGGCAAAAGGAGAAGAGTGTCAGCAGAATTAGATATGTTTACACAAACATCAGTGATGCTCAAGACTGAATTTTTCAGTTTAGGACCCACCTGTGGGCCTGAGGGGTATAACCTGCTTCCCAAGTCCTGCCACCCTACAACATTCAGGATTCAGAGCCTCAAGGCCTTTTCAACATACCATTCATATCTGACACAGTAAAAGAGCCACAGACATCACTAGAACACAAGTGTTCATGGTTTACGTAAGGGCCAGTTACATCACTGATGGAGTACAGTTGTTACAAGGGGAATGCCAAACATAGATTTCTGAACAGTTTCTTTGGTAACTGAGGTGAAATAAGTTGTGGCACTGCTCCAATCACCAGTGACAGCAGCCTCAGGTTAAATTAAAAAAAGCTGTCAGTGGGCTTGCTATTTGTGACACTTGAAAGTATCCTCTCACAAGCACCATGAATTTCAATGACATTTGTATTTTGTGACTTTCAAGTCACACCTGTGAGCAGAATACCCTGCCCTGAGAAGTGTGAAACCAGCAAGTGCTACACCAGCCCCAGAACATAAGGTCTTTTTATACCTTCAGACTCGATCGCAGGGTCTCTGAAAAGCCCGCTCGCTCCTCCTTGTTGAAGTTGATCCAGGTTTCTATGGCAACTGCTGGATTCTGAGAACATGGAACGCCATCTGCGGTTCGGGGACAGAAAGGCATTTGTGGTATCTAAACAAAGGTGTATGTACTCAGGAACACCCTTTTCCTGTGGCTGCGTTCCCCCACTCCCACCACAAACCCTACTTTCTGGAGAGGAAAAATAGACATAGGTGTTCATGGATTTTGTCAGACATGATCAGCACTGCCAGCCAGCCAGCCAACTACATGAAATTAATTTTGGTAACTATAAGAAGACAGAGCCACCAAATCTTAAGCACTTTGGATGAGTTTCAGCAATCTATTCAGGAATCTATGTCCAAGAGAAAGAGGACAGGAAAGAGAACTTACATGCTGTGTGACGACGACAAATACTTTCTTAATTAATCATTTAGGCAAAAAGATTCTGTTGCTGAGAATCTCAGCACCTGCCTTTCTTTCTGGCTGGTCCTAGAAACCTCTCTAGCAAAAGTCATCTACAGAATGTGTCTGAGCACTGTCAGGCAGCTGACCCTCATGACTGAACATCTGGTGTTGCTGCTATCCTCTTAACATTTGGAAATCCCCAATGAGCTACTAAAGCTTTTCTTAGCTATGTGACAGTAGGAAACACTCAACAGACTGCATCAAATTTCAGTCTCTTTCCAGACATAACTGGAAGTTTTGGTTAAGCCATAAACTTGCATTGCCATCATCAGTACATTACCTAAAAGATTTTAGGTATTTCCTTCCAGTTTGAAAGCCAACAATTATGCCTGTGTTCATTAAGAAGCTTCCCTACGAAGATTCTCTGATTTTGTAGTCTGTTCTCATGACAAACTCTGAATTCAATGATGCTGAAGGCACCAGAAAAATTCCAACACTTTTCTCTATAGTGGAAGTGAGCAGAAAAAGTGTAGCACAAAAGCAGGTATTTCAACTCTATTTAAAAGGATTCCCATAAGCTAACCATCACATGTAGTGCTTAAATGGAAAAAAAATGGTTTTGAAATTAGTCCTAGAGTGCAACAGAAGGTAAACTTAATAAATTACTATTTCATGAAATTAATTTTAATCCTTTCCACTAAAAGCTTCCTCTATTTAATTCTCTATTAACTAAACAAAGATGCAGGAAATGCAAACGAAAAGGATCTTTCCTACCAGCAGTAGGGAAGTATTTCAGATTTTAATCCATTTAATGAGCTAAGTTGTGGCATAAATACTGAGTAATGTGACTCTACATATGGAAATAGATGATGCATGAAAAAAAGTTATACTGAGCAATTGTTTTTATTTAGGACCACAAGCGCTAAAGTCCATAGCCCTATTATGTGGAATCCCTGGGACATTAAAGGTGATTGACCTCTACAGTTTTATTTCATGATTTTAGAGGGTTTTTTTAAATGAACTAGCAACTTACTTAAAAAACTTTAGCTAGATAGATATCAAAATTACTCTAAGTTTATCACCGTTTTTGAGCTATCAGTACATATACTCAATGTAATAGGTTCTTGACTGTAAGTTTCTTTAGATGCAATAGAGAGAATTTAATGCAATATCTGTAAAGACTCTCATATGCATAGCATCAACTCTAAAGGCTAGTTTAAGTCTTATGGATAGATTTGCCAGTGTTCCAAAGAAGCCAGTCATGGTAGGTATATTTTTGTAACAGCATATAAAGCACATGACACACAAAGTATAGTTACTTACTCAGTTACAAAGAGTAATTAAAAGCAAGAAAGAGGCACATCTCAATGTATGAGCTGCTTCTACATTCTTGCTTCCTCTAGCAATGATACATAACTGCAGAAAAATGGACTTGTGACTGTAGCATCCTGGAGAGGTGACAAATACTGGCTGTACCTAACTAGGGCAGCAGATCTTTAAGGATTGGTGGAAGCTGGACTAAGTTGTTTTTGCTTTGACATGTCCTTCACAACACTGAGTCATTGCATCCATTACTGTGGAAGGCTATTACCTTTACAAGAGGGTAATTACTGTACTACTCAAGATGTTACAATGCCTCTATTTCAGTCAGTTGAGTACTAAGTAATCCTAACAATTATATACAATTATAAATAACACTAAAATAGTCTAAAAATATGTGCTCAAGCCTTCTTACAGATGTTCAATTATTGCATTACTATGTTAAATGATTATGAGCTAAAGGGATAAAAAGGACTTTCATCAGATATTTATTTCTGGTAAGGCTTCTTTGTTTTACTTTTAATGCAAACAAAAATACAACAAATTGTTGGAAGTTGTGTTTAAAGAATGTGTAATACTTCTAACTTCAACACTGTTGACTCAGGAACAGCTGTGAATTTCCAGCATCCTCTATGTCCCTTTTCTATAGCTTAGATGTTTCATGTCCAGTGACAATTAATAGTTTGGGGCTTTTTCTGATAAAGGTATCTAGAATGTTTTGCTTTCCTTTGCTTAGCTAAGTCTCTGAATAGACAGTGATTATGAAAGGTTGGATCTTTCCATCCATTTCGTTCACTACTTGACCAGACTCTGAAAGTCTCTTTCTACGTCCACATCCTAGGCAGTTTCAAGAACTCCTTACCTGTAAGGATGTCTGTCAGTAGGCGGAGAGGCAGGTGTAGGAACTCCTCTGTCTCCTGCAGCTGAGACAAATGTGACTTTGCACAGTGTTTGGCAGCTGTGTAGAGCTCCATGTCACTGTGTTGATCTGCCAACCACATGACCTGCAGACAGTTTCTAACCTGCACCGTACGGGCCAGAAAACGGGAGCACTCTTCAAAAAGGGCAGTCAGCTGGTACATGTCTGCCACTTCATAGGTTTCCTGCAACTCCTCTGCCCTCAGCTTTACAGTTCCATGGTAAATATAGTCCACAAGGAGCTGAAAGACACTCTCACTAACATCCTGCAGCTCAATCACCCGGTTGTGGGCCTCCTTTAGGTTGGAAGTGAACATAGAACGAAAAAAGCAGCTCTGAGCTGAGAGGACCAAACGGTGCAGCTGGAATTCTTTGCCTTCCACTGATATTGTAACATCAGCAAAGAGCTCATCCTCCAAGCATAACTTCATAATACCCTGGGCCACGCGGCCTGAGTGGGAGCGGTCAGTAAAGGTGTAGTTCACAAAGTAGTTTTCTTCTGCAGAAGAGCCTCCAGTCTCTTCTGACGAGTCCATGGTGCTGCACAAATCAGACCTCCAGCAATCTGTAAAATCACAATAATTATATGGCTTTCTCTCACCACTAATAAGATTATGCAGCACTTCAGGGTACAGAGAAAAATTAAACATATTGGTAAGAGTCCAGCATATTTTAGACTAAACATAAATAGCACAGCCAGAAACTTGTGCTTGAGCTTCAGAATCTCAAACAACAAATGAGAAGTTGGCATAATTAAAATTATAATATATACCAAACTTCCAGTACAGTGAACATCACATCCCAGCAGGGCTGGGAGACGTGTATATCTTTTCACCACTCATTTCACTGACACAAAGAAATGCAGCAAGTTATTCAAGTGGAAAGTCCAGCAACCGCCCTAGGAAACCGCAAAGCCAAAAAAGTGGCAGCAGCATAGCTGGACTAGAAGTGAAAATTATTACAGTATCATACTAAAAAAAGAGCACAGGCAGCAGTTCATATCATCAGGAGGTGTTAATTACTGTCCAAACCCAAGGATGAATCTTTATCAAGGTGAACTTGTTTTTACAAAAGGATGCATGAGATGTCACCCAGACATAACCACCAGTCCTTCAAGATAACCAAATGAGATAACTGATGGTTATGCTGTTTGTTAATGTGCCAGTCAACTTCAGCATGCAAAACAACGTTAGATGTTGCTAGTCACTGCTTCCCAAGTGGAAAGGGGAACAAAATTTAAAAGAAAACACCTCTTAGCAGGTACCACGGATGTTTGCACAGCTCCAAGTAGTTTGTGGGTCAGAAAAGCTTCTGAAACATAGAAGGAGTACTACAGGAAGGAGCTCTTTTTTACCATGGCTCTTGACAGCATTAGGAACAGTTGCCTACCTGCAGTCATTTTAGACGTTATTTTTACAACTGAACTACCAGCCATGATGTCTGATTTCACAAATTTCTTCAATTAATAATGAACATTATTTCAAGCACAATGTTTCACAAAGATGTGATTTTTTTTCTCCAGCAGATTCAGTTACTCTTCCATGGTTTATCTTGTCAAATATGCATTTTCTTACAATTACTCTGCTTGATCAGGAGGGCTCCTAAGTTCTTTGCTCAAATTCTGTTCATGGGAAGTAGTGTCTAATCTCTAATTGCCTGGACAAGTCCATCTCATCTTTGGTGATCACCTGCCTTAATTATACTCTTATCTCGATTTTACAGTAGTTCTGGTCTGTTTGAAAAGTACCTATACATTAATCTGTAAGAGACTGAGGAACTGCAGTCAGCATAGAACATATCAGTACTATTTTTCCAGCTTTACAAAGTACGAGCCTATCCTGCAAATTGGCTTCCACTTCGGTTAAAGCTCTTTATCCTTACAGTCAAGGTGCTTAGGAGCTTCAGCCCAGAATGCAGAAGAGAGCACACAGAGCACACCACGATATGGACAGATGAACTACTCTGCCCCCTTGGCATGGCAGAACCAGCTGCCCACACTGCCCTGCACAACTCCCAGAGGACTGATGCCAAGTCACAGAAGAAATGCCAAGATGCAGCTAAAGACTATGCAAATCTCACATCCTCCTTACAGAAACCCAGACAAAGCTCCCTGTTGCACCCATGGTGACTCTGCGATAAAGAAAGAGGCATGCAGGACAGTTAACTGTCCCATAAAGCCAAATCTTATGCTCCATGCGTTCTGTAGGCCAGGCTATCAGTGACAGTGGTTTAACCAACTCCTGGTACACCTCCTTCACGGAATCACAAAATCATTTAAGTTGGAAAAATCCTCTGAGACCATCGAGGCCAACCTATGACCGAACACCACCATGTCAACTAGACCATGGCACTGAGTGCCACTTCCAGTCTTTCCTGAAACACTTTCAGGGACAGCAACTCCACCACCTCCCTGGGCAGTCCATTCCAGTCTCTAATCATCCTTCCTGTGAAGAAATTCTTCCGGATGTCCAGCCTAAAGCTCGCCTGGTGCAGCTTAAGCCTGTGTTCTCTCGTCCTGTCGCTGGCTGCCTGGGAGATGAGGCCAACCCCCACCTGGCTACAACCTCCTTTCAGGCAGCTGGAGAGACTGATAAGGTCATCTCTGAGCCTTCTTTTCTCCAAGCTAAACAAGCCCAGCTCCCTCAGCCGCTCCTCATATGACTTGTGCTCCAGTTTCCCTCCTTCGTTGCTCCTACAGGGTCGCGGATGCCGCGGCGGCGCCCGGGACCGGGGAACCCCTAAGCACAACTGACAGCGACCCTAAGGTCCGGGGCGGGGAGAAAGAAGGAAGGGCGGCTGATCCTCGGAGAAACGCAGATTCCCACCAGGGTTGCGCTGACGCTTTGCAAGGTTCGGCGCTGGCTCAGTCCGGGGGCTGCCGGCGTCCCCCGCCCTCCGCGCCCACACCTCGCCGGGGCTCGCCGGGGCTCGCCGNGGCGCGGCACCGGCGGCGGCGCGGGCCCGGCTGGCCGGGAGCTCCGCCACGGACACTCGCCGTAAGTGCGGGCCGGTTTGGGGGCGGGGGACGGAGGGGGGCCCGAGGCGTGCGGTTGTGCCCCTACCAGCCGGCGGGAGGGCACCGAACCGCCCCACGGACGTTCCTGGGCGGTGGAACCGCTTTAGTGAGCGTGTCGGGAAAGGGTTGGTCCTGTCACTTGTAAACCCTAATTGCGCAGACAAGTGGTTGTGTTGGTAACCGTGCTTGCTCTGGGTACCCATCTGCCTCCTTTCTCAGATGGAGAGCCGGCCTGCTTTTTCTGTGCAAATCTGTGCCTGGGCAACAGCTTCGTAGCCCCTCATCGCCCTGGCTCTTAAAGGTTTTTAACCGGAACAGTGAAAAAACCCACCCCAACAGCGCGAGTTCCTAGAGTGTTTTGATTATGAGGGGCTTGCTTAGATATTGACACATCAAACAAAACCAGAAAACAAGGTCCTTTCTAGACCCAGGTTGAATGACATGAGCACTACCTAAGCTCAGATTATCATCTCTGCTGCCCTCCTTTTCATCTTGTTATTTACTTCTCCATCATCTTGTTGGACAATTACTGCTGCTCTTTAGAGTCAACAAAATTTTAGCACTGACACAAATTTCCCTTGTTATCAAAGTGTGTAGTTCCACGTTCTCTGTAGCACAAGTATGTTGCTATAGTGTAGTCTCTGACAGACAGCCAGACTGGTTAAAGGGAGTTATGAGTCTTCTTTCTGTAGCTTTCTGTATTCCCTGTCATAATCTTGGAAACTGTTTTTCTCCTTAGCTACTGTCAGACCAAAAAATGAAGTAGAACAGAAGCAGCTATGTGCTTTTGGGGAGTATGTGGCTGAAATTCTGCCCAAGTATATCCAGCAAGTACAGGTAGGTGCTGTTTGAGAAACTGTTCTTGTGGTGGGACAGGATCCAGTGAACATACCACTTGTTTGTTACCTGTTTAGAGAAGTTGTTCTGGGGAAGAAAAATGGTCAAAATTCCATGAAAAGTACTGCTGTTGTTAAGCCCCTTGATCTGATGCCTTTTCGTGTCTGCTATGTCTCTTTCTTTGAGTGTTCTGCTGAAATCAGCATAATGTTCGATCCTGTAGGTGTTTGTACTCATGCCCTTCCTGCTGTTCTGTTTTCATCAGGTGACCTGTTTCAATGAACTGGAACTTCTGATCCATCCAGATGGGATCATTCCTGTCCTGACCTTCCTTCGCGATCACACCAATGCCCAGTTCAAATCCTTGGCTGACTTGACTGCTGTCGATGTCCCGTCTCGGCAGTACCGCTTTGAGGTAGGAGCTGCTCAGAGGTGCAGGATTTGGAGGGCTTCACAAGTACTGTTGGCTGTGGGTGCTCTTGCAGCTCTGACCACTTTTTTTGGTTTCTGACAGAAGAAAATTTTGAGAGTTGTAGACAGAATTTCTTTAAGTCAAAGGCCTCCAGCTGCTGAAGAAGTGGAATATTTTTTAAATTCAATATTTTTCTTTCAAAAATCAAGGTAGTAGATTCATAGAAATAATAGAAATACAGACCCTAATTTATTCATTTTTTCCAGTCACCAAGGCAGTATTAAACAAGGCTTTAAAATTCCTTACAGAGTTTTGGGATTTTTTTTCAGTCTTCTTGTAGTATATATTTCCTCCCCAGAGATTATAATAATCCTCATAAGCAGCCTTTGTATTAGACTCTATCACCATAAAAGTTGGAAATATTCTCTGGTATCCAACTCATTAGCTGAAAATTAAGTATATTTTTTCTTAGCTTTCTCCCACTGATAATAATTGCAAGAGTGATTGATAGCCATTTTCCTCAAGACAGACTATTGTCAAATATTTCCATCCCTCCAGTAATCTCTCTTTTAAGATTTAGTATCTTTCTTTACTTCAGTTCTTCTTCATCCGTCATGTTTTCTAAGTGTCTCATAACTTTTCTCACACTTCTAAGGACCAAAGTGATAAGCTTTTGGAACCTCAGTTGTAGGAGTGTCTTCTAGTGGCTGGCTATGAAGTGCTGAATGTGATCCTGCTCATAAAGAACATTTGAAATAGTCCCTGCATGGCTTTGCTTAGCCAGTGGTGTAGTGCAAAGAGATCCATAAGTGCTGCCTGTTCCTCTGCTTCAGATCGTGTACAACCTGCTGTCCCTGCGCTTCAACAGCCGGATCCGTGTGAAGACGTACACTGATGAGCTGACGCCTGTTGACTCAGCAGTGTCTGTGCACAAGGCAGCAAACTGGTATGAAAGAGAGGTGAGTGCTGGTGTGCTTGGGAACAGAATCTTTGTGGAAAGAGGCTGTAATTTCCCGATTAAAGCGATTCCCCAACGCCCTCAGGAAGAAAGAGCGAAGTGTTTCCCTGGCTGCCTTTTCAGAGTAGGAGATAAAACGGTGTTTGATTTGCTTTTGAATGAATTCCTGCACCAGTTTTGCTGGCAGTGTACAAAGCCAGGCATGCAACTGAAATTTTATGGACATAACACATGCAGGTTTTGGGGAGTTTTTTCAAATATAATTCAACTAACCTGTCCCTTTCATTTAGGTTTGGGACATGTATGGTGTTTTCTTTGCCAACCACCCTGATCTAAGGCGAATCCTCACAGATTATGGGTTTGAGGGCCATCCGTTCCGGAAGGACTTCCCACTCTCTGGTTATGTGGAGGTAGGAGATACAGTCATGTCTAAAGTTACTAAGTCTCCCCAGTGCTCTTTTCTGAGTTCCAGTACTGCTTTACAATCATTTGTCTGAAGGATGTTTCACTTGTCTGTATTTCAGAGGAGTTGTATAAATTTGCATGGAAATTTGAAGTATCACACAAAAGATCATCCATAATAAGGCAGCCTAAGGCCAGAGAAATTGAGCAAATGTTATGTGCTGTATACCAAAGATAGTTGTCAGGGAGAGAAAGTGCTTCTGCTTTCAGCACATTTTCTGGGAGATTAAAGTTTCCACTGCAAAACTGAGATGTCTAGAAGGATAAAGGACTGAACCATTCTTGATTCAGCTGGAACTTCACTTTGTTGAGTGTTTGTAGACCCAGATTATAAAACCCTGGTTAAACTGACTCTTGCTGTTTATCGTTTACTTCTGTATGCCAACCACAGGTGAAATGAGAGTGTTTGGTATCTGTCTAGTTTCAAATGACTGCCCTGCAGAAGCAGGCGTATTTGGTGCAGTGTTAAGACTGAGTTGAGTTTCAGGAGGAAACAGTGAAGTTCTGCAAAAAACAGGCTGTTTTAAGAAATGTAGAAATAACAAAATCCTGCAAGCAAGGATAAGGCAGCATCTCCTGAGCTGGGGTTCAGAGATCTGGACTGGCACAGTGAGGATAAAGCAAGCCAGTCGGAAGTGTCTGGTACTCACCTGCATTCCATCCTGGTTGTCTTCTTTTTCTCCCCTTGTTCTGAGTGTTATGCTAAAAATTAGAACAACTAAAACCAAACAAATGCCATATTATAAAGATTCACGATTATAGTCCTCAGCCATGCAGACTCAGGATGGGCCACCTTATTTCAGTGACTCAGGAGAAATTCCTTTGTCAAATGACAAATTAAATGTGTTATTCCACGTGAGCTTCATGTGGACTGTTAGGCTGGGCACTCCTAATTCTGGGGGCTTAGTCATGGCACCTGAGGTGCATGGTAGCAAAGCAAAGTGGAAGGTTTTCTTGGACAGTCCAGAGATCTCAATAGCATCTGAAGAGCTCATTTAGTAATGAGGAGAACTGAAGCCGTGGCAGAGGCCTGTGGGCCTGTGGTTTTTCCATGGGTAAGAAGTAGAGTTGTCTGCACAGAGCGTGGTCTGGGTTACTACTGGGTCATTGTGCACAGAAAATAAAGATGCTCCAGGAGCAGGGTGAAAGTGACTGGCCTGTGTCCTTTGCGCTGTTCCAGGTGCGGTATGATGATGAAGTCAAACGAGTGGTGGCAGAGCCTGTGGAGCTAGCTCAGGAATTTCGCAAGTTCGATCTGAATAGCCCGTGGGAGGCATTTCCTGCCTATCGTCCAGCTCCAGAACCCCTGAAAATAGAAGCAGGAGCCAAGAAAGAAGATGTCAAATAGCAGCAGAAGAAAGCGGATGTGTGGCACCATCCTTCTTGTTCTAATGTAGTATTTATAATAATAAAAATTGATATGAGATACTTGCCTATTGTGCTCTCAGGAATAATGTTTTCAAACTAGATGAAAAGCACAAGGCCAGGGAATGCTAATTTACAATACTTATGATCCGGCTGGTAGATGTTTATCTGGTGCTTTGAATTGTAAAATGGGGAATTTGTCTTCTTGGTTTGCAATTTGAACGGAGTGCAGGCACTGCCTGTGGCTAAGTGTTTTGTGAACACTACTCCTGCTAGCAGTCCTGCAGGTAAAAATCAGGTGAAAAACCTGAGCACTCCCTAGGAGACTGCACTGAAGCAGCTGTGGGACTTGAGCAATGGGACAGCAGTTTCTTAGCTCTGGGATGGGTGTTGGGAAGATGGTAATAATAACACAAACAGGCAAAGCCTGGGTAAATGGTTCCAATACAGTTCCTATCAGGACAACAAAATGTACCTTGGTTCAGACCAAAACAGTTATGGAAATCTTTGTATTGTTTCCATGAGAATTAGGTCAGTGCCTTTTAAGGAGTTGCAGGTAACTTCTGATGTGACACTCCCTCAGTCTGGCTTTTTCTTCGCAATTAAGCAGTCTTTATTTTCTCCAGCATCTTCAGAGTGTGTGCTTTTTCTCCTGCAGCCAAAAATACACCCCTCCCTTGTCTCATAGACAAGACTCTGTGTCTTTTTGTCAGTATTCCAGTTATTTTGAGCTCTATGATACAATAGCATTACCACTTTCTTTGCTCTTGTGGAAAATAACATTTTTTTCCAAAAAAGCTGGAAGAATACTGTAGTTCCAGTCCACCCACCACCTGTTTGATTGGGATTACATTACAGCAGTCATCAATTTATAATGTCCCTTTTCTTTGGTCCAGAAAATGCCTAACACTGTTCTGCGTCAGAAAGCTGACTGACTTCATTAAGATCTGAAAATTATTATATAAGGGATTTCATAAAATAATTCACAAACTGTCTGTAGACATTCCCTGAATCAATACTTAAGCTTTTAAATTGTAAAAGCGCTAATTAAAATAGAGGTTTGGGGGAGTTTAGAGTATGGGATGGAGGAATAGTAAATTCAATTAAGGAAGAAAGATAACTACTTGCTGTGACTAGAATGAGATCTCTTTTCAAGAATAAAGATCTGAACTGTATTTGAAGGATTGGGTTTCATATTTGTTTCCACTCCAGCCTTGTAGGCATGGGCTGCTTAATTTTTTTTTTCATTTTTTTTTTTAGGTTTGGTTTCTTGGGGATGTTTTGGGTTTTTTTAGTTTTTTTTAAAAATTTTGTTTCAGGCTGCTGTGGCCAGCAGTGTTTGGGATGTGACTCAACTGTGTTCTCTGGTTAAAATTCATAGCATTTGCCACTCACCTTGACAGTCACAGCTCTACATGGGAAGGAGAAGTGAACACAGATCAGCAAAACAATTCTTAGCTCCATTTTCTGTCTTCAGTTAGCTCTGTCTTAGTTCCAGGATCCATCTTCAATTCAGCAGATTAAATAGGAAATTAACTTCTAGCTCTTCCTACAAGATGTTCCACAGCTGGTTCTGGTTCCTTTGCAGTGGCTCTCATAGCATGCTGGTGCCTATTGCGCAAGACGGAAGAGTTCCTGGTGCCACTTCTATCACCATGAAAATTCTTTATAAATCACATTTCCTCTCCATGTTCTCCTTCATCCCAGGTTGCTTGAGACACCACACCAAGACTTATGGTCTATATATTATGGAAGATATATATTTCCCAGCATGGTAAGTCAGAGGTCTGATGGCAGCAGGAACACAAGGAAATCTGCGTTTTAAAATTCATGTTTGTGCAGAGGGAGAATTTGATCAACATCAAGAAATGTCAGACATGATGCCTGTCGAGTTAGACAATGTGCAAGGTTTGCTCAAGAATGTGTGTACTGGAGAAGTAGCCAGCCCTGTGGGAACAGGCATTGGCTCCAGCAGGTGTTTAATATGTGGAACAGTTGCTAGTGGACCTGAATCTCTTCTCATTAGTGAAGCCTGGGAGATCAGGAAGACTGCAATTTACTCACCTAGGCTCATTATCCCAGGGCACAAGAGGTTGCACAACCTCACAGAAGTACTGCCAGTGTTGGCACTCTGCCTCCTCCAGGGGCCGTTTTGCTCATGGAGCCTACTCACTCTGGGTTCCTTGTGGCTGGTGGACCCTTGCTTCGTGCTGGACAAGGCTGTGGTCAGCTTGGCCAAGCACAAAGCTGTCTTCCAAATCCTCTGTCCCTGCCTGTTGCATACTGCTAACTTCCATGAGGCTTGTTTGCCTGGTTTGCATTCCTCAACTGCAGGAGGATGTGGGATGAGATGTAAGTCAGATAAAGTTGACTTACAGACACACTATACAGAAGAGAGATTTTCTGGTACTGAAGGGACAAATAGACTTTAGGCGATGACTCACAGCCACCATGTTGAGCTTCTCCAGCTGAGTAGGTTTTGCTGGTGATTTCCAGAACTCTGGCATTTCCCCCTACAGCCAGGCAAGCACTCTGTCCTCCCTGAGGATGTGGCTATTGACAGTGGCAGGGTGTCCACCCACCTCATGGCTACACAGTTGGTATATGCCCATATAACTGATCTCCACTCAAAATTCAGACAGGGATTTCAGCTGAGCCTAGCATTCCTGCAGAACAGAGCTTATGGCACTGCTGAGGGACAGGCTGGATGACACTATTTTACATATCACCCATCACTATTCATCCCATGACATTTTCTCCAAGTTGTGCAAGG
The DNA here is from genome assembly GCA_013397815.1 of Aleadryas rufinucha. NCBI lineage: Eukaryota > Metazoa > Chordata > Aves > Passeriformes > Aleadryas > Aleadryas rufinucha. Next base: position 108,786 of record VZTH01003165.1, on the reverse strand, counting down.
CCTGAGGGTGTCTGTGCAGTAGGTGTAGTGGGATGGGGCCCTCCCTGTCACTTTTACACAGCTCTTCTTCAAGCAGCCGATGCTGCTCACAAACTGAAACAAAAAAGACAAGGAAAGCATCCTCATAAGGACTGGCAGCACCATACCTGGAAAATACCAGTATTACAGAGGTCCTTCTGGTTACAGTCATCACTTCACTCCTTCTTCCCTTAGGGTTTTCTTACTTCTTCCACTCCAGTGACTCAAACATCACCTTTTCTGGGAGTTATGTATGTCCTTCTTCCTTCCCCTCTTCCTCCAATCTTCTTCCTTCCCTGAGCATCTGCCAGACAGCCAGTGAAAAAGACGAAACCAGTCAAGGTGTCCCTGCATAAACCTGGCTTGTGATGTTTTGAAACTGCTCCAACAACAGACGGTATGGCCAGGGGAGTGCAGAGTGGTAGGGCTGTGCTCAGCTGTGAATACCTGGCAAGGACAAAATCCTTCAGGAGGAGCAGGTGCACTGCCTAACATTGCTATTGTACATGCAGGGACTCTGTGCAGCTGTCAGAAACTCGGCCTTGTTTCTGTGCAAGTATTGCTGCTGTACAGACAGCTAAGGAATTGGTTCATCACTCTGAAATTGCCTTTCTGTGTGGGATAGTGAGGTAATTCTACAAAATTCCCCTAGCTCAAGGCAGCATCCACACTGATGCTTGTCAATCACCTGCCACTGTGTCAGTCACCTGAGTACAGCCCCCGAGCCTCCTCTCTTCTCCCTCCCACCAAGGTGGCTATCCTCCTCTAGGCACTTCAGCTGCAAGCTGTTTCTAGGAAATTCTCCTGTTGGCAAAATCATGTACGGCTCTTAGACATGTTGGCCAAAATCCTGTTGGGCAATCCTCCTCATGTCAAGTGCTGCAAGCTAAAGGGATGCTGTTTCATGGCCCATGAGACACGGGGCTTTTCCATAGTGGCTTCTAGACAAGGTCGTGTGTACACTGTGGACTAAAAGGGACTCTGGCACAAAGCAGAAGGCACATCAGTCTCACTGCATACATAGGCCATCAGTGTCTGTCTCTTGAGTAGCTTGTGATTCACAGTTTAATAAAAGAAGAAAGGGATGCAACTGAAGAGTAAGTGGCAGAAAATAATGAAAAACAAAAGCAGTGCAGCGTGACTTGAAGACACCTAAGGCTATGACAGAAATGCAGGTCTTGCTTTGAATCTGAACTGAGGGGAAGAGTGGCTCTGCATATTGTGGGCCCCTCTGTGACTCTTCCATTATGTGCTGCTTCTCTTGGCTGGTGTGAGTCCAGGTACTCCCAGCTACAGTTACAGATCCTGAAAGTTTCAGAAGATCTGGTTGTTTGCACACAGACAACTTACCAACCAGGATATCATCCCAGCCCTTAGTAAATTATCTGGTGACAGTATGTCCTGACTGATGTCCTGTAACTTGCTGAGCAAGGGATGCCTTTCAGCTTTACCTTCTCTCTTTTCTGGGCAGACTTCTTTCTCCCTTTAACCTGAGGGAGATGGTAATAGTCCTTATTTATACATATTATTGCATATTCGTATAACCCAGGCATCACATACTGTGCCATATAAAGTAGAAATACAGAACAGTTTGACTGGGGACTTGGCACTAATACATGTGTAAAGATGTGTAGAGAACAGATACCTGCTGCAAAGGGAATCAGATGAAGTTTTGTCTATGTGATTTAGAACATCTGAGACGGACCGTGCTCACCGTAACCCAGAAGTGCACTCACAGGGGAGGACGATGAGGTGCTAAAGCCTGAGCCACTTTCATACTTCGTGTTTGTTAGGTCGCTGTACTGAGTTCTCCCTCCAAGGGGCTTGACACAGAACTGAACCAGTGACATTTCTTCTGCCTGTTTGTATGTTTTGGCTGCTACTGCCCTTCCATGGATCTGCAGTCGGCTAGCCTTATCTGTTTGTGAAATTCCAGGATTGTTTTCAGATTTTCAAACCCAGGAAAAACGAAAACTGAAAATGAAGCCAAGGAGGCGAGCAGAAGGGTCACAGTGACAGAGGCACTGCGCAGAGATGGAAGGGACAAGGGGGTCCTCCCTTCTTCAGAGGCAAACATATGTAGTGGAATTTCTTGCAACTAACAGTTTCCTATAATCATTGCAGCGGAAAGTCAGTCTTTGAAAAGGAAGCTTAAACAATTCTGCCAAAAACATGACAACAAAGTGTTCCAAGTTTCCAAAATATGATGGAAAATATCCTTCGGGGTCAGCAAGTTGAACTGCAAGCCCTTCCCAGGGCTGTGACCAGAAACACAGAAAGATGGATTCATTCCAAGAGAGGCTGCTGGGACCTGAGGCAGCACGGGCAGACGCCGCAGCAAACTGCTGTGGCTTCAGGCACGGCACTGTTGCGGAGCGGGTGGCAGCTGCTCCGGCACTGCTGCCATGGCACAGGCACAGCTCAGCTCCTGGCTGCTCCTGTGTGTGTTTGCTGCATCCCAGAGGCTGACAGGTAGGAAGAACATCTGTTAGCGACACAGCTCCTTGGCTTGGCAAACCTTTGTGCAATGCCATTTGTGCGATGCTTTGCCACTTCTTCAAATGTGGCCTGAGGCCACAGGCAGTTGCACTGGCATGGGAGAGAGCTGGAGTCCAGCTGGGGGGCTTTGCTGGTGGGGGCACTGGTACCTCCTTGCAGGTTGAAGACCTGCTGCTGTGTTTGGTGGCAAGGGGAGGATTTTCTTTGGTCTCCACTGAAAAAAAAATTTCCTGCAATACTGTTTGTGGATTTTCTATATGCTTTTTGGGGAAAAAAACCACCCAACCCTGTTGAGTGATAAAATAAGTAAGGAATGATTTTCCCTTCCCCAGAGGATATTTATGTTATTATTTCAATACATTATTTGTTATGCTTTGCTAAATTTTTGTCTACTCAAAAATCTACCACTGTGTATATTTATGAGGCAGTTACTAATAACAGCAGTTTGGCACCTATTCAACAGATGCACTGACTTTGCAGCCAGTCAAACATCTCTCAGGAGAGGGATCTGTGAACCTAGAGGATCAGTTAGAAAAGACAAGAACAGCAAAGAAATTTTCAGATGATATAATGTTTCCACCTGAGCTAAAAGCCTTTCTGGAACATCTATGGAGGAGTAGGAAAGAGAAGCTACATCCCTGCTCACATTCCAAAGCCACAGCTGGCTTGGATCACAGAGCCTGCAGCTGTGCAGAGAAACAAACCTCTGCAGCCTGGCAGTGCACTTCTCCAGGCAGCTCATACATCTCTGTCTTGGTTTTAAAAGACAGGTGTCTGTAAGGAAGGCAGGAACCTCCCTTGGAATGGAAAATACAACCCCCTTCCCTTCAGATTATTATAATTTTGAAATTAAGGGGCTTTCAGGCAAATGTATGAGGAATAGGAATAACAGTTCTTTACTTATACATAACAAGGTAAACAAACAANTTATGAGGCAGTTACTAATAACAGCAGTTTGGCACCTATTCAACAGATGCACTGACTTTGCAGCCAGTCAAACATCTCTCAGGAGAGGGATCTGTGAACCTAGAGGATCAGTTAGAAAAGACAAGAACAGCAAAGAAATTTTCAGATGATATAATGTTTCCACCTGAGCTAAAAGCCTTTCTGGAACATCTATGGAGGAGTAGGAAAGAGAAGCTACATCCCTGCTCACATTCCAAAGCCACAGCTGGCTTGGATCACAGAGCCTGCAGCTGTGCAGAGAAACAAACCTCTGCAGCCTGGCAGTGCACTTCTCCAGGCAGCTCATACATCTCCCTGAAAAGCTCTAATCAAAAATGGAAATTTGGAAGTGGCTTTTGGTGGCAGTCATCACACATGTATAGCACTAAATAATTTTTTCTACTTTTTTATATGCTCCTGCTGACCTTAACTCTTAGGTAGTCAATGTAAATCCTCACTTTTTTTTTTTTTATGTATAGAAAAGCCTTCATCCATTTAAAAATGAAAAATATCCCATAAATTTATCAGAGAGCTTACTATTTTATACGAGCTTTTTCCATTTCATGTTTCTTAACCTGAAGGATGAGTCTGTAAGAAGTAGAAGAGGGTCTTGGCTGCCTTGTGACACTGATATTACAGAGAAGGGAAGGGATGCAGCCTCTCTCTCACAGTCCTGGACCAAGAGTGCTTGTGTCTCCTTTTTCACACACACAAATATATAAATAAAATAAATGCAGACAGTTAAAGCACTGTAAGTATTAGGAAATGAAAACTGAACAATTCTTAGGATTAATGTGATTTTCATATTTAAAACCTGCCATTCCTCTGGCCTCATATCCATTTTTCCCAGATTACATGATGTCATGTGTCCCAGCAAGTAATTAGCTGGACATCAAATGAGCCATAATGGATTTGACAAGATTTCTTTTACCCTCACACTCCTCCAGCAGCAGAAGGTTAGGGAAGAAGTATAAAACCAGGATAAGCATTAGTTTACGTTTCTACCAGCAGCTTGAGGAGCCTGCCAGCACCCTCCTTCTGTCGGGAAGCATTACTTTCTCCAGCAAAAACTGCCACCCAACCAAACGCCATCAGTTCAAATCCCATCCATTCTCAGTGTGAGAGGCTTCCTTGCTGCCTGTCAAAGCAGTGCCTTCACTGCTCTATGCTTTAGTTCTTTTGGCAGGACTAAGGGCCGTGATATCCAAAACCTCGCCTCAACCACTGCTGCTTCTCTTAAAAAGCTTGTTTTGCTTATCAAAATCCCGTGGTCAGCATCTGTCATATTTGGCAAGCTGAGTGGTAGCTCAGGAATGTTGAAGACGTTATTGACAATCAAATGGCAAAAACAGTAAACAGGAAGGTCTTGTGCTACCAAGTTCTGTCTGATGTCTTCCAGATGAACATCCACACAGAGGCACCAACACACTCCGTCGTGGCCCAGAGGACGCTGGCATCATGTTAGAGGTCTCCTGAGCACTGGGGGCCCTGGGCGGAGGCACTGTTAGTGCCCATGCTCCCACCTGCCTGCACGTAAAAACTCACCCGTTCTGTTTGTTCTCATCCCTGATGGATTTCAGGAGCCTCTGGAGAACGCCTCGGCGATGCCTAACGGCATTTGTGCTCCCTCCCCCACTCGGTGGCACCTTACGGGGTGTCCGGGGTGGGACAAGGGACCATCCCCGCTGGGTTTGGTGACTGCCCCGCAAGCGGCCAAGCCCCCGCCCAAGGCGGCCGCACCGGGGAGCTGCCCCAGGCGGGACTGCGGGGGACAGGAGGGCGGGAGGCAAGAGCTGCACAGGTCCCACGGGGAAACGAGGTGTGGGGCCGGTCAGAAACGGGGTGTGGGGCTGGCAGAGAAGGACATGGAGTGGGACTAGGCGGGCCGTGAGGGAGCGGCCGCCTCCGGGCCCGCCCGAGATCTGGCAGCGCTGCAGATGGCTTTGCTTTGCAGCTCGTTTGTGACTGATGGAGCTGTGCTGGGCTTTCCGTGAGAGTGCTGCTCCTCTCTTCCAGATGCTCTGGGGGAGGCTGGATATTCAGGCCAACGGGACAATCCGGCTGCGGGATGAAGAGCTGGCCTCCCTACGCCCTGCTCGGAGGTTCCTGCAGGTTTTAGAGGAGGAAGTTCCCAAAACACTGGCAGAGATTGAGCAGCATCTGAGATACTATTCACTGACTGACACCCCCTTGCCTCCAAGAGAGTTTGACCGTCTCCTTTTCACCAGTGTTTACAGTGCCTACCAGGTTCACTCCGTGCAGGGTCTGGATAAAACCCCCTGGATTCGCTTTTTCTCTCAGCTGGTTGATGAAATCTTCCGTGACCTGTGCAAGGGACTCTGCCCTGCAAATACCACTCTCCTCCAGGCTTCCTGGCCTTGGAAGGAGAAGCCTTCACATTTAGCATCCCTGAAACATTTCTATCGCTCTAACCTGGCCAGGACCGAGAGAGATACCTAATGAGGGAACCCACCATAGGAAAGGACATGCCAGGCTTCAGCTGCATCCTTGGTTATTTTCAAAGCTTTCCACAGTGTGCAGGACTTTGTATAAATATGCCACACCTTTTTGTCCTGCTTTCTGCACTGTGCTGCCGCCCTCTAAGGATTTATGCACAACCTGTCATTTTTAAATGAAAAAAGGACAAAACTGTAAAGTGCATTTCTCCCTTTCCTGATTTTTTGCTAAGTGGGCTGTGCTGAAGGGGGCAGTGCTATTTAGAGGTCTTATCTATCTTGATCACTGATGTTATTGGAGAGATGGCTTGGAAGTATTTTTCCAGGATATTTTGCTGGTGTCATAGCTGACTTCATTTCAGACAATTCAGTTCACCCTCCTTTTATTCTCTCTGTGGTTTCAGACAAATACAAGATCTTTTCTCCTCTCCACTTAGCAGCTAGGCAGGTTTTGTTATGTTTCATGATACAGGTCACATATTTAATTTCATTTTTCTCCTCATGTGGCATTACATTTTATGTGTCAATAGCAATTTCCCGTCTCATGTATTCATTTTTCTTTAAAAAGCAACCTGAAAATGTATGTATTCCATGATGCTTTCTAGTATTTGCATATCATATTTACACATATACACAGCTTTGTTTCAGTTATCATTTAATATACTTTGTGAAATCTCATTTAAATTCTGAAGGATCGTGACCTAGTTATTTCTTCAGCAGATTTTGCCTCTCTTCTATGAAGTTTTTTCTTTTTTTTGGTACAGCTATGGCCCTTTACAAGCCAAACATAATAAATACACAGTCTCTATCCTCAAAATCAAAAATAGAATTATTTTATAGAAGGACATCATTAACATTTCTCTGTCTTAAACACTGCAGTGTGGAATTAAATAAATGCAATTATCTCCTCAGGAGGGTTTTGACCTTAGTTCTTGTTGTTTCTAGCAGATTTCCAGCTGCCACTATAGATACATTAATTTTGAACATTCATTGCATGTGCTTAGATGATGAGATCCATAATTCCCTTTCTATCAATATAATTTTTCCATGCTCAACAAAAGAGGCATGTGTGACCTTCAAAGTGGGAACTGATAGCTTTTGACCTAGTTAATCTTCCAAGCCACTGCAGCCCAACAGATGGAGAGGAGAAATGGTAAGGCAGGAACAAGAAGCCTGGAAGCAAGATGCCACAGACAATGCTTTTAGAGGTCAGGTTAGGGTTATGACAGAAGGAGATAGATTTAAAGCAGGTTGTTTGTTGCTGGGTTTTTGTTTTGTGTGCTTATTTGTTTCATTTTGGTTTGTGCTTTGGGGTTCTTTTTGTTTGTTTCTTTATTTGTTTTTCACCCAAAAGGATATAGGAATTACAATTTTATTTGAAGTAAAACTTCTTGTCTCAACTAATGTTCTATTATTCTTATGCTGGTTTTTTACATACCTCCAATCTCTACCCTTCATTCTTTTTCCAAATATGCCCCCAGTCTTTAATATGTAGGACATGTATGGAGCAACAGAGGCAATGAGTAGCTGCATATAAGTCCAGTTTGAGCAGAGAATATCATCAAAAAGCAGAGCTGAGATGACACTAATGCATGAAAATACTGTCTTGCTGGAGAATGTACAGCCTGAGCCATATGAATATATGGATAAAGGCTGAGTGGGTTGGCTTGTGACTCAGATGCAAATACACTGCTTTGAACTCAGTTTTGTTAGGAGCAGTTTTAGAGCATTGCTGCCTGTTGAAGGGATTATAAACTAAACTCAAGTGATATCATGAAGCTTTGTACCTGCTTAAGATGATACACTTCTGCAGTTTACATATTTTTGGGATACAAACCAGGGTTTAGCTCAACTGAAACAGCACCAGTGGTGCTATGACGAAGCCTCCTGTGCTCCCACTACCTCCTCAGCAGATCCCACTGGGCGTCTGTCTGTCTGTCTGTCGGACTGTAGGAACACAGCAGGGTCCTCTACAGCCATAGCAGCTTCTCCACAGGAGAAATTCTTGGCAGAACTCGGCATGTACAAAACCACTGGAACATGGATGCTGAAAACATCGCCTTGTGGTTCCTTTGACCCTGCCTGCACAAGGCTATCAGTGCAGCACAGCAGGTCAGCAGCACCCTTGTGTTCAAGGGGCTCATTTCTGGGGAAGGTGACACCCCTGCAGTCAGCAGTGCCACTGTGCAGCGTGGTACTACTCACACTGAATATTATGAGCCTGCTCCTGATCCAAATCTTTAAAGATTTAAAAATACATTTCTTATTCTTCTTACTTACCTTGCTTCTGAGCTTTCAGAGCATGGTCCATTCATATATTTGAGCCCTTATCTTTCACTACAAGAGCTAGAAGCCTGCTCTTTTGTTTGTTTCTAAATGTATTCTTTCCATTGAATGAAAGCTGAGATTCTCAACCACAGCTTCTTGACTTCATCTACATCAGATAAAGAAAAGCACAAACTATTGTGAAACTTGCAATAAAATCGTAAGAGGTACCAACCCTTCATACACACAAATGATAAAAAAGAGTGTACACAGTCAGACTGGTTCAGTAACACATACTGCAGCTCACACAATTACCATGCTTCTCTCTCACCTGAGCGGGTACCTCAGCCAGTGACAAACACACAAGTCTCAAAAAGTAGCAACAAATTTCAAACTGAGAACATTTACATCTTTTGTATTTTTATTACATTCATTTTCATTACATTTATTCCCTCCCTGGATATACAAGGAAAGTCACCAGACCCTTTGCCCTCTGGATGCTGGAGACCTGCAGTAACATGACTGCAGCAGTTCTCTGATCCTCAGCATCTCACTACACTGCCCCACCCCTGCCCCAAAACTACCTCATGCTTTATGTTAAATCAAACACCAACACGGGACACACAGATACAACCTGAAAGGCCTCTCTATGGATGAATGGCACACACAGCAGTGGCCCTGCTGACAGGGCACAACCGTGCAGCGGAAGGAAAGCACTGGACACATGACAGCATGCTCAAAGTAGAGGATGATATTCAAAGAGGAGCTATACCCAAGTTCGTGGCACCTTGGCTCTTATGCTCCTTTCACATCTGCATTTAATTATTTGACCCTTGAGGTGAGCTGGCACCTGGAAGCCACTTTGGCTGAGCCTCTGAATAGATGAGGAAGCCTGTGAAGGTGATGTACTTGCCGTGGTTGCTGTAGGCACCATAGCCATCATGCTGATGGCTGTAGAGCCAAACGGTGTCCCCGTATTGCAGAGGCAGCATGATACTCTGACTCTGCATCTCCCGCCTCTTGGAGTGGTTGTCATCATAGATCATGGCCTGCACCTCATTGTGGTTCTTCATCAGTTTCACGGACATAGTCTTAAAGGGCATTTTGCCAATGGTGAAGGAGAAATAGTATGCACCGGGTATACGGCACGTGAAGATTCCAGTGGAGGAATTGAAATCTCTTCCAATGTTCACGAACTCTGTATCAAATGTGATTGGCTCGTGCTGGGTTTGCTTCTCATCTGTCCCCAGGAGACTTTGTGAGCGGGCAACAGAAAATGCAGAGCGAGGGTCTTGTACCCTGTTTGGTTGATCAGACAACATGTGTCGCTGTGAAGCTTCATTCTGCTCTCTGGGAAGTTGCTGAATTGTGTGAGGGTGTGGCCTGAGCTCTTGAGAGCTAAGAGCATTCTGGAAGAAGGCAGAAGTGTCTGGATAGATCAGGTAGCCATTGAAAGTTGTATAGGGGCCCACGTTGCTGTAAAGAGCGTACTTGGGATCTCCATGTAAACGCAGCCAAACGGTGTCCCCGTAGTCAAGCTGCAGCATGGCACTCTGGCTGGCCACCTTCCGTTCCTTGCGGTGATGTTCATCATACACAATTACCTGCACCTCATTCTTGTTTCTCATCAGCATGACAGACAAGTTTTTCTTTGGGTACTTCCCAACGGTGAAGGAGAAGTAGTAGGCTCCAGGGATCCGGCAGCGGAACAATCCAGTCTTGGGGTCAAAATCATTGCCAATATTCACATACACTTTGTCAAAGGTAATAACCATCTCGGAGCTCCCTTCCATGCTGCTGGTTCTGGCCACAGAGAAAGCAGAGCGAAATTCAGCGCTTGTGTCTGCTGGGAAGCCATCTGTAGGAAGAAAAATTATGCAGCAAAGGAGGCCAAAGATGATCTGAACGTTCAGTGTCTTCATTGTATCTGAAAGAAAAAAGAAGCATATTTTAGCAGGAATAGCATTAATTTATAGCTCACACACCAGTTGAAATCCAGACTTGAATCTTGCTAATTAGACATGATCTATGTCCAAATATTGAGAAGTTTCCAGTGTGTTCTCTGAGCAGTGTGTGGGACCGTACCTTAGTTCAGAATCCAGCACCACTTTTCTATTTTCCTAGTGAGAACTAGACCTTTTTTAACCTGCAATCAGGGAAAGAAAAATAATCTTCTCCTTTAAAAGCCTGACTATCCTACAGCTTGTCTGCAAAACACCATGTTGCTCACACTGCAGAGGGATCTCAGAGCTTGCTGGGGCTTTGCCAGAGCTCCCTTTTGTTGTGCCTTTTTTTATTCGTAAGACCAAGGATGAAACAAAGCCCTACACAAACCCTGTATTATACAACTGAGATACAGCTGAAGGGCAGGGAGAAGAGGACATATGCTCTAGAGATTCCCATGCAGATGCCATTGCCTTGCAGTGCAGTAGCTGTTTCACAGGATGTGGAAGCTGGAAGCCAAGTAAGTTGTTAGATCCCATTATTCCAACATGAATCTGTGAAGAGTATAGAGAAATACGAAGAAGAAGGAACGTTTAGGGAAGGAAGACAATGGAGAAAATTATTGAAATAATAAAAAAAAAGGAAAACAAAATGATACGTGAAAGTCTCCTAAAGTGTACAGTTCTTGAGAGAGAACTGAAATACCAAAAATAGGGAAACAACTCCCTAAATGGATAATAGGCTAGACATAAAAACTTTTCAGTGACCCCTAAAAAAGAGGGATAAGTTAGGAGCTGATAGGATTTTCTGCTTCTATTTTCTGTGAATTTTTTTTTTTTGGACTGAGGCCAAAAATTATCTATTAGTGCTTTCAGGCTGGAAACAAAACTGCCAGTCATTCCAGTGAGAAGCTTCTCTTTCTGTCACCTCTCTGTGCTTATTAAAATATCATTCAGGCTAGGAGGCAAATGCCTGGTTTGCAGTCTGCTCCATCTGTCACCCCAAAACTGGTGCCTTGCCAGCCTGCAAACAATGAATTCACAGACCAGCAGAACAGAAGCAAAACATGCAACTCACTTGGGGGGAGGGTTGAAGACAAATCCTGCATTAAAAAGGATAAAGGGGTAAATACTTGAATCATCTGAGATGGCCTAGTAATAGAAGTAAGGGGACAGAACCCACATAGACTGTGAGGTGGCAATGGGATCCTGCTTTGGCAAGATGTGATACCTAGAATCACTCACCAGCAGGAATTCAGCTTGACCCCAGTCCTCGCTCTTTCATACTTAATAATAAAACTGAAATCTGAGGTGCAGCTTTAATACATAAGAACCCAAGAGTTAATTAGATTCTCTTTTAATTACATGAAAATGGCACACTAGCAAAGACTAAAAGAAATATCCATCCATGTCCCAATTTTACCTTAGATCACTTCTCTCAAAGACATCTGTAGCAGGGCTCTCAGCCTAAAAAGGCTTATAAGTTTGTCAGTGAAGGGCTGAGCAAGGAGAGTTTGCTGTTCAGTGGAGCAAGGACGGGCTGCTGATCAGTGATAACACTGAGCAAGGATAACACTGCTGTTCTTAGTGCTGAAGAATGCTGAGACCAGCTTCACCAAACTATCACGCCCACCACAAGGACAGGCAAGACTGAGNGGGCTCTCAGCCTAAAAAGGCTTATAAGTTTGTCAGTGAAGGGCTGAGCAAGGAGAGTTTGCTGTTCAGTGGAGCAAGGACGGGCTGCTGATCAGTGATAACACTGAGCAAGGATAACTGAGTGATAACACTGAGCAAGGATAACACTGCTGTTCTTAGTGCTGAAGAATGCTGAGACCAGCTTCACCAAACTATCACGCCCACCACAAGGACATGCAAGACTGAGGCTTCCTGACTGAGGCTGGGATCAGCAAGGATGTGCAGGTCCTGATATGGAAGTGAGGGTCAGAAGTGCTGAAGAGCAGAAGCTAAAAAACTGCCAACACATTTTTCAGCACAAAGCATATTTTGCTGAGTAAGCCTGAGAACACATCATCTAAAAACCGCATATTTTGAATGTATATTAAAGTCAATCACTTTATACTATAAAAGGCCAGTGCCACTTTTGCACAGCAAAGATTTCTAGCATACCTCCCTAAGGTGTGTGAAGATTCTTCCCTTCAGTGGGGACACTCCTCAAAGTTATTACCTGAGGCTGAACAAAAGAGATTTTCCCAGTGGTTGGTGAGGGTGAGTAACATCAATCTCTGCTTAACAATTATTCTGCTACCTTGAATATAATTGCTTTAATATAATTGCTACAAAAACAGTGCACTAAACTAGTAGTTATACCTATCCATACTGTGTAGTAAATAATTCTGATTAAGCTTTTTATCCCCCTAATAATCATAGCAATAAATTTAAATAAATAATTAATTTTATTTATATAAATATATCTGGTTTGCCATCCTTAAT
>VZTH01003165.1:0-94180 GCA_013397815.1 Aleadryas rufinucha | reverse complement strand
AAAAAAAAAGGAAAACAAAATGATACGTGAAAGTCTCCTAAAGTGTACAGTTCTTGAGAGAGAACTGAAATACCAAAAATAGGGAAACAACTCCCTAAATGGATAATAGGCTAGACATAAAAACTTTTCAGTGACCCCTAAAAAAGAGGGATAAGTTAGGAGCTGATAGGATTTTCTGCTTCTATTTTCTGTGAATTTTTTTTTTTTGGACTGAGGCCAAAAATTATCTATTAGTGCTTTCAGGCTGGAAACAAAACTGCCAGTCATTCCAGTGAGAAGCTTCTCTTTCTGTCACCTCTCTGTGCTTATTAAAATATCATTCAGGCTAGGAGGCAAATGCCTGGTTTGCAGTCTGCTCCATCTGTCACCCCAAAACTGGTGCCTTGCCAGCCTGCAAACAATGAATTCACAGACCAGCAGAACAGAAGCAAAACATGCAACTCACTTGGGGGGAGGGTTGAAGACAAATCCTGCATTAAAAAGGATAAAGGGGTAAATACTTGAATCATCTGAGATGGCCTAGTAATAGAAGTAAGGGGACAGAACCCACATAGACTGTGAGGTGGCAATGGGATCCTGCTTTGGCAAGATGTGATACCTAGAATCACTCACCAGCAGGAATTCAGCTTGACCCCAGTCCTCGCTCTTTCATACTTAATAATAAAACTGAAATCTGAGGTGCAGCTTTAATACATAAGAACCCAAGAGTTAATTAGATTCTCTTTTAATTACATGAAAATGGCACACTAGCAAAGACTAAAAGAAATATCCATCCATGTCCCAATTTTACCTTAGATCACTTCTCTCAAAGACATCTGTAGCAGGGCTCTCAGCCTAAAAAGGCTTATAAGTTTGTCAGTGAAGGGCTGAGCAAGGAGAGTTTGCTGTTCAGTGGAGCAAGGACGGGCTGCTGATCAGTGATAACACTGAGCAAGGATAACTGAGTGATAACACTGAGCAAGGATAACACTGCTGTTCTTAGTGCTGAAGAATGCTGAGACCAGCTTCACCAAACTATCACGCCCACCACAAGGACAGGCAAGACTGAGGCTTCCTGACTGAGGCTGGGATCAGCAAGGATGTGCAGGTCCTGATATGGAAGTGAGGGTCAGAAGTGTTGAAGAGCAGAAGCTAAAAAACTGCCAACACATTTTTCAGCACAAAGCATATTTTGCTGAGTAAGCCTGAGAACACATCATCTAAAAACCGCATATTTTGAATGTATATTAAAGTCAATCACTTTATACTATAAAAGGCCAGTGCCACTTTTGCACAGCAAAGATTTCTAGCATACCTCCCTAAGGTGTGTGAAGATTCTTCCCTTCAGTGGGGACACTCCTCAAGGTTATTACTTGAGGCTGAACAAAAGAGATTTTCCCAGTGGTTGGTGAGGGTGAGTAACATCAATCGCTGCTTAACAATTATTCTGCTACCTTGAATATAATTGCTTTAATATAATTGCTACAAAAACAGTGCACTAAACTAGTAGTTATACCTATCCATACTGTGTAGTAAATAATTCTGATTAAGCTTTTTATCCCCCTAATAATCATAGCAATAAATTTAAATAAATAATTAATTTTATTTATATAAATATATCTGGTTTGCCATCCTTAATTCCACAGGACAAAGTTGTATAAAAGCTCAATTACACCTGTGCAACTTTTTAGATATAAACCATTGACTAAGTCAGGGGCTAAGATTGTATCCAGCTGCACCTCAGCTCCTCTCTGAGAAAGAATTCAGAAAGTAAAGGAGTTCTTTCTGTACATTGTGACTTCTGTTTGTGAAGAGAGGGCTTCTCTAATAAACTTTGTCCGAAGCTCCCATTCTGCCTGCGACATGTCAGTATTTTCCTCCATATCCCGGAATTCAGAATGTTTTTCCTGACCTAGCCTGCTCCTCCAGGACCCCATGAGCTGCACTGAAGGTTGCTGAGAGAGCTGACTGATGTCATTTTGAGGCCACTCTCTATCATCTTTGAAAGGTGATGGAAATCAAAGGAGGTCCCTGGTGACTGGAGAAAAGCAAATGCGCCACCCATCTTGAGAAAGGACAAGTGACACTACATGCAAAACTACACGGTGGTTGCCCCTCACTTTGGTCCCTGAGAAAACCATGGAATGCTCTCTTAGAACATATTTCTAGTCAAAGGACGCATAATTTAGCACGTTATTTAATTGAACATAGACTGTGTCTAACCAAACTGATTGCCTTCTTGTGGGAAGAGATCAGCAGATGTCACCTGCATTTTAGCAGGGTTTTTGTTACAGACTCCCACTGCATTCCTCTATCCAAATTGTGATATTAGATACGTGGACTACTAGAAAAGTGAAAAACTGACTGTACTATCAGGCTCGAGAACTAGTGTTTAATGTTTAATTTCAGATATCCTGATATCTTCACCTGAGAAGGAGAAAGAAAGCCCACTGATCAAGACTGCAGATGACACCAAAACAGATGGTTGACCAATATATATTGGAGTCATAGCTGTTATCCAGAGGGACCTAGACAGGCTGGCAGGATGGACTGAAAAGAATTCAGTGAGGATAAATGCAAAATCCTGTACCTGGATGGACTAACCTGTGTGTTGGTACAGACTGGTGACTGACTGGCTGGGAATCTGTCTGAAAAGGATCTGAAAAGCATTTAGGGGTCCAGGAGAACAGTAATTTGTACCTGAGATAGTGCTGTGCCCTGCAGGTACTGAAGGCTTACAGCACTCAGGGGTGCATCAACAGAACACAGACAGGAACCACAGGCTGTGATTATTCCTCTTTAGTTGGCACTTGAGTGACTCCAGAAGAGGGCAGCCAAGATGGCTGAGGTCTGCATCACCTGCCCTGTGAGGAGAGGCTAATTGAACTGGGCTTGTTTAGCATGGAAAAGAGAAATTTTTGGGGAGATCTAGTAGCAGCCTTCCAGTGCCTTCAGTGGTTCCTGAGACAACAGTGAGGGGTACTGCACTGATGAGCATGGTGGAAGAGTAAAAGACAATGGTCATTAAATCCAAAGGGGAAGATNTCAGCACAAAGCATATTTTGCTGAGTAAGCCTGAGAACACATCATCTAAAAACCGCATATTTTGAATGTATATTAAAGTCAATCACTTTATACTATAAAAGGCCAGTGCCACTTTTGCACAGCAAAGATTTCTAGCATACCTCCCTAAGGTGTGTGAAGATTCTTCCCTTCAGTGGGGACACTCCTCAAGGTTATTACTTGAGGCTGAACAAAAGAGATTTTCCCAGTGGTTGGTGAGGGTGAGTAACATCAATCTCTGCTTAACAATTATTCTGCTACCTTGAATATAATTGCTTTAATATAATTGCTACAAAAACAGTGCACTAAACTAGTAGTTATACCTATCCATACTGTGTAGTAAATAATTCTGATTAAGCTTTTTATCCCCCTAATAATCATAGCAATAAATTTAAATAAATAATTAATTTTATTTATATAAATATATCTGGTTTGCCATCCTTAATTCCACAGGACAAAGTTGTATAAAAGCTCAATTACACCTGTGCAACTTTTTAGATATAAACCATTGACTAAGTCAGGGGCTAAGATTGTATCCAGCTGCACCTCAGCTCCTCTCTGAGAAAGAATTCAGAAAGTAAAGGAGTTCTTTCTGTACATTGTGACTTCTGTTTGTGAAGAAAGGGCTTCTCTAATAAACTTTGTCCGAAGCTCCCATTCTGCCTGCGACATGTCAGTATTTTCCTCCATATCCCGGAATTCAGAATGTTTTTCCTGACCTAGCCTGCTCCTCCAGGACCCCATGAGCTGCACTGAAGGTTGCTGAGAGAGCTGACTGATGTCATTTTGAGGCCACTCTCTATCATCTTTGAAAGGTGATGGAAATCAAAGGAGGTCCCTGGTGACTGGAGAAAAGCAAATGCGCCACCCATCTTGAGAAAGGACAAGTGACACTACATGCAAAACTACACGGTGGTTGCCCCTCACTTTGGTCCCTGAGAAAACCATGGAATGCTCTCTTAGAACATATTTCTAGTCAAAGGACGCATAATTTAGCACGTTATTTAATTGAACATAGACTGTGTCTAACCAAACTGATTGCCTTCTTGTGGGAAGAGATCAGCAGATGTCACCTGCATTTTAGCAGGGTTTTTGTTACAGACTCCCACTGCATTCCTCTATCCAAATTGTGATATTAGATACGTGGACTACTAGAAAAGTGAAAAACTGACTGTACTATCAGGCTCGAGAACTAGTGTTTAATGTTTAATTTCAGATATCCTGATATCTTCACCTGAGAAGGAGAAAGAAAGCCCACTGATCAAGACTGCAGATGACACCAAAACAGATGGTTGACCAATATATATTGGAGTCATAGCTGTTATCCAGAGGGACCTAGACAGGCTGGCAGGATGGACTGAAAAGAATTCAGTGAGGATAAATGCAAAATCCTGTACCTGGATGGACTAACCTGTGTGTTGGTACAGACTGGTGACTGACTGGCTGGGAATCTGTCTGAAAAGGATCTGAAAAGCATTTAGGGGTCCAGGAGAACAGTAATTTGTACCTGAGATAGTGCTGTGCCCTGCAGGTACTGAAGGCTTACAGCACTCAGGGGTGCATCAACAGAACACAGACAGGAACCACAGGCTGTGGTTATTCCTCTTTAGTTGGCACTTGAGTGACTCCAGAAGAGGGCAGCCAAGATGGCTGAGGTCTGCATCACCTGCCCTGTGAGGAGAGGCTAATTGAACTGGGCTTGTTTAGCATGGAAAAGAGAAATTTTTGGGGAGATCTAGTAGCAGCCTTCCAGTGCCTTCAGTGGTTCCTGAGACAACAGTGAGGGGTACTGCACTGATGAGCATGGTGGAAGAGTAAAAGACAATGGTCATTAAATCCAAAGGGGAAGATTCAGACCAGATATAAGCAAAATAATTCCATGATGAGGCAACTAAGAATGAAACAGTTTGCCCAAAGAGATTGCGAGATCTTCATCCTGGGAAGCTTACGAACAAGACTGGATTAAGCTGTGAGCAACCTGGTCCGCACTCACTGCTGGCCCTGCTTTCAGCAGGAACTTGGACTAGAGACCTCCTAAGTCATGATTCCTGATTCTGTAACTGAATCCCACAGCTACTGCCTTGTCACAGTTAAAATTCACTCGCTAAGAGCCCTAGCCCTGGCACTTACATGGAATTAACCAGCTAACGGCAGGTCTAACAAACATATTATTTTCCATCCAGCAAATCGAAGCATTTTCAAAGGAACTATTAATCTACAGCTGTGTCACACATCTGCTTCCATGCTGTCTTTAATTTACCTTACTTTGTAGTTTATGTGTTCCTCAGAGCAACGACTCTCTCTCTTCCCATGTCTGTACAGCATTTGGCTACTGCTGCCATTTAAACAACAATAATAGATCCTAATATCCCACCAAGAACTAAATCCCAAACTGTCACACTCGTGAGCTCAGCTTCTGGTTCAGCAGTATTATTTTTGCAGAGTGCTACATCTAACATGGCAGGCTCATTCCAGCTTCCAGCTTAGAAAACCAAGCCCTAAAGGCAAATTTATAAGGGCTATTAGATGTTTCTGATTCATACTCATTCATTGTTATTCCAGTGATCACCATGGTGTGGCTGCATGGAGAACCAGGATGACTGTGACATGGCTGCATGCTCTTGAGACAACAAATGACAGGAAAGGATTTGGCATTTGCATTTTGAGCAACAAGCCTGCTTCTCTAAAATGCTGCCTGTGCTCCAGACCTTGCTCAGCACATCCAGGAGTCAGGGAGGATACTGCAAGCACATCACTGCTGGCCAAAAAGCACAGAAAGACAAAACAGCTTAACAAACTGTGTAGTGAATTTGACTTTATGATCCTTCAAATGACTACTATCCTTGTTTCTGTTTGAAAGCTAATTTCTCCGTAATAAGGTCACTATTAAATGCTGGATCACTCAGTACAGTTGCAAAGACCCTCTGCTGCTGCTGTACCTTATTTATCAGCTCTTTCCAAAAGCAAGTCATTTAAATAAGGCAGTTAATTATGCTGCGTTTCCATTAGCAAGTTGTTTCCTTGACAGCTCCCACTCACCATTTTCAGCACTATTTAGGTTCTTTTAAAAATAATTTAGAAAGTATCTAATAACTGCCTCTTACACTAAACCAGTCTAAGAATAATTTGCCAATCATTAGGAAGACTCATCTAGCTACAGGGGTGCCATAAAGAGAGGCAACTCATGACAACTTTTGGATTTGAGTATTGTCATAGTAATTCTGAAAGATAAAGCTGCCAAAATGCCCCGTTGCTCCCCTAGAAATTATTTCTGGTGCCCACGTCTCTTTTTCTGGTATGGTTTTCCTCTGGCGGGGAAGAGATGGCACCGGGGATGTGGAGCTGGCCATGGACACTGTGGTATCAGCCTTAAGTTCATGCTATGACAGAAGCTTTAAAACTGAAGAGTGAGGTGAAAGACCCAGGCTAGAGACGGAAAGTGGGACTTCAGCACGTGGCAGCTGTGTTATTCTCACTACATTAACACACAAATTAGGGCAGTTTGTCCCTACCCTTCCATTCCTTATGTCCCACAGAAGCATGCAGTGAAGCTAAGCAGACCCAAGGGATAAACTAGGTATGCTACTGCCTCTACTCTAGGCAGTACCTGCAGGGACAGCAGCCCACAGAGAAGTCAAGAAACTAATTTTGGAATAGGAGGCACAAAACACACTATGCAGCTAAATAATTCTCAAAGACACTGGCATTAAATTAATGACCTGAAAAGAAGGGGCTAAAGTGGTACGGATTCACACAGTAGAACAAGAGCTGCAAAACTTTCTTGAAAAGAAAGTCAGAATTCACCATTTGCATGACCCAGGAAATTTTAATAGTTTTGTGTTTGCTGGAGGTGATTTTTCTGTCCTGGAACGGAATCAATCCACCAGTGAAAAGACAATTAGTTTTACTCCTCTATTGAGACACATGGATTTACAAAAGGACATTCAACAATACTAAGGTCACCCCATTTCTACACTTGCAGGACAGACCTACTTGTGAAACCCACAAGGGTTTTCTTTTTATTCCAAAATATTAATTATCCAGATTCCCTAGTCCTACCTTATGCAAGAGTCCTTTAATTTCAGTGGGAGTTTTGCCAGGAATATCACTGAAGAATGAGATATGAAACAAAATTGAAGCAGTATGGTTGGATCAGCTGTTACTAAAAGGCTTTTAAAATCCTGTAAGCTGCAGGAGCACAGCCTTGTTCTTCCTAGCTCTCACCCTAATATTTAAGGACAGCTGCAAATGTTTCAATTATTTGAATCAGTGAAAGCCTCGGTAATGAACATCCTTCGTGGACTATAGTTAGCAAGATTTTTTTTTTCCCAAGATACCACATACTGTCTGTTCCACTCATGCAACACAGATTAAGAGCATCAGATAATGATGCAAATGCATCAGTTCTTTCAACATCAAAGAAAAATTAATTGTAGCACATCCTCAAAAGCAAAATCTGTATAAAGAGTAACATGAGTAACAAAATCAGTGACTCACTTATGGCTCTGACCTTTCTCTGCTTTTGATGAATGTGGGTTTTTTTTTAACTCTGGCACAATCCTGGGAGGTAAAACGTCTGAAGCATTCAGAATGCCTTTTGGAAACTCTAAGTCAGGCTTTGAATGACAGACATGTATGGCATTAATATAGAAAGTGCTTAATTTTGAATGTTTCCTTGAGTCAAGGGAGAGTCCTTTAACATAAACCAGCTTCTGTGTACTCGAAGATCTGTGAAGAGGCAAAAATCATTTTCAAGTGCCTCAACTCCAGCCATACTCAGGAAGAGGAAATTAAGAGACTTTTTTTGGCAGAAGCCACTACTGTTAGCCTGCATTTCAGAATATGAATTAAACCTGCTATTTCAAATGAAGCCCTAACAACTCTGTTTAGGCTAAAATGATGTTTGCTACATAAAATGATGTAAGTTCACTGACCAAAAGGAAAACACGATAGTGCTGACATTAAGATTTTTCTCCTTTAACATCATTCAAGAAAATTTGTCATACACATTTGAAATGCCAGGGTGACACGCTGCTCCTGCCATTTTGGCTACTATGTATATTTAAAAATACATTAATTTACACAGACAAAATGGTGTTTTAGTAGAGAAGATGGCTGAATAAATCCTAGGTGGGAGCAAGGAGTTATTCCAGCAAACTAATGCTTTAAGATGTAATAATTTTTTTACATCCTTTTCTAAATGAACACATTACACAAACCCAACTCTCCACCACGTACACAGTGCTCAAGAAAACAGGACTAAAACTTCAAAGCAAAGAAACATACTCTAACAGAGAGTCAGAAGTGGAAGAACAGAAAACATTACTAGAACATTTGAGTTTAAACTGTAGTTCATAAAATGTGTTGAATACTATAAAGTTGTTTTGCACATACAGTTAAACCAACAGCTCATAAGCAATCATTGAAATTACACCAGCAATAAATAGTGAAAAAACTAGCCATGGCTGGGAAGGAGTTCAGTGACAAACAGCTTCTGTGAAAGCAGAGGCCAGAGGAGACTGGAAACCACATCTTGAGAAAATCAGAAGTCTGCTGCTGTGCAGTGTTTATTTAACACCGCTACCTTTAGACATAAAACACTGACACCATTTCAACAGTAGGAATTTTCACATGGATCCTGTTATAGTTACAGTAACACCAAAGTTAAACCATCTCTTTTCTCACCCCCAAACATCATTTCCTTTTTCAACCTGGTTTATGTGTGCAATTCTTTTTCCTGGTGTGCACAAGAGATGCTGAGATTGTGGAATAAGGCTTTATTGGAGCATCCCATCTCTCCAAGCAGGAACCATATTGCTGCACCAGAAGGCACATCACACTGGCATAAAGTACTAACAAAGAGTCTGGCCTGGAATACCAGGAGGTATTTTGACAGGTAAAAGAAAGTATCTGACACTTTGGAAGCAATACCATAAAGATCCCAGTTAAGACAGTGAGAGAGGAAGGCCCCAAAGGCAGACTGCACACTGCAAACAAGTTCTAGAGAGAGAGGACACAGAGAACTCAGAGGACGGAGTAGGGGGCAATTTCCTTGTTCCAGCTGGCTGGGCTAGGAGCCATGTGACAGGAGGACTTTCCCACAAAAGTTCTGGGGTTTTTTGCCTGTGGAGGTAAAACCATATGAAGCATAAGGACACTGCCAGAGAGACTATCAGCAACAGACCTACTGGGGTGACACACACTTTATGAGAAAGAAAGCTGAGTGCAAGCAGTGCAGTTCAGGCTACTCCAAAGGCAAAATTATTCTTTAAAAATGAACAAGACTTATTTACAGGGGTTTTATTTTAAACTTCTCATTTGGCTTAAGATATTTAAGCTTAATATCCTGGATGTGGATATTAAAGATGTTTGAGTGAGTCCAGAGGAGGGCCACAAAGATAACCAGAGGGCTGGAGCCCCTCTTCAATGAAGACTGGCTGAGAAAGTTGGATTTGTTCAGCTTAGAGAAGGCCTCAGGGTGACCATATTGCAGCCTTCCAGTACCTAAAGGGCTACAAGAAAGCGGAAGAGGGACTTGTCACAAGGGCATGTAGAGATAGTATAAGGGGGAATGGCTTTAAACTGAAAGAGGGTAGGTTTAAATTAGATATTTAGAAAAAAATCTTTATTGTGAGGGTGGTGAAACACTGGAACAGACTGCCCAGAGAGTTGTGGATGTCTCACCCCTGGAAGTGTTCAAGGCCAGGTTGGATGGGGCTTGCAGCAACCTGGTCTAGTGCAAGGGGTCCCTGCCCATGGCAGGGGCGGGTTGGGACTAAATGATCTCTAAGGTCCCTTCCAACCCCAACCATTTCATGATTCTATGATTCTATGAAACAAAATGGTTTTATTTCATCATCGGACAAAACTGGAATGAACAAGCAAGACCCAGTTAGTACCACAGCAGTGCTAAAGGAGAAGGTGAAGAGGAAGGTAATGGCTATTCAAATCAGAGACGCTTAAGAAGCAATGAGGAAGAAAATTTAGAAGTGATCACAAAAGACTTTTCTGGGTTGGAGACAAAACTGGGAACCTAAAGAAAATGCAGATGGGTTCAGCATCACAGACTACTGTTGTAATTTTTCTCTTTTAGTAAGAGTTTGTACAGGAAAAAGATACATGTTTTTTCTCAATAACTTATGAAGCATGGAGACTTCAAAGGGTTCAGACAGAAAGAAAAACTGTTTAGACAAGTCCCACTAATCACAAGCTTATTAAGGCTTTCCTGAAGTGGCAGGATAGTTCACATCCTTAGGGACATTTGAAAAAAAAATCTCTGCTTTAAACTCAGTTGTGTAAACTGAGCTGTGAGTGACAAAGTGGAAACAATAGGTAGGCAGAATGACACTGGAATCAGTACTCTGGAATCAACTCCAATTCTAACCCCTTTATTCTTTCTGTTTTATTGTTACACATTATGACTTTTTCTAGCACTTTTTCTACACTACTTCCTTCCAGTGAAGTAAAGTTTAGCTCTCAGGAAAATCTCCTGTCCCTCTGTTAACAAATGAAAGTCCAGCAACAGTTCAGAGACCATCAGTAGGTGTTTACTAGAGGTAAATTTACCTATGGTATAGATAGATATTTGACTTTTTTTGAACCACACTTTCCTCTATGCACCTAAGCAAGTTTGCTTCACCCTCCAATCACGCCCACCAGAAGAGGAGGCTCCTGGGCTATTCTCAGAGTTGATGTTGTATTTCTCAATTTTCTTTAAATCCTTAGTTGTGACAAATACTTAGAGACATTAAAGTAAAGCTCATCAAGATGAGAGTAAGTATTCCGGTTAAACACAGGCTGCACAGGCTTTCCTTCCTGTTCCATGTTGCCTTCCACTTTCATTCACATTCCCAGTCAGCCAGGAGCATGGTACAGCAGCATCAGTTGGGCAAAATCTTGCAGTGATTCTTTCATGTTCTTCTCTCATTTCCTCACTAAGAATGAAAACAACTATTAATAGTAGGTTTATTTGTCCAGGAACTAATAGGAACCTGTGGAACCTGAGCCCCACAAAGATGTACCAAATAGGAAAGCAATTTTGACTGTACATTACAGGAATTGCAACTTACGCGTTACACCTTCCTGTTGAAGATTGTTGTACTTGAAATGGCGATGATATTACAAGAGATATTGGAACCTGTGGTGTGCTCTAGAGGTTTGTTCATTGTCCTCTCTGTAATGGTTTTATGTCCTCAATTTTCTTTCTGTGGGTCTGTGCTCTGGCACTTTGTATCAGCCAATATATGATTTTAATTTAACTGCAGTGTAAGGTCCTAATCAAACAAAGAACAAGTTTTAGATTTTTCTTTTCTGTTTTCTTTTATAGCTGCATAGCCACACCTGCTCTCTCCTTCTCACTTCAGTGGGCAAATAATCATCATTCTTTCCTGGAACTCTGCACCTGCAGAAGTTGCTTTCAAACCCTTCCCCCACTCACTGGAATGCTGCCCTCCAGTCATTTCTCTAAGACCTGCCACATCACCCACCTGAGTAAAAGCTAGAGGGAATATGCTGGTTCTTGCTGGTTGATCATCAAATCTCAAGTTATGATGAACCTGTGGAGTCCAGCAGTAGTCCCCTATGGGAACTAATGGATAGCTGAGTGCCAGCTGGGACTACCTGCCATGACCACAAAAACCATTTTTGTTTCACAGTTATGTCTGAACTCACTGTCTGCTATGAGCTGATTTAGCAATCCAAAAATTTTCACAAGTTGGGTAAATCTGGTCCCCATCCTGATTACCGGCAGTTAACAGAAAACTGTCAGAAAGGATGAGATTAGCTTTACTTTGCTTGATAAATTAACTTCTAACACAATGTTTTATCAATGGAAACATTGCTTTGGTCATTTTATCCATCAAAGGCTACACTACAATATACTTGAAGAAAATGTCACATGCTACCGACTAGTGTTTTCTGACAGTAGGCTTCGCAAATCCATCTGAAAAAACTCTCCATGTACTGGGGCATTTTCCTACAGGAATGCTGCTTTCCTTGCGAGTTCTTTAGCGTGTCTTGACAGGTAAGTCAGGAAAACATGCTTTCTTTTAACATCTGCCATCACACTCAGCCAAAACCCCACATTCATTTCTTTTCATGCCCTGCTGTTTCATTACTGTAAAGAAACTCAGAGAACACTGAATTGCACTGCAGTGCTGCTCTTCATTGTCAACATGCTGCAACATCTCAATTTGAGAATTCACTGAGCTCTAGTTTAGTGAAGAAGGTGATAAAAGGCATTAAGATCCATGTATCTTTCGTCTCTGCTCTGGCATTTTCATTTCTGCCCCTCCTCCTGCTGGGTCAGGACACAGACCTGGAGCCAGAGAACAACATCATGCACTCAGCAGAGGCCAGTATTATTCCAGAATGAAAATTTTGTGTGGGGATAAAGGGGTGTCAGTCAAAGTCCACATATGCTAATGAGTCTTTTTTCTGGCCCCATTCTCCAACTGTACAACAGAATCATAGAATCATAGAATGATTTGGGTTGGAAGAGACTTTAAGATCATCAAGTTGCAACTCTCTGTCATGGGCAGGGACACCTTCCACTAGACCAGGTTGCTCAGAGTCCCATCCAACCTGGCCTTGAACACTTCCAAGCACGGACATTCACAACCTCTCTGGGCAACCTTTTCCAGTGCTTCATCACCCTCATAGGAAAGAATTTCTTCCTATTATCCATGATAATCCTGTTGCTTTTGTACCCAGCGAATTGGCAGACAGATCAAGAAACAATCACTGAAAGAATAATCAGTGGTGCCTGGGACTACCCTCATTTTTGTCACCAGATACTGTCTTGAGATAGAGACTTCCCCTGGTATGGAACAGAAGTTCTTGATGAACAATGAAATTCTTCAATACATATAGTAATCTTCAATATCAGTTGCTTTTAATAAATCAGATTTATCCAATACTTGTTCCAGTAGCACTCTTTCTTTTATATCTACAGATACACAATTAAAAGTAGCAAAGTAAATCAGCAGGGTTAGTAATTGTCATGCTTATCAATACTGATACTTCACAACCAGCTATGTGTAGTTCCCCATTTTTGGTGGTCTTACCTGCCAAATCCCTTGTGACAAGACCTCTCTGAGGAAGATCTATAGACAGCTGGAACCTGAGCTCTTTCAAGTTCTTAGCCATTTTACTAGCAATTATTTCTCAGAAGGCTATAGCTGTTTCAAATGAGAGAACCCAAGGCTGTGAACTGATATTTGATATCTTCAGGAAAACCACAGTTTCTGCTTCCACTTTTAAAACACTGAGCATATTTTGGTCCATTGATTTAATCAGCTTGTCATCTTTTTCAACAGGGAACTGTGAAGTTCCTCCCCAACACCCTGTATAAGTCAAGTTTTCACTTCACAGGTTTTTGAACCTGGATTTTTCTGTGACAATCTGACACAGAGGTGCTGCCGCCTACAAGGCAGAATCTACAGCCCTGGATGGAGGGACAGAGAGAGGCATTTGCTGAACAATGCCCTCAGTACACACATACCTTTACAAAGTTTTCCCAATATCCGCTTTCTGGCTTTATATTGTTTCTAGTATATAAAAAACACCAGTCCCCTCATAATGGCAGCAGAAATGCTTGTGTGACTATTTCTGTAAAACTCCATCTGCACTGGGGAGCTGCTGGTAAAAGGCTTTGGCATTGCCGTCAAAAAGCGCTGCTGGACACTGCTGTTCACTCAGCAGTTCCTCATTCACAGTGAGGAAGTGCTCAGTGCCTGTCAAGTGCTCACAGATTCCCGGCTCATCTGCGTGACCAGCCAGTTTCCCCCCAGGCAAAATTGCCTTTGACAGCTTGAAGCTAATGCCTCTGATTTTGCTTACAGGAAAAGAATTTTTTTAAAATACTGAAATAACAACTGCAGCAATACTTTGGTGGGTTTTACCTGACTTTTAGACCCTAGGTGGACATAATATAAAGAACATGAAGGATATGGCTGCTCTTAACCCCGATATGCAGATGCTTCATTTAAAGCAGGCTTGGATAGCATTACTTTGCACTAAATACAGAGCTCATACTGAAAGAAGGGCCATTTGCAACAGTCTACACAATTCCCTCACAACCACACTGAGAAATTCCAGTCATGAACCCCAAACCCAAACGTTCATATTCAGTTCATATTTCAAGACAGTGCTTCCTCTATTTAAATTCTTTCAGTCCCCTACCTTCCTTGTAGCTACTTCTGTCTAACACCTCTCCTTTTCAAAACAATTATCAACATTTTCCACTAGGAGAAACATTTACAATCTGCAGAACCCCCACCAGCCCGTTCAGTATTTTTCTGCACAGCCTGTCTCAGATTTCCTCACAAGTTTCCTAGAGAATAACCCCCTCACCTTGTTGTCTCCTCCTAAGAGTAAAAATAGGATTTTTTTACAATAGCTATATTTTCTTTATCTCTTTCCAGAGCCACCTTGTTCCAAAGCTAAACTTCCTTTACCATTGGGTCACAGTAAGCCTTCTTTTGGATACCCTTTGTGTCTCTCAAATAAAGACTGTTTCATACACTCATATGAGAAGTAAAGACAGTAAAGGGAAGGATGGGAAGAGGAATGATGAAATAAACTCAGGCAAAGTGGTACAAGCCAATGTGAAGCACTGTTCCGTCCTTGAGTGGAAGGGATGTGAATTCACTTTGAAATATCTGGGGCATCAAGTGATTGGCTTTCAAAGCATATAATTATTTTTCCCAAGGTGTTCCAGCAGTCATGCAAGATGGGGGGAGGGGTAAAATCCATCACAGCTTATATAGTGTCATGGTTTGTGCTCATGTGTCCCAGAGTAAATCAAAAATGAGTATTTCCATCAATTTATGGATAATTCCAGTGTAAGAGTGCTTAAATTACAAGAGATTATTGTGCTAATATGTTCACTGAGCAACAGCTCCATGAAAACAGGCTACTAAGAAGTGCAGCCTAATTCTTCATTTTCTCCTTGGCTTGTTCATTCAACACAGATTCTTTCCAGCAGTTGCTTTGCAGCCTTTCAGTCCTAGGGAGTACCTGTTTTCATAGAAAAAAATTCCCTATTGCCTGCTTGGTATCAAAACACTTCCACTCCTCCCAGTATGTATTTAACTTCTCTAAGAGCTTTTCCTTTTGTCTGAGTGAAAAGGTCTAAAGCCTGAGGAGAGAGAAAAAACCCTCTCCCTTTGGAGGACTAAAAAATTATTTGGTTGGACTCAGAATGTGTTCTATTCAGGATCTTATGTGCAGCCCACCACTGCAGCATCCGAAAGAGCTGATCATTGCTCTTTTTTTTCTTTCTACCTGTCTCCTCACAGAGATCCAGGATTTTTCACCATGCACAGGGGACTGTCTGTTCCATTTATATTAAACAATATATGTTAATCCATGAATACTACAGGACCTAGATTTTCTCTCCCTGGATAAATGCTTAAAAATATAAATCATAGGACTATGTTCTATTTTATTCCTATCCTGAATTCTATTATTTTATTTCATTTTACCTCTAAAAACCATTTTTTGGACTACAGCCTTTCATTCAAGGAATAAAATACTAGAAGAGTTGTATTTTCAGTTCAAATAATTTTACTAACTGCTAATCTTCATTAATTTTTCTTCTTCCATAGCACTGCTTTCAGCATTCATATACTCAGTCAGGCATCTGCTCCAGAGAAGTCAGAATGTCCCATTCCTTCCCTTGTCTTCCAAAAAGAGAGACCTCTTCTAACTGTCTTCAATAAGCTCTTACTCTTCTTTCAGGCTTTTTTCAGAAAGAGTAGGTCTCTGGTCTTGGTGCTCTGCTACCCCTGGATATCAGACAAACATCAGAACAGGGCCAGCAGACTTCTTTTATTTAATTTACAGGAAATGATCACATTGCCTTCATAAAATGACAGAAGAATTGTCTAGAGGACAAACAGTCCAAGGTGCTTTCCTATGATAGGATCACTAACCTTATTTGACTCTTCACAGATGATTGTCTAACCTGTTCTTAAAATGTCTTCAGAACCTCCCTAGATCAAATATTAGACAGTTTTTATTGTCCTAGGTCCTGGAAGATTATTCTTTTAGTTTAAAATAATCATTGTTTCTGCTGCTTCTTGCTTTCTGCTCCATCCACCGTGAGCCCAAAGAAAAGATCATTCCCTCCTCTATTATTTATCTGAAGACTGTTATATTCTCCCATCAAATTTCTGGTCTAAAAATTACAGTTATTTCAAATCATCTTGCAGGTCACATTTTTCTGACCTATGATGAGTCCTTCTGCCCTCCTCTGGACTCCCTCTGATTGAATTGCACCTGTCTCAAAGTGTAATAACCAAAACTTTGTCCAGCCTCCAAGCTGAGGCTTTAGCCTCAGAGCAAAAGGACTGCTTCACGTCTTCCAGGCTTCCATGTCTTTTACATATCCTAGCAAGATGTTTGCCTTCATTTGCAACAGCATGACATTGACTCATGTTCAGCTTGTGATCTATCATAACAGATTCTTTTCTGCATAGTTGCAACCTAGTCATTTACTTCTGTCTTGTGCTTATCTGGTTGGTAATTTCTGCCTTATTGTAGTACTTTGTATTTATCCCTACTGAATTTCATTCAGCTCTTTTCCTAGAAGTTCTTCCAATTTGTTGGAAAAATTTTGAATTCTAATCTTTTCCTCCAGCATATTTCAAGTGTCACAGTTTTATGTCCCTGGAAAATGTGATATACCCACTCCCTACATTACCATCCAGGTCCTGTAAGAAAACACTGAACAAAAGCAGATCCAGGACACTCCAACACAGCTACTGTGTCAGTGTTAAGCAGCTTGTGGCCTCTCTGAAGGACTGGCACATACTGAAAGCATACAGATTATGAGCTCTGAATCTTCTGATATTATTTAAAGAAGATCTGCCTGTTCAGATAATCATGTTTACCAAGTTTATAGCCTCCTTCACCTGCTATACCCCATGCCTCGCCAAAGAAAATATTTGCATTAATGTGCAACCATAGTCAAGAATCTCAACTTTTACTTTAAAGAAACCCAAAACTCAAATGAAATCTCTCACTCTTATTCTACAAATAGCCTTTAATAGGTAAATTGAACAAAAGCCAATTCTGCTAGAACCTGCTGGAATACTGAAAAAATAAATGGGAAAGATGTGACCGTTTCTCTTCGTAGATTTAGGGATATACTAGAAATGTCCTAATTTATTACGTTCACTGTAGTTACAATAGCAGCATACGCTTCAAGGGCAGCACCAGGGCAGCTGGTTGATTTCAATGGATTGAACATTTCCTTTGCATCTGCTCTTGACCAATGACTGCAGGATCTTTTCCTTGGAGCTTAAACGCCAGCCATGACAGTCACAAGCAGGCACATCGCAGACAGTAAGCCTTTGTGTACACTGGAATAAAGATGATCTGGTATTCCTGCTGACAACAGAGGCTTGACTCTCTTGTCTAGCCCTGACTCTTATTCCAGTAGTCATTACCACAGTGCCCCCAGACTCCTTAACCCAATAGGGGCAATTTTCCTGGCTCCGTGGCTGAGGCCCTGGCACAGCAGAAAACATGCATGGTGTGAATTAACTAGCTGGAGGGTAAAGAGGGAGAAATAGGGCTTCATGAATTTTCCCTGTTTCCCAATGGGGCCCTAGTAATCAATTATTAGCCCCTGGAGTAATCACTTACTGCTTGCTCTGTGATCATCTGATTCTGGCAGTGTTACCTCTGCTGGAAACCTCAGACCTTTGATTAGATGCAGCAGGAATTCCTCCTTTGTTCTCTAACCTGTCTAGAGGAAGCATGCAACTAGAGAGAAGCTTTACAGGGACAAAAAAGAACTCAGGGGTAGACTCAGTATTGACAGAGTACCAGCAGCACAGCAGTTGTGTAGTACCGGCTTATCTCATTTGAACAACAAGCAAATTTCTTTATCTAGGAGACAGTCAAAGCAAAAGGTACAGGAAAGCTGAAAGGAAAAACAAAGTCCTGACTTTACTTCTGCTTGGATTAGTTGGCCAAAGGGATCTATACTAAATTTCTGAGTGCCAAACGAGAAGTAAGAGGCTTTTAATTTCTACTGGGTGAAAATCAGAGCCAGTATTTCAAATGTTATAAGATGAACTATCACATTGCCAAGCCTTAATGAGTCTTCCAAGACAGTACAAAGAACCTCACCCCTACAGACTAGTCAGTAAGCTGAAATTCAGTGAAACATAATTTTTCTTAACTGTGCACCTTGGAGTAGAATGCATGTTTCATACTTTGGCGATTTACAAAGGTGACTGAATGGAAGAGTTCTGGAGTAAAACCCACCAAATCTTAACATCTGACCTCAGATGCTGATAACAAAGTCCTAGACTTCAGCATCTGTAAGACTCTAGCAATTTTAAACCCTATTTTTTTCTCGATTCTTTTGCCTAAGAGTCAATGCAGAGATGAGTATCTCTTGGAGGGAGATGTTTCTCAGCTGAAAATATTATATCCTCAGCGGCACTCACCTCCTTGGAAATCTACTGTCACTATCCTATCAGTTCATTTCAACGCTTTCTGCCTGTAACTAACCACAAGGATGGGTGATTCTGGCACAATGACACTGATCACTTAGAGGCTCACTGCATGTCCGCTTTCCACCAGCACTGGCCTCTTTTTCTGTTGGTCTTCATATTACAGGGTGCTCTGCACAGAAGGTTCAAACTATCTTGTCTCTTTACACCTTTGACATACCATTTTTCTCTGCATGCCTGTGTTCATCTAGGTTACTATTTTATACAAGAGTAGATGTTCCAAGAGCTGATGATGAACAGTCAACCTTGCTGCTCTTCTGAAATACACCTTTTATTAAAATGGAGACTATAAAAGCTATCGTACACTACGTGACTACAGGTCACAGGATAGTTATCCCGTTTTTTCACAAGTATGCTGCCATTGTAAGCCCACCCAGCCTTCTGTACTTGGAAAATGTGAATGGTTCACAGTTTACGAATGGAGACCACAGCACAGTGGAAAGATGATCACACAAGTCAAATATAAACAACACCACAACAAAAACATAAATAACAACTAACAGGGTTCCGAGTTTTGGTGCCAAATCTCTGGTTCCAATGTATTTTATTTCTGCATCTGTTTCTTCATCTACAAAACAGCAAATCTCTATAACACCAACAAATTATCAGATTTAAACCAATTTTATATCAAAGCCATAGATTCTCCATTATGGTAACCAAATGGAGGCATTGCTTCTTTCAGATGGAAAAGACAGAACTCATCTGTAGAGCCTAGTCCATGAACCATTCAATACTTTGAATTATAGCTTTTTAGAGGGAAACAGAAGGAATGCACAGGGTAATGCTGCTCTATTGGGAATCCTCATTCTTCCTCGGCATACCTCCTAGTGCTACAAATTAACCCTTAAAAATGGCTAGACAAGCGAACAGCTGCCATATGCCTTAGATAGGATTGCAGCCTCACTGGCGAAGTGTTTCAAACTCTTGTTACACATCATGTCCCTGGAGAAGAGAAACTGCAGAAGGTTGCAATAGCATCAGAATGAATAATTGAAGCTCGGCTCATTCAGTATGTGCATAAACGGAAGGGTCACATTGCTGCCTCCTAGTCAGCTGGTGGCGCAGAAACTCACCAGTGTCTAATAGAAACATCATCTGGAGATACTGACCTACTTCTCTGGGAGCTTTTAGGGAGTGGGTTGAGGAGATGACAGTGGGATGGCCAAGTACACAGAGGATTAAGTCATATTATCTAACAGAAAATCGTACATTGCAGAATCAGTTGCATATGCTACTCTTGGGAAAACCCTCGGGACTTAGTTCCACCGAGAAACTAGAGATCCATGCAAGATTAATGCTATTTCCCACCTGAGAAACTGCCCCTGTGGGAATTTGCCAGGATGTACTTCCCCACGGCGAATCCCTGGGAGGTTTTCCTACCTAGGCTCCACGGCAAGTGGGGCCAAAATTGTACACCCTTTCCCACACAAACTCTACAGCCATTTAATATTGGAAATGAAAGGTGTGAGGGAGGGTAACTCGGGCATTTCCCGCTATTGTCCAGCCGCTCAGTGGGAATGGAAGGAGAGCAGCCCGCCCGGGCGACCGCCCGCGCCCTGCCTGCCGTCCCGAGGGCCCCGGGCTGGGACACCGCAGCGTGCCCCGAGCGCAGTCCGCCTTCTCCAGGACCACGGCGGCCGCCGCCAGAGCCCCGACGGTCCCTCCGCTCCGCACCGGCGGCCTCCCCTCAGGAGTCGCCGGGGCCAGGCCCACCCTCGGCCCCGCTCCCACGGCCCCTGTCCGAGCGGGGGATCCCATCCCAATGTCCGGCCCTGCAGGNCGCCGCAGCCCGGGCGGCCTTCGGGAGGCGCCGGCGCCCGCGGGCGCTGCGGGCCGGGAAGGCGTGTGAGCGCCCACACGGGCAGGGGTGACAGAGCGATGCGGCGGCGTGAGAAAGCCGGGCTGGGCTCCCCGCTGCCTTCCCGAGAGGAGAGGGCGCTGGGAATGGGCGCCGCGGGATTATGCCCTTCATTCAGCACAGCGGCGGCTGAACGAGGCGGGCGAGCTCCCGGCGCCGCTCCCCGCCCGGGACATAGGGCAGCGGTGTGGGACCGGCCGGACCGCCGTGGGGTGGCAGCGCAGCGCCCTCCAGTCCCGGGCTGAGCCACCCGGGACAGGGCTCCCATACCGGCGGTCCTCAGTCAGGCCGATGAGGGAGAGGAAACAGCCTTAGCTAGACCGTGACTGGGGGAAGCGGCAGGCTTTTGGCTACTCAAGATCATGTTCATGTCTGACCTTCTGCTCTGGAGATTTGTGAGTCCCAAAGCATGTCTATAGACCAACTGTGTTATCTGGTTTGTCAAAAGCTTGTATCTCTCTCTAGAAAGCTTGGCTTGCCTTAGATCATCACCTAACAACAACACAGGCTACTACTTGTTCCTTTGAAGGCTGGCATTGATTTTTGCTGACAGCAAAATAGTAGGCTTTTCACATTCCTGATCTGAGTTGAAGAGCAAATTTGGGGTTTTGTAAAGCATGTTTATTTTTAACCCTGTAAAATTTAATGTTGACTTCCAAAAAGAAGATTTTAAGACCCGAATGTTTAAAAAACGTTCTGGCTCTCCAACACTAAAGGTCTTTCACCCTCCTACACCCACTTGCTATGGGAGGAATTTAAATGCCAGTGTACTCACTCAGAGTACAGATGGGGCACCTAGTAATCTTTCCCCTAGTGGGTTGTCCAGCCTTTGTTGCCCTGTGTTGGCATGCTGTGCTATCCAATCTTCATCTCCACTTACCCTCTTATGGCAGACACCAGGACTTTCTCCTGTTGCAGCCACGGACACATTTGAATCAGTTTTCACATAACATGTACCAGTTATAAGGCTGATTCTTACAATAGACAGAGAATGAAAAAAAAAAAGCAAAAAGCTTTCTTCTGAGAGGAAGAGGACTGACAGAAGGAATGACCGGAAAGTAATTTACTCTTTGGTGCAAGTATGCAATTTATGGCATAACAAGAACTTCCTACTGCTCAGTAGCTTGTCTAACGTAGTGTGCACATCACATTAAATACCTGCCACCATGCAAATCCTCCTAGCTATGTACCCACCAGACGCTGCATTGTCCCTGTGTTATATCTTTTTCCTTCCCTCCTACAGAGCAAAACAAAGGTGTCGATGACAGGCAGAATGAGACATGAGAGAGTTAGAGACTAACCCTCATGTGGGTCTGGTAACAGCTGTCAGCTGAGCAGAGTATATCCTGGATGGGCTCACATCCAGCTGGTACTGCTGGCTAAACATATTTTGTGCTCTCTTAACAGCTTCTTTACACATTTCAAAGGACAGATTACTCAACACTCAATTTACTGCTTCTGGAGGAATGAATGGACCACTGACTCCCAGGACATGAGAATGCTCATCTTGGACATAAATGAGACAAATGTATTCCTTTTAATCATCTAGCAGTGATAGCAGTGATGAGTTATTATCAACAGTATGATAAACTGTCCTTCTAAATATCTACGTTGCCACTGGGGTCAAAGTGATTGAGTAATAAGTTACTGTAGTATTATAAAATAGATGTATATTTTGCGTTGTCCTGTGTAGTCCAGATGAGCTGTGCTCTGTTCTGCCTCTGCCAGACAGATTTTCTTTCTCCCTGGGGCAATGCTAGTACATGCCTCCTCTGCCCCAGCTGAGGAAAGGCAGAGGGCTGAGAAGAGAACTGTGCTTCTACCCAGTAGCAGCTAGTGGATTTACTATATCTCCTTGGAAAAGTGCTGAAACAGAGCAGAGCTGCCTTATCTGTGGGCTCCTAGGAAGGAAGCAGGAGAAAGTAGAGGCTTTGTGGGGGGAAATAAATATACTTCCCAGAAACAGAGAATGGAAAAAGACCTAGTCCCATCTCATGCCATTGCCTTCACTGCAGATGAAAGTCTTGCCAAGGAGGACATGTCCCTTGAAGCCGCATGGGTGCATTGGAATGCTTTTTTGGTGTTAGCATGATGAAAATTCTCATGGCATAACTCATTAATAAGTGGCAGCCTTGGAAGTGTAAGAATCAGTGTTACAAAGTTCAAGACTCTGTGGAAGAGGATGCTTATTATTTATTTTAAATAAAATTGATATCAGTCACTTGCACTTATTCACTCCTATTTCACACATTCACTTGTAGTCACAAGCACCAAGATGTGTGTGTGTGGTCTGCTCAGGACCGTGTGTGTGACACAGAGGACAGGGGACAGGAGCTACTGAGTCCTTGGGATGCCTCTTAGGTTTGTCTTGATCAGGCACAACAAACTACAATTTTGACAAGCTATTTTATGACCCCTTGGAGTAAAGCTGTCATGGCATGATTATGACCTCAGTTTTGCATTTTTCACCCTCCCTAATTCTTAGGCAAGGCTGCTGCCCATCATCTTTGTTTTCTCGTTCTGGGTATCTTTATTGCTGCCTTCCCGTTGAGAGAAAAGGGATGGGCCATCTTTGATGTGACTATTGGAGCACCAACCTTCTGGTCTTGATGTATGCATGTTCCTTATTAACTGTTTTATTGCTGTTGCTTGTACCCTTGTTAAAAAATATGTGCTATATTTTTAAGCCTTGATCTTTATTGTATCACTATAAAGATAAAAAATGTCGGAGTAAGTAGTGTTTCAAACAAGCCTAAGGATTAAAAAGAATACCTCAAGAATACATAAAGACTCACTAACAGGTAAACCAACTTTTAGTGGGACAATGTAAAGCTAAAATAAATAAACCTCTGTGGTCCATGTGTCAAAAATCCTGCATTAGGCTGCTGCTGTTTACTTATTTATTACTAACCTGTAAATGGAATGATCAGGTCTTAGAAGATGATATCACTTGACTTACAGTGAAGTCTCTCAACAGCAAAGGACATCATCAATGACTATCGTGGGTGAATAACTAAAATTATTTTTTTGAGACCCCCACAAACAGCAAATACTGTTCTTGGAAATGAAGGGATTTGATGAGCTTTGTTTTGGTTTATTTCTTTTCATGGTCTAGGTTTCTATGATTCTGAATAGCCTACTTAAGAAAGATATGTGTACCCTTTCCCTTAGAAGAATTTAAAGCTTGAGCCTTGAGGGTCATTGATCATATCAGGTGTCTGGAGTGTGTTGTAATGGCAGAAAACCAAGTGTAGAGAAATTTTGTGTTGAAATTTGGAGTAGCTCCATCTAGAAAGGTAGATCAGAGGGGAGCTATGATCATGTCTCTAGAGGAGTAGCTCTGTGCCACGTGCGTGAATGAGGAGGGAACAACAGTTGTGATGAGTGCTGGATGTGCTGTGTTTTCCTTTTTTTGCCAATTGAAATAGATTCTGGGTGTATGTGGTGCATGCCAGCAGAAATGCAGCATAAGTTATATTCTTGTGAATGAAGTGTAATTCTGCACATAGTGAGAGCAGATTAATATTTCTTGAAAGATTACTTTGGGAATCACTGGCAGGGGTCACAGAGAAAATAGCATCAGGAAAATGTAGAAAAGCTGAAACCTTTGTGACTGACTGGCAAAAAAAATCTGGTAAACACCCAACTTATTGAATGGGTGTTAGACTCCCAGCAAGACACCTACTGAGGAACTTGTCTGGCAAAATGTAACAGAAAATTTCAGGAAGTTCTTGCAAGAAGGTGAGCATTGCTCACCTTGCTGCTGGTGACTCCATGAAAAAAAAGGACAGATGAAGCCAACAGCACAATGATAACAGGGCACAATGCTGCAATTTTGATGCACTTGACAGATGTGAATGCTGATCTTTTCCACCAGAGAAGCAGCCAGGAACACAAAAAACTGACAGCAGTAGAATGTAGAAAAAATATTTTTTTGAACTCAATGTATGGAACACATAAGGTGTCAAAGAATTTAGAGAAATATTTCACTTGTCTCCTAAAGCTAGAACCTGAGAAAAAAAAAAAACAAACCCCCAAAATAATTCTTGTTGATAAAGAGAATTTTGATATAACTGAGTACAAGAATGTCAGAATGATTCTCTGACTAGAATGCTGAGGGTTCACATAAACTGTATGGGAAAGAAGTTCTGGTATAATTCTATGAAACTTAAAGTTCTGACAAGCAATTCACAATGACCAAACATGAAAAGAATGTCAAAATTCTCATGGAAGAAATGAATTATTTTCCCTTATATTTGAAGAAGTTGACATATGTCAGAGAGATGTACAACTCTGAATTCCACTGGGAGATCTACAGACACATATACAGGTCTTGTATAAACTCAACAAGAGATCGCCTGACACCACAATCAAATCTATCTCACCCAGTTAGGAGAAACAAGCAAGCAAGCAAGCAAACAGACAAAAAGAAACCCAAACATCAATCACTTTAAAACAGTTTGACAACAACTAGTTAGTTCTTATCCAACTACCAAAGAAGAAAACTGTCTTTACAGGTATAGGCTTTCCCCTTTCTCTTGCAGTCTTTTTCCTTTTCCCTTACAAATATTCTGGAAAATGTATTCCTTTCATATATCAATAGGATACAAGCTGAATATAATAACCGAGACTTTAATGTCTGTATTCAATAATACTGACCCAGTATCAGCTTCTAAAGATGAAGATCAGTTAGCATATGCAAGCAGGAAACATTAACAATACCATTGTAACTGGATCCATTCAGAATCCCAAATAAAACCCTCGAATTTGTAGATAGTAACTACATAAACAGAGAAGCAATTATTTCCTTAATGCATAAATATTTTAACTAAAATGGTATCCACTGACAACTAAGTTCAAAGTATTTAGTGATAATAAAATTTACCTATTAAAACTCACTGATTTTTTTTACAAAACTATCTTTCATATCCAAATGAAGACAGTATAATTCTCTATTTTAGGCTCATAATAAAACCTTTTCAAAATCCTCCTTTCCACAGTGTGTATCTGTATCTGTGTATCTCTGGTTTTCCTGCATGTCCCTTGAATTAAATTCTGAATTACATGGGCATTTACCCACAACACCTAAAATTATTTTTCAGCTCTGAGCTGTTTGCCTAAAAATCTGAATATTAAACCCTCATCCTCACTCCAGGACACTAATCAGAACGTGTCAAAGAAGCTGAGAAAAATCTTTACAGGGTTGATCAATCTTTTCAGTAACTAAGTTCTTCAATGTTTCAATTTGAAAATGTGCGTATTCTCAGAATTCCAACATATTCCTCATTTCTATGTGTGTTTAAGATTTGAGTTTTCACATTTTAAAAATTCTGTAAATTGACAGATTTTTATTACTATCACATCTTCTTTAGGCATCCTTGGGATTTAAGAACTCTTCTTATTAGTTGAAATTGTAGAACAAACACGTTGCCAAGCTATTTTTACCAATAATAACATGCTTGGAAATTCTGAACCTCTATGAATATAACTGAACAAATGTAAACAGCACTGGTCTGAGCAGTAACCTCTAACCTTCTGCATTTTTTCCTTGCCCTTCAATTGTGTTCTTAAATGTTTCTGAATGAGTACATAGACTGCCATGTGGTAATCCACATTACGAAATGGATATGTCAGAAAGACAGTCAAAGAAAAAATGAGAATACAATTCATCACCTGGATGAGGTTCCTGGTCCTGTTCATTGTGCATTTCCACCAACTATTGCCCTGGCATCTGTCAGAATCTGGACATGGGCAAGAACAGCCTAAGGCAGAACTGCCAGTAGAAGAAATGTTTGTTAGCCAGCATTCTCAAGCACATACACAACCTGCTGCAAACACCATGTTAGGTCTCTTCATAGGGCTTAGATAAACCTGGCTGTGCTTAGGTAGTTCCTTCAATTGTCTTACATGTCTGTAAAATCTCCCTTTCTCTAAATCTCAGCACAGGCCAATAGTCATATATATACACCCCAGCTCTTCAAGATAGCCTTTTTCTCTTCCGTGGTTCTCAATTTAGCACTTAACTGCATCTGTTGAAATAAGCTACCAGTCTGCATGTGTGGTAAGTCACATTATTTTGAGTGAATTATGACACAACAGAAGTGTCTGCAATAAATCACCCATCTACACTACCCTGCCCACTCAACAGAACACAGCCATAAAGTCTCATTTCTTGAGTGATGATTTCTTCACTATTTTTTATTTCAAACAGTGTTGGAAAATAGCAGCGTCCTATTTTCATTCCCCTTCAACTTTGACTGAAGCCCAGATCTTCATAACAAAGTCCAAGGCATTTACTACATGTACGTTTCTGAAAAGAATCAGTGATCAGAGAGCAGCAGTGTCCTCATTTAAAAAAAAAGAAATGAACAGCATATATTTTGAAGACATCTTCTACATTTGGAAACCACCTTCTCTGTCAGTTTTGAGAATTAGGTTCTATGGAAGATGGCTTCAACTTGGTTTTATCACACAAAAAGTGTTTTTCCTTTAAAAAATTTCCTACTCAACTGCCATCTGTGCTAAGTTATATGTGTATAACTCAACAGACAGAAGAAGGTACTTTTGTCTTTCCATCTGTGCCAGGTCTTTTGTCTGCAAACAACGAGCTTTTCTGTTTGAATAAAAATGTTTTCCTGATATTCAGGTTTCTAATTGAAATTATAGTTTGAACCTAATGCACATTCAATTCATTACAATTTATGAGTAATTTCCTTTTCTTGTTACTCCTTGAAGCAGAACTATTGAAGTACAAAGTGTATTCCATTTTCTTCTAAATACCGTACATAAGTGGACAGAAACTCTCATCATGCTCTACTTTCTTTGCAACTCTGCCCCCATTCCCTGCTTCTCCATAGGAAAAGTAAATTTGATCAGATTTCTACTATTTGGTAGTTTCTAACTCTGTAAATACTCTTTCCTTGCATTAAGCTGTTTAGAAAATGTACAGTTCTTCTCAAGATCCCAAACCTTCACATTCTAATGTGTAACTTCTTACCCAGTATGCTCCAATCCCCCGAATGAATCATGCAGCCTTGGATTATTAGCTGTACAATTTGCTAAGTAATTTAGGCATGCAGAGATTGCATACAAAAGTAAGTGATAGAAATTAAAGTTTTTGTACTTTTATTGTGCACTGTTCAAAGTGACAAGGAAGCTGGTATTCCTTCAGAATACTAAGTACTTAATATTGAATGTAAGCCTTCTAAACCTTTTCCCCAGTAAAAATTCAGTTTCTCATAAAGAAATAACTAATACCTTGAAAGAGAATCCTTCCACATTATGGTCATTCTAGAAAACATCTCTGGGACATCTGCACTCCTGCTAATAGTTTGGAAATTAATTTCATTTCCCACTGTCTACCCTTTTTGGATGCATCTTTATTATACATAAAGGTTTCTCCAGACCCAGGCATTCAGCCCAAAAATTCGTGTTTGTATAACATAATGCTAAATTATTTTAAGGCATAATTGTTCTACTAAACTAAAAAATGCTTAATGCATACAATGCGGTGCACATGCAAAGCTATGCGTACTACTCCAACCACAACTTTATAGAGGCTGACTACAATGTTTCTTCTTGATTATCAACACACTCTAGACGTAGCTTCCCCTGTAATACTTCAAATTATTGTTCCAAATTACTTTAATGTGATGGCCCATAAAGCTCATCCTCTTAACCCAAATGTATCTAGTGAGTTAGGAACAGTCCCCATAGTAGCAATCAAATGTCTCCTGTGCCTACTCATCACAGGAAGCAAAGTCATCCTTGATGAATTCTATCAAGCTAAGCTACAACAACCAGCAGCTTCTTTCTCATCATCCAGCTGTACGTCTATGTTAAAATCCCTGTCAGTTATATAAAAAAGTCTGCCCCTCTCCTGGGTGTAGGTGTATCAAAATTCAAATTAAAAGAAAACACATCCAGTTCTTTAATATTTGTCTCCCCAGTTCTATGGCTGAAGGCAACCTCTCTCTGTGTTTTCTCATTCCCCTTTCTTTCAGATTTCAATAAAATGTTTTTTATGTCTCTTGCTTCACAGAGGCAACCACTGAACAGCAGAACCCAAATACTTCTATTAAGCCTTCCAGGTTTCTACCTAACAGGACATTGTGGTAGGACCTTACTTGGATTGTTAGAAGTAAGTGTTCAACTCTTATCAATATGAGTTATTATGTACTTTAGTGATTTACCTCTAGCATTAATATAGTATCTTTGCTACACTTGAATGAAGTTCAGGACTTGAACATCACAAAACCAGATTTCAGGAAGGTTTCTGGCCAAGCAAGTGGTTCTTCTTCATGGGAAAGGAAGTGTTACTGGCTGAAACATTGTTCTTTCTCTTTCCCTCTCTCACTTCCTCCTCTTCTCCTTGCACATGGTGATGAAAGTGTGTTTGTTGGTGATGCCAGGGAAACAGAAAAGGCTCGTGTGACTCCTGTGTGGTCTTTATTCTATTTGCCCGCCCACTGATTTCATGTTTTGCTTTGCTTTAATGACTACTCAACAACCAACCATACAATTATGCCCCTATGATTTACAGGACTAAATAGGCTTCTGATGAAGGGGTTTGTGCTTATTTACTTGTAACAACTTTTCCCCCAGTTGTTAGCCTAAGACACACAAACCTTAAGGCCTACACCTTGAATTCTGCATGTCCTGTCTACTTCATGCCCCAGATGATGGTTGGGCAGCCTATTCTTAGATCTCATCTATGCTGCCAAACTCTTGCAATACAATTATCTGTAATGGGTTTTGCCTGTCCTTGAGCCTGCTGCAGAGTGATGCGAGAAGCTTCAACTTTCTCATATAACGCAGCCCTCCTGGGGGGAAAAAAGTGTAAGAAAAGCCAAATGGTCTAATTAGTCTCAGACTCACAGTCTGGAAAGGACAGACATCAGCCCTCTGCACTGCAGGAAGCAAGATCCTTTTTCCTTCTCCTCAGGGGCCTATACTTTTCCCAAAGGAGCAGAGTTACAAAAAAAAAAAAAAAGAGAGAAGGAGAAAGAAAAAAGGACAAAGAAAGACAGCTCAGTTTTCCCTTTTTTAGTTTTTGTTTTTTCCTCAGAAGTTGAGATGTGGACCTCTTGGCCCATCTCCTAGTGGTGCAGCAATTCAGCAGGCAGGCAACAGCTGCAACAGGATACAATGGCTGGAAGGACCACAAGTGCTGGTCTGCTGGCCACTAGTGCCTAGCTTCTGGAGAGGGCTGGCCACGATCCCACCATATCAGAGAATGAGGTCAAGACTGAGCAAGCAGAGAAAATTCAATTTTTTTTTCCCTGCAACCACCTTGGAAAACCTGTTCTTTATACTTTATGTTCCTTTTAGCAGCAAAATGTAAACAATATCTATAAATGCTATGCAGGCACTGTCACTCTGAAAAATCTTGGACTCTGATATATATGATTAATAGCATTTTCATTCTGCAGGTAATTCCAAATGCCTCTGTGGAGGCTTCTTGTGAAATTAGGAGCAAGTCTCACTGGGTAAGAAAATCAGAACACATTACAAAGTAGAAGTGATTATAAAGCTTCCTTTCATAGTCTGTAATTAAAGTATGGTTTCAGATTAGAAAGCTGAGGATCATAGAAGATTCATGGAAACTCAGTTCTGCCTTTCTCATTCATATACATGAATAGTATATTTCCCCTTTTAGTTTTTGTCTCTTTAAATTTACTGCAGTCTAAAACCAGGAATAAATACTCAAGACAGCAGAAAACCTAATGCTGTACATCACAAAATATGAGTAAAGAGATCATAAATATAGCCAAGGGACTTCTAAAAATGGTCAAACGTATATCAGACATACTGGAATGTCAGAGGGTTATGAAAGATTGGAAGATTTCTACTGGAAAAGGTCAACCTTTAGTAACAAAATTTTTTCAAAAAACCAACTCATTCTGACACACGGACTCACATATTTTAGGAAAGAGAAGAATTAAAGAGGACAATTGAAAATTTTTTAAAACACCTGCATGTGACAGGACTACATCTTGTAGCTGGACATCTTTCCTCTGATTAAAATTGAACAGAGAACAGTTTGTAATACATTAGCATCATCTGCTGGATAGTGCAGGAAATACAGTTTGGAAACTGCAATACTAAGTATGATACATACCATTATTGTATTTGGCAAGCCATGCATAATAGGCAGAACAGTTCAGACTTCTTTTCTAGAACATTTCATATTTTCTTTTATTTCTGGAACGTTCTCCTCTGGTAAAACATGGGGATTTCTGCCTAAAAAGTCCTAGCTTCATGTAGCAGAAAGTGCTGTGTAATAACTGTAGGAACAGGAGATATTTGGAAATTGCAATATTGGCATTTAATTACAAATGTAATATTTACTAAAAGGGGCTTAATTATTTTAGCTGTAGAACAATTTGAACATCTTTACAATGAAGCCCAAAAAATAATTTACAGTCCACAGGCAGCAATCCAACTCACCTTAAAGAGGAAATAGAAATTAGGGTTGTGCCAGAAAAACATAAAGCACGGT
Organism: Aleadryas rufinucha; assembly: GCA_013397815.1. NCBI lineage: Eukaryota > Metazoa > Chordata > Aves > Passeriformes > Aleadryas > Aleadryas rufinucha. The sequence continues at coordinate 63,249 of VZTH01003165.1, read as the reverse complement.
GGGAAATAGAAGTCTTGAATGTCTTGGCTGTAAGGGATGCCAGACATTAATTTGGCAGAGTGAGATGCACTTCATACGCATGGAAGAGGCTGTTCAAAAATTACATCAGCAGTACTCTACAGTGATTGTTCTAAATCTCTCCAAAACTGAACAGATGTTGAGAATCATGACCAGCTATAATGACACAGATGAGTTACTATTTTATTTACTCCTGGCTCCATTTTTTTTGCAAGGGTGGTGCTGTGCTCTCAGGAGAAGGCCCTGTGCCTGCAGCAGGGCAGCTGTGCTGTGGGCTGGACAAGAGCTCCCATGCTGGGTGCTGCCTGCCACACTGGAGCGCAGCAGACACCACATGAGCTGAGCCTGCTGCACCATGAGGGTCTTCTGATACTACAGAGGGGCCCCAGGACTGCTGATTCTTTGGGCTTTGCATTAACCACCTGTCTAAAATCAGGAAATTCTGGGGGATGCAGTGTTTCCTGAGAACTGCTCAGAACTGAGAAGCTTTTCCTTTGACTTCTCCTCATGCCCATATTGTGAGGGCTCATGGATGTTCAGAGAAAGAAATATGTGATTTCAGGAACACGGGGTTGTTGCCATGGAACAGATGAGGATATTTTTAGTCTAGTACCCTCTGTGACAGAAGACAATCAGAATTGCTATATTTTATACTGGGATTGCATCTAGTGTGTCCTACATGGTGTAAAAAAAAACCCTACAAAGCAAGTATTTCTTTGAAATACTCTGCTTTCTAAACAGAGAAAAAAAGGAAACCCATAAATACCGGAAAAGAAAATGACATCTTACAAAGTCATAAAGTTGCATTATATAACACTGCACCAGAGCCCCAGCTACTGATCAGCTGTGTCTTGAGATGAAGCACCGTGGTCCTTTTAAATGCTCATGAATATACATAATCAAATGCACTGCCTTTCTCTGCATCTTGCAGCAGGAATTTTGAATATACAAATATATTGTGCTGTAATAAATATTTTTGGTATGTTTTTAACTTTTATTTCTAGTAAGGTTTTCTTACTTTCCATGTGTTTATTTGTATTTATGTATGCTGTTATTAGCAGCTAAGGGTATAATATGTAGGAGCTGAGACTGGTGGGTATCCATGTTCTGGTCCTTTATTTAAGTCCAACACAGATCCATATAAGCCTCTCCAGCCTTGACTGGCCTAAAGAATTGCTCTTTTTCAGCATTTTTGCTGCTCCTTCCATTTATGCCTTCCTTGCAAAATTCATAGAAGCTTCACAGGGCTGTTTATATATAACAGTATAGCAGGCAGACAGTCCCAGTCTTGAAACACACAGAGGCTGCAATGTTCCACCCTTAAGGGGAAGGAAGCACCCAAGATTTGTAGCTGCTCATGGTCAAAAGGAACAACAAAAGTTAGAGGGTCTAACCTAACCCTAATGCTAACCCTAACCCTAATGTTAGTTAAAGGAAGAAAGGAAGGGAGGGAGGGAGGGAGGAAGGAAGGAAAGAAGGAAGGAAGAAAGAAAAGAAAAGAAAAAAGAAAAGAAAAAGAAAGAAAAGAAAAGAAAAGAAAAGAAAAGAAAAGAAAAGAAAAGAAAAGAAAAGAAAAGAAAAGAAAAGAAAAGAAAAGAAAAGAAAAGAAAAGAAAAGAAAAGAAAAGAAAAGAAAAGAAAAGAAAAGAAAAGAAAAAAGATCTCCAGTTCACCAGTCCTGGTTCCAGTATCAATCCAGATGATGGGATGTCCAGCACCCTGGGGTGTGCACACAGGCCTGGTGAGGTTACCCTTTTATAGATAGTTTTTTCCAACCCTGAAGACAGGTTTCTTGCTTTCTCTTCAAATTAGTTATCATGCACAGTTTGTTCTTTCAGACCTTTCTGGAAATGGGTCAGAGGGCTTCAGAAATCTTTGGTGGTCTTGACCCCCCCCTACAGTGCATTCCAACTTCTCAGCCTCATTCCTGTGCTTGTGCTGTACCATTCCGTGCTTATCTCCAGGAACAAGAACAAGGACTTTTGTTGCAGAAATTGCTACTCTACTTTTGCATGGCCACCTTCTCCAACCACAGCATATTATTACCAACAATCCCTGGTTATTGCCAACAATCCTTGTCTGTTATTACCAACAACACTTAGTTATTGCCAACAATCCTTGTCTGTTATTGCCAGTGATTCTAGGCTGGGGTAGGGATAATTTTCTTCCTGGTAACTGGTGCAGGGCTGTGTTTTGGATTTCATATGAGGATAATGTTGATAACACACTGATGTTTTAGTTGTTGTTGGGCTGGGCATCAGTCAGGGGGTGATGTGGAATTGTGTTGTGAGGAAATGGGAGATTTTTGAGACCCTGAGATGAAAACCTGTGACAAAGAAAAGAGGTGGTATTCTAGAAAAGAATAGTTTTGGATAATAGCTGAAAAAGAAGGAAAGGAGAAAAATTATTCATATGATTCAGACTGTGAACTAGCAGGAAGAATCATTAGAGAAGTAAATTAAGGTGAACAAAGGATGGAAGGATTTCAAGAAGCAGGGAACAGTAGTCTTAAAGGTTCAAGATAAGATAAATGGAGTAGGAGCTGAGACCCCAAGATTTCCTTATGACAGTCAATCGATTGAGGCTAGAGCACAAGAGCTTCACTTAAGCATCAACCGACACCTTTCTATCTTTTCTGAGGGCATGACCTAACTGTTCAGTCCTTCCTTTTCTTCAGAAAGGAAATTAGCCTGAGAGAACAAAAAGAAAAATAGCTAAAAATATACAGTGAATCATGGAAAATTGTATCTACTAAATTTCACAGTGTACTGCTATTGCCATAGTAACCCTGGCTGGTAGATTACTGCAAGCTGTTTCTTTGCTAAATTTTCCTGGAAGCTTTGCCAATTCTCAGTTTGGTTTCAACATGAAGTTTAATAAAGAATAACTCTGAGACCTCACATTGTCTCCTTCTGTTTCTCTTTCGCCATCTTCCCCTTTTATTCCTCTTTGTAAGAGAAAGTCCTTTAGGGAAGAGTTTTCAAAGGCATCTTTTGCCCAGGTTGTAAATGGGCTTATAGTAGGATCTGTGCAGTATGTTGTGTTTCTGATTCTTGATTTCCAATTCAGTGAAATGTAATTCTTTGTTGGAAAATGAAGTATTACCTATTGCTGCTTTCTTTGGTTGTTTTTCTCATTCCATCTAACAGAAAAGTCCAGCTGATCAGTGATACAGCACCATGTATCACAAAGCAAGAAAGTAAAAAACAGTATGAGAGGGAAAACATGAAAAGGGACTTTACCTCTTTGTCCTACTTTCTGAAACTAACAGCTTCCAGCTGTGATAACAATCCCCAACCTGAGAGAAGGGTAGGAACCATAAAGAAAGAAGGCAACTCAACCAATGGATTTATTTGGTGAGAGTTTCTCAGATTTTGCAGAGCTGCATTTCATGTGTGCTTTGAGAAACAGAGCTTTGTATTCTGCTTCCAGGCATTTATAACTAGTCCCCTTTTTCTCTCTTGTGTAGATTTCAGAAAACTAGGATAGGTAATGTACAATGCCACAATAGAAGGCGAGCTGACTAAAATTGTTGGGAAAACACTGTGAGTTGAGTTCATCACTGCTTTTGATGACTGCTTGGTAATGCACAAGGAAACATACACAGTGTCATTCTTGCAGAGCAATGCTGTTGGCCTTTTCCATCCAGAAGTGGAAACATGTCCAAAAGAATGGTATCCTTCTGGCAGATGTAAAGGATCATGAGCATGTGGTGCCATTTAATTGCCATTCTTTGGCCAATGAGTCATGAAACAATGATGGTCAGAACAGATCACATTTTAGATTTTGGAAGCAGACAGATGATTGCTTTCTCCATCTGATATAGCTCATTAGAATGTAAAAACTTCCTTCTTTTAAGAGGAAAAATAGTATAATTTTGGACATGTAGAAGGATGAATTATGTACTCCTGGAAGAATAAAACCAACTGGGGGAAAAGTCTTGTGACAATTGAAATACTAACTTGTTAGAGACAAGGGGGAAAAAACCTTTGGTGTGTAAACAGGAAATTCCTGTTTGGCCTGATTCTTGAACATTTCAAGCCAAAGGCTGACTAGTCAAAGAAACTACTTTATGAGTCATCAGATGCAGAAAGAAACTTTCACGCTTGCCATCAGCAAACACAGAAATGTAAGAAGGATGAGCAAGGGATATGCAACCTCTTTTGCTTTGAGAGAAAAAGAATACTAAGTTAAAAATAAAGCTTAAGGCAATACTTCTGGTACAAAAAGCTTTTAGAGTCAAAGCCCTTAACCTCTTAAAATATGATTCAGTCATCCACATAAACTGATCTTGGGCAATACAAATTTAATTCTTGCCGCTACATCATATCTTAGAAGACCCTGTGGTTAAATTATAAACTACTGCATTTCATCTACAAAACAGGTCAGTAATTTCCTTTTGTTGCTGCTCCCTCCTTCTGGATGGTAAAGAGGAGCTCAGTAAGTTCTCTGAAAATGGAGATGTATTTTCTTTTTAATAAAACACACAGACCTGTACCAGAAATGAGTATCAGGGAAGACCTGGCAGAATCAAAGAATGTAAAATAAAACAAGAAGGGAGAGCAACTGTACAAAGTAAATGTGTAGTGTCCCTTGAAATATTCTTCATACAGTGCTTCTTTTGGTGAGAGAATTTTTATCACCATGCAGGTGTACAATTGTAGACTGAGAGAAACAATAGAGTGTAGGAGTGTGATTGGAGACTGACAGAGCTCTGGGACAGGTTACATTAATAAAATACTGAAAAGATTTAAAAAAAGAAAGAAGTCAAAAGTTGTAAGCAAAAAGCATATTCAAGTGAGCTCTTTTGAAGGGAAAGCAGGGTACACAGACACAAGTAGGTCAGCTCTGAATCACTAAATTAATAGTCAGTACTGGGTAAGGAAAAAATATTTCACATCTTTTATTTTTACACGTCTTTCCCTAAACATTCACAAGTCAGTTTGGGATGAGCTATCTCAAATTTCTCAAAGAAAGTTCACTTACCCTTAAGCAGTTGATATACAATGGTTTATTGTTCCAGTGCCTACACACTGGTTCTCTCCAAGGAATAAAGCCTAAAAAACATCTTAACATAGAAATCTGAAATGAGCAATCTTTATTTCATATGAGGACATTGGAGAAACATCAGATGCTAATATTTCAAATCCTATTAGAAGTGAAAGACTAAGATTCTCAGACACTTTGATAGTCTGTGCCTTTTTCCTACCCTGTACAGACACATAAAATTGTTGCAATCCCTCACACATATTAATAAATATTTCTCATCAAACTATGTGTCCAGATGACACACAGTGTGCTGTAAAAGAAAAGGAAGGTTTTCAAGAGAATTATCAGGCTGATAGATCGACACTCCTCCTTTGTCTTTTAGAATTGTGGTGACTTTGAGGGGGAGATCCTATTTATGCAAATGATAGCATAATAACATTTCTCAAATCACACATTGTGAGTGTTATGAAGGACAGAAATGAGGCCTTCACTCATTGGAATTATCTCCAACATAGCCCAAATCTAAACAGTGTGGTGACTTTCCCTAAAACTTACTGGAAAGGGATAAAACAGAGGACCAGTAATGTTTCTCCATTTGACACAACAGGGCCAAATTCTAAAGTGGAGTAATTCAAATAGAAGCTTCCAACTTAGTGACTGTTTGGGTTTTTTAATCTGTTTTTTTAATGCAACAAAGATCATGTGGTCATGAGGGGAGAGACATCCCATTACACGTTTAAGAGGGGTTAGCTGGCCAGGGAGAGAGCCTGGAGGTCCTGAGCAGAGAGTCAGCACAAATGTAATTGCAAACTAGCAACCCAGCAAAACATGCTGCCCTTTGTTCAGCCAAGCAAGTAGAAACTGGGGGAGCAATCAATCTGGAGCTACTGACACAGTGGAAGAAAGGAGGAAAATCTGGGGACACAGTTCTGTAGGCCACTAGGGCCCATTACTTCTGCTACTGATTAAACAAACAATTTGCTAAAAAAGATAGCAAGCCAAGGGATTTTCTTGGCACTTCTCTCATATTTTAGAGTTTGTTGTTGCAGAGGAGAGAGTAGAATTGCAAAGCATGTTCTGTGCTTAATGGACGGCCTTTACTGACATCTAAAACCATGTAGAAATCCCAAAGCAACCAGATTACCTCTTGAACTGCAGGACAATTACTGCAGTTCAATTACCATGAACTACCTCTGACTTGCAACTTGTGTTTTTTTCTTTTCAGTCCTCCAGTTCCTTGGGTTGCACAGATATGAGACTTCACCTGTTTCAAAATGCTTCCATCATCAGAGGACAGCACTATTTTCATGCAGACAGATCTGCACAAGCATACACACTCTATTGCAGCACTAACAAATATTTACTGTTTTAACAGTCATTAACAAACATTGTTGCTGTTTGAATTTCATCCACCAAAACAAAGCAGCAGCCAACTTCTGAATTGTATTACAATTTTTATCATGCTGGTGGATTTTAAATTGATTTTCCTAGTAGTGACCACTTCCTAATTAAATAAAGTTAGTCAACAGGTCTTAAGACAAGTTTTGACAATGCTTCTTTTTAAGCAGTTACAGAATTTACAGGATTTATAGTCTGATTAAATATTTGAAATGCTGACATTTTAACAACAGTATGGAAAAGGGAGCCTATAATTACTAAAATTTTATCTAAGAAACTTTAACCTGGAGAAAGTCTTGCAAGTTTGGGTGTTAGAAATTGTTCAGAATTTAATTTCTCACTTAGAAACTCATTTAATTAGCCAGAATCTGCTGTTAACCTACTATCGAAAATTTATTCTGAAATGCCATTTCACGGAGAAGAGAATTCAAAATATAGAGGAAAGTGGGACATAAGAAATTCTAATCTTTTCCTCTTTCTTACTCTTGAGAGAACTGTGCTTTATTCTTAGGATTTCCTGACAAGGCCATGAGCAATAGCAAGACTTAATGGACCTTTAGTCCTTTTGTGTCCTGTGCACATAGGAATCTCATTTTTCCAGAGCCAAGGCAAAAAATGGAGCCTTCAACAGAGTCTAATCTCAACCCAGGGAAAACCACATCTGTACCTGTACCCACTGTTTCACTGAATTGGTTCTTTAAGGGATGTAGTCAGTCAAAATATACTAAAATTTCACCCACAGAACAAGTTTTTAGAGGAGGCACCTGCAGCCAAACAACTGATGCCAATAGGCATCACTGAATATTTCCATCATATTTAGTGTAATGTAATTTAACAAAAGGCTAGGGGAGCATTTTCTGATCTCTGAGTTGAAGAAATAAAGCTATAAGTTGAAGAATCATAGAATGGTTTGGGTTGGAAAGGACCTCAAGCTTTATTTCTTTCTTTGAACTTTGAATGGGAGATGCTGATTTCCCTCATTCCCTGTCTGGAATGGGCAGCAGGGATTTGGCGCAGCGGTGCCAGAGGACAGACCCAGAGGGTGGCCAGAGCTGCTTGGTCCCCAGGGGACAGGGGACAAGGCTCAGAGGCGCAGGCAGCCCAAGGCCACCAGGGCCAAGCCAGAGAGAACAGCCAGGGACAGGGACAGGCCTGACTGGGAGCCCAGGGCGCCGGGAGAACTCTCAGTGACAAGAGGGGCCCAAAGCTGGGCTGGAAAGCCACCCGAGCTGGGCCTGGAGCCACAGAGCCCACAGGCATAGCTGTGGCAAAACTGGGAATAGACACAGCCCGGAGCAGGGTGGAGTTTAAATGCAGACCCCGGGCCCAGGCAGGGCTGCAGGCCCCAGGTGAAGGCGGTCAGAGCCATTAGGGCTATTGGTGCACTACTCCCAACAGCGCTCCAGCCCTGGCAGACAGAGCCTCCTCAACTCAGCAGACACCTGGATCATGTGTGCATTTCCNCTTTTGGGCACGTCTTACACTGTAACCTAGGACACCCTGGACACAAGCGTCCTGTCATCTGCACCTTGCATGCTCACAAGAGAGATTCTAGTGTCTTTCTGCCTGTTTGGGTGGTTATCAGCCTGCCAGCCTTGGAAACCATCCTCTGGCTTTCACAGTGACCATTGATAAATGCTGGTTGAAAATGGGCAGGGGTCACATAAGGACCGTTGTAGAAAGGCTGCCCACAAGGATATGAAAATCTCCCGACGGGTAGCATAGTCAGGCTGGATCACCAGTAACCGGATTACAAAAAGTTGTTAAAATGAATCCTGGTTGCCTAAGGCAAACACCCCTTTTTTTAGATAGCGTGAGTCTAAATAGTACACAGATGTTGCCTTCTTTACTAAAAATAAAATTCACCAGGGCAATGGTTCCTAAACTGAACAGTGCTAACTGATCTTATAGGTGCTTCCCTTAGTAGCTTACACATTTCTAAGACTGATAGCATGCAACATGAAGCTTGCTTAGAGCAATATTTCTGAAATTAAACTTCATCAGCTTGCTGAACAAAAGAAGCAGACTCCACCTGTGTGCCCTCTGTCTTCAGTGCCAAAAAGAAGAGACGTTGCTGTAAGCATCCTCACTACACTGAAGGCTCTCTATGTTCTGCCTTCAGGACAGCTTTGTCCAGAATTCGCTACTAATCACAGTGGGGTGCAATCAGTCTGCAAAGCCTTGATCCATGAGCATAATCCAAGGTGACTGCTGTTCTCCCCAGGACTTGTGCAGCCTTACAAGCTGTGGGCAGTTTTTTACCCTTTGTGAGCCTTTACATGGTTTCACTCAGCTGCACCTCACATCAGAGTACCAGAGTGGCTCTGATGCACTGCATGAAGGATACACTGGAAAACTATTTTCTGAATACAAAGAGGTGAAGAAAACATGTAATGCAGGATATTTAAGCTTTGAAAGTGTTAGAAATTTGGGACTATATCTGTTACATGGAAATATCAGCAAATACACTTCGCAAGGTTTTCACATTTCTATACTGCATTCCCTACACGATGCAGTAGATGGCAGGAGACAATAAAAAAATTTCAGTGCAGTTATTGTAGATGTAACTAAGTTGATCAGACTTATCTTTGTTAGATTCTCATGTTTAATTTAAAATCATTTTAGAACAGCCTTTTTACATTTATGGACATTATTAATACACATAATATTTCTACTGTTGTAAGGTTTATTTCTTTATAATGTAACTTGTATTATTAAAAGATTAGTCTTTCAAAATTGTGTTGATATTTCAGTTTTTTTGATGAGCTCTGAGATTTACTAGACAACTTTAATAAGTTTCTTAACTTAAATTACACTTTGGGTTCTGTTTCTATGACATGTGAAAAATTTACTGCCATGTTATTTGCATTTGAATCCATCAGTCATACTACAAACAATAGAAGAGGAACATGCTTAAGGCATTAAAAAAAAAGGAAATAAAACCCATATCAGAACTAATCAAAACAAGCATAGGTTCAAATATTCAGTTACAAAGGATGACCCCCTTCTCCCTAAATTACCCCTCCCAAGTTTAATAAAAAAGAAAATATTTTACTTTGACTATCAATCAAGATTCCTTATGAAATATTTAATAACTTTGTTTTTTTAAAGTGATGAGCTAAATTGTAACTATGAGGAACATAACATTGTTGTCAGAATTAGTTGCTCACTACATCTTGTAATCCAAAGGGACCTAGCACAGAAACATAAGCAAGCATTATGAGAATTTCTTCTTCGAATTCAGCGTGGTCCAGCTGGCAGTATGTGGTACACCCAGCCCATCTCTGCTTCCTGAGAGGAGACAAGTATCTGTTTGGTAGTGTGTGCTCTTTGTCCAACCAGCTGAACATCTCACCTTGTGCTTGCAGAAGTCGGGGCTTTAAGACTGAATTTCCATGGGAGAAGAAAGACAGGCTTCGGCTGAGGCATTCCTATATGCCTCCCCTCATATAGGAGTGTGTCTCGGTGCTTACAGCCCCTGTGTGGCCTGTGAAACTGCTGCCTGTCCTGTGTCACTGGAGGAATTGAAGCATATGGCTTTAAGATACCAGAGAGCAGACAGTTAATTGTGCAAATGTGGAACCAGGCCAGTATTGAAACAGCTGTTACTTCAACTGAATCTGGAAGTCCTGTAGTGCCATTATTTCCAGCTATCACGGTCTGGATTATCAATTATCTCAGGTATGACTCATAAACATCTGCCTAAAAGGAAGACCTACCACCACAAATTTTTTTTCTGTGATTAAAAAAGCATTCCCATCAAAGTGGATCACTTGGGGATAGACTGTTACTGTAAATTTGTCAATGCAAGTGTAACTGATAAATCTGGTTTAATGTGAATGAGGCACTCAAAACAACTTCTACCTCTATTAAACATACTTACAACCCTTTCAGATAAGCAAACCCTCTCTATCAGCTCTCCTGGGCTTCAGTTGTCAGAACTCTGGGCACAGCCTTTTGCCCATGTGAGGACTTTGGCTGCCTATGCCACGGTCAGCATTGATTCCTGCACCTGTAACCAGGAGTGAGGCTGCTGTGCAAGGAGCTCTGTGAGACTGGGCTGCGGGGAGCCTCCCTGGAGGCATCCTCTTAGGCTCAAGCCCTTCCCTAGTCCTTGCCTGAGCTATGTTGCTGTTTTGTAGTCTGGCCATGTTCCTTCCTGAGCCAGATCCCCTGGTCTCAATCCCTGGGTTGCCTTTGATCTGTTACATCCCTGAAGACTTGTCTGGCAAGCACTGGATTGTCCTCTGACCCTGTGTAGTGCCACCAGACCTGCTCAGGTGGGGTGGGACTGCACCCTTGTTGGTGAGGGCATTGCCCTGCTGCCCTGCTGTCACCCTCTGCTCGCAGCTCACCTTGCCTTGTGGAGCAGCTCTCTCCTCTGCTCCCTCATACCAGGTCATTGGAGTCACTTCTTAAGTAAGGATCTCTTCTAGTGAGCCAGTGAAATGCAAATATGATCCCAAACCCTTACAGAAAGTGTAGTTACTTATATCTAATAGCTGACATATTTTCAACAGGGCACCAGAGCAAACTGGTGTTAATAAAACACTTGAGAAGCTGCTAGAAGTGCTCATCTTCGGCTGAGTCTGCTAAATTCCCATGATAAACTGCAAAGCCCTGAACTGCATTCTTTTCCAAACAGAATCCCAGTACTGTTTTGGTTATTTTGTTTTTCAGCTGCTGAAGGCAGAAGTATAATTCATTAACACTCTCTCTGGCATACAAAGGTACCTGTTCTCATTCCTTATCTACAAAGAAGTAATATATTTCATCAAGGCAAAGGGCAACAAAATATGAATATTTGAAGCCATGATTACTCTTCCTCTAACCATACTGGGTGTGGAAAGAGGCCTTTTGTTTAAATCCCTTTAAGATAAATTTATTACTTCTTCAATGTATTATTTGCAGTATTAGCTTTAGCAAGAGAATGTAGGCAAATTTGGAAGAGGAGAGAATGATTTCAGGAAGAGCTGATAACAATGTGATACAGTGGAGTAGAACTGAAGGCAAACCTCAAAGGGCTATGGTACATAGCAATGGTATTTCTTCTGGGACATGTAATCAGTGACAGTCATGTTTACTGTTCTATTAAACTTTGATTAATTTTTGAAAGACTTGTCAGCTCAGGAAGCTACTGGCCACTGCCTGGTACACTGAGTCGTACAGGCAGGCACTGATTAGAAGTGACTTCTCTCAGCTCTTTGGCTCCTCTGTTGTAATGAAGGTCTCTGGCTATAGTATTTTCAAACTCTAAAGTTTATCTCTCAAAGTCAAGCAAATATATACATATTCCCTTGTGGTCTGTTCAAACATGAGATCCCTCTCCCCAAAAACCTCACTATTGCTCACATTGGGTCTTGTGCAACAGTAACCATGTAACTGAGGCCATTATGCTGGGAGCACTTGAGGAACTGAGACATTATGAAGTCTCAAAACTCCAACTAGGCTGTTCATCTGCAGACAGCTAAAGTCCAAGCACGTATCAAACTTGTTAGATAAGTCTTCAGACTATGCCATTTTGGCTTGGGGGCCACTGCCTTGGTTCTTATTTTTCAAGATTATAGTAGCCTGGATTGAGAGCTGTTTGATATGTTCCTCAGGGGTTGGTATTGGGACCAGCGCTGTTTGTCAGTGACACAGACAGTGGGACCGAGCCCACGCTCAGAAAGGCTGCTGACAGCACCAGGCTGTGTGCTGTGATTGACACTCGGGAGGGAAGGGGTGACATCCAGAGGGACCTTGACAGGCTTGAAAGGTGGGGCTGTGTGAACCTCATGAAGTCCAACACGGCCAAGTGCAAGGTCCTGAATGTGGGCTGCAGCAATCCCAATTACAAACACAGGTTTGTCCACAGGGAAAAGAATGGATTGAGAACAATCCTGAGGAGAAGAACCAGGTGGGGCTGGTGGATGAGAAGCTCCACATGAGCCAGAAATAAGCACTGGAAGCCCAGAAAGCCAAGCGTGTCCTGGGCTGCACCAAAAGCAGCGTGGCCAGCAAGTTAAAGGAGGGAATTCTCTCCCTCTTCTCTGCTCTCATGAGACCCCACCTGAGTACTGTGCCCAGCTCTGTGGTCTCCAGCATAACAAGGATATGGAATGGACCTGTTGGAGTGGGTCCAAATGGGGGTCCCAAAGATGAACAGAGGGCTGAAGCATCTCTGCTATGAAGACCAGCTGAGACAGTTGGGTTTGTTCATCCTGGAGAAGAGAAGACTTCAGGAAAGCCATACAGAAGCCTTCCAGTACCTAAAGTGGGCCTACAAGGATAGGATTGCTTATCAGGGAATATAGGGACAGCACAAAAGATAATGATATTAAACTGAAAGGGTGTAAGTTTAGATTAGATATTAGAAAGAAATTCTTTACTGTGAGGGTACTGAAAAGTGTTGGAACTAAATGATCTTTAAAGTCCCTTCCAACCATTCTAGGATTCCATGAGGTAGGCTGGAAGTGGACATCTCGTGTTGACCACTAGGTCCTGGTGTATAACTGCTATTTGTAAGCCCTTCAGCATGGACCGGGATGAATGTGATCCAAAGGGTTATTTCCTCTCACAGGCAAAAGCCAGCCCACTTTGGCCTGACCAGATGCTAACTATTTGCAGACTTGGTGTCAGTTGTCTGATGCCTTCTAATAATTACAGACTGGGTACTCTTATCTCAGTTTTACTATTTTATGCAACTATATCAAGCAAACTGGTATTTCAGATTTGTTTCCTGAACTAAACCAAGAACTCTTGTGGTGTGATTGGGTGTAAGGCAAATACAGTGTTCCACAAATAGGTCTTTTTATGCTACAGATATACATACACACATATTTAATTTCCTTCCTTTGACACTGTGAAATACCCTCTACTCTACACTTTCTTCTTCCTCTACTTTCTTGAAACTACATTTTGCCTGGCTACAAAATATGTTTTTAAAAAGCTTTTCAAAACTCTTAGCTTCCCAAAGCCCTAGTGGAAGTGACGGAAACTGTTTTTAATGAGTCCTGAAGGCAGCCTAGAGACTGCACTGACTGAAACATTGCATTTTTAACAACTTCCTTAGTACAGCTGTGATCTCCCTCTCCATCCTAAAACTTCCTCACCTATACTCAAGCACTCTCTCTCTCCCCACCTTAATCTACCTTCATGGTTCCATCACTTTCAGTTGCAAAACAATAGTTAATAATTTAGTCTGATAGCTACAATCTTGTATTGAACAGCCTATTATAACAGTTTTATGTCAGACTGACAGCATTTCCAGCCTTACATCATGAGATTTACTGGAAAATCTTAAAAGTTTAGGAAGATATAGTTTTGGGAGTTTATGAGTCAGTTAGTGTGGCTCAGGTCCTGTGAGCATTGGGGGAAAGAAAAGAAGAAAGCAGGGCCATGTGCAATGTGTTGGTATCACTGATTATACACAGAACTTTGTAGAAGCAAAACTAAAACAGACTACATTATTTTCAAATAAAAGTATTTGGTTTAAAATAATTTCTTAAATCTCTTTCTACAGAACTGAAAGTCGAGAGGATAAATTTTACCTTATGCTTCCACCAGGCGACTGCTATTCGCACAGAAAGAGAATGAGTAGAAGACTGACCATCTCCACTTTAGACATTTTTGTATTTCTAAACTATCATTAAAATGTCACAATCCCACTGCTGTCCTGTTCACTTCAGAATTTTCTCTCTTATCACAGCAGTCAGTCGGTTTGGGCTCTTTACTTTTCTTGCCATTGTGCACAATTTGATACCACCATCAGAGGAGGATAATGATGGCACATCACAGAAAGTTTTTGTGTCTTCATCTTCATATGCTGGGGTGTAACTGGACCTGTTGATGATTTAAATTGTTCCTCTAACTTTTTGAGGTTTCAAAATGCTGCTTGCTCTTCCTCCAATAATTATGGGCTGTGGCAAATGAATTCACTTTCTCTGAGTGGACCAGAAGAACCATATTTATAGACAAATGCAAGAGAGAAAGGACTGATGAATTTCTGTTAAATGTTCACACTTCAGTACTCAGACAAGTCACTGCCCAAATTCTAAATTGCAATTCATCATCAAAGTTGGTATTAATAAGTCATATATCAGCCCCTGACAGAGGCCAGAAGCTTAACAGATCTTGGAGAACAAACTTCTTTCCTGCTCCTGCAGGTGGTCTCTCCAGATCGGTGTAAAAGCTGAGTAAGACTGATGTGGGCACTTGCCATCCCAAAGGCCAAACAGAATAACTTGAGGGAGAGCTGGGCAGGCATATTCAGTGAAACTACATGCACCAATCTGAGATTCAAGCAGAAGTAGCCAGAATAATTGTAGGGAACTGGGAGATGCTTAAGTTTTCCTTATGCCATTATCTTGCCTTGGAACTCAGAAGACAGTGAACACCTTCTCAGCACCAAGGTGGTAGGGACCATTCAGAAGACTTCAGTACTTATAACAAGATTTGTAGGTGCTGTTTTGACATGGTGAGACAGGAACCTCCCAGATGTTTCTTTGCCTTTTGCAGGAAATGAGAAGTCTGTGCTATATCATGCTATAGACCTGCTGTTTATGAGCAGAGAAGGGCTAGTGGGAGATGTGGTGGTTGGAGGCTCTCTGGGGTACAGTGGCCATGAAATAATAGAGTTTTCAATATTTGGTGAAACAGGGAGGGGCATCAACATAACTTCTACACTGGACTTCCAGAGAACTCATCATCAGTTCTGTTATGATAATGATGTGCAGGTTTACTTTCATTTATGTTTTATTTCCAATTCCAAGCTCTAACTGATCTCTCACAAAACCTTTAGATACCTAGTTAGATGCAAACCACTTCTGTTTGCTTTCTGATGCAAAGCTCTGCATTGTCAATTGGATTATTCCTGTAGTTCTGGTTACTGGAGGGAACCCTCTGTTCCTTTACAGCAGTCACTATCCACAGCTTAGACTGACTCCTCCACAATGAACGCCTGTCATATGAAGGTGAAGTGACCTCTAGCAAGATGACATTTGTTTCCTGTAAGCTGATTACTGAAACCTTCATTACTCAAAAAGCCCTTTTATTTTTTCCACCGTCATCAAACACTCCTCTCACATCAAATGAGTTTATTTACTTCCACTAAAGACTAAACCCCCTGCTGTACAAGGATCTGGTTCAACAAACTCTTTTACAAGTATTATTTGTCCAAGGGGTTTGATATAAATGCATGCATTTATACAGTGGACACCATCCCCTTTCCTTTTCCACCACCTTGTAGCAACTTCACAAAATGGTACAGATGAACCTCTTCCTGTACAATTTTTTCTTCCTACTTACACAGAAATATGGGGCCATTTAATTTTTTATGTATATATTTATGGACACATTTACATCCTTAATTAAGCTATTATTTTATTTTAAGAGGATGCCATCACTATAAAAGATCATAATAAAATGTTAAAGTTGGCATCTACTACTGAAAGAATGAAAATTATTTATTTCTCATCATTAGCAGTGTTTGGCTTATCACTCATTTTGGGGCATGCATACTGAAAATAGACCAGTAAGTTTCACTTCTACTTACGCCTTTTTTGCATTAGGACAAGACCACGTTAAATAGGCTGCAAACACAGCAGAAAATTATATTCACATTAGATTCTCCATGGAATTACAGAGTAAGAGTTAGTTCGCAAAGACTGTTCTGAATATTTTGGATTTTGCGGAACCAAAGACTTGGCGTTCTACCAGAAAACTGAGGTTTAAATTATCATCCAAATAGTGCAGCCAGCTGCCTGTAGCTTTTTTTTTTATTGTACACAAGGAAAGAAAACAAAGGTGAAGTGAAAGATATTATAAAATTCTCTTTGATTTCATGTTGTGTCTGAGTCGTGAGACTGAGTGTCTTTGTAAGAAGTTCCTCTTTCTTTAGATGCTACTGAGTACAAGCTTGTACCTCATTCAGAATAATCTCTGCCTTAATCCATGTTAGTATTAATTATACTTTCAATCTGGCTTGCACATGTTAAACCTTGGGCAGCAACTTGGCTGTGTAGTAGGGGCTTATCCAGACAAGTAAACCAAGTGGCAACAACATCTGTGTGTTTTGGTCTGTTACAAATGACTCATTAAATGTTGAAATACATTTCTGATCCTAAGAAAAGGGTGGGACATAGACAGGTGTTGCAGATAAAGATTTGATCTAGAGCTGTCTGTATCAGGGCCTGCCTGGAGCAGCATCTCTTCTCTTAGGTCTGCTGGCTGATCTTTGCTTGCTGTGAAGGAAAAATAACAGAGTGCTGCAGATAAGAGAAATCTTTTCCTCTGATTTGTTAATTTTGTACATCTGCTCACTTTCTGCCCTGCCTCTCCTACAGCTGGCCTTGATGTCTTTGTTATTGAGTTGCTTCCCACCACAAGCAGAGCACCACAGAAACTGTTTTGAATCACCTCCATTCAGGGATAGTCACTTGAGTGCCCTTGGAATCCAGGGAACCAAAGTAGCTTTAACAACTTCTGTGCATTTGGTCAGCAAGTAAACCCCCTGGTGCTCAAAAACTTCTGCTTGTGAAAATAAAAATCCCATCACAATAGAAATATTAAAAAAGATTTGTCTGTGCAGGGCTTTCTGTGATCTCAGCAAAAGTAACAATCTCACGTGGCATTTAAACCGGTGATGGAAGTGCTGAATGACTCCTCTTCCCTCCCATTTTGTTTTCCTGCTAAGTATATGTATTTGCCCTTCCACATAGGCTACTGGAAGCGTGAGCTGACTTACCTGACCCATCTTATGAACTATATTTTCAAAAGCACATTTAAAAAATTAATTCTTCACATCCTTGTATAGAATGGAGACATTGCATGCTGTATTAGGAGCTTGGTTGATACTGACAATCAGGTATAAGATTTAACTTAACATACTGGCAAACAATAAATGCAAAGGATCTGCCTCTGACAGGTTATTTTCAGCAAAGGCAGAAATACAGACCTGAGTGTCCTCAAAACCAGTCAGTTGTATATTCCCTGAGATCTCCTTTGCTGTGGCAGAAAATACTTCAAATTTAAAAATGAATTAGTTAGAATTGGTTCCAGTTAGGTTGTTTGAAGTGTACCTATAAAGGCTGCAAGTGTTCCAGATTTGCTCACATTGTAGAAACTTTTTTGTTTACTACCAGCTAAAGTTGTACATCTGATCCTGAAGCCACAGGGGCAAGAATTTTGTGTGGAATGTAAATAAGGGAGGAAATATGGATTTCTTGTGTAGGGTGATAAACAGATCAATGCTACATGAAAGAGATATCGATGGGTATGAAACTTATGTAGTGAAGCATGCTCCTTTTATAATTTCAAAATTAACAGAATTTTACATTGGAACTTACATGGGTTTTTTTAGCATAAGCCGAAATTGTACAAGGATGCTTGGAAGAAAGCAGAGATTTAGAGCACAATGTCAGCACCTTAGAAAAGAATTTATTAAGATGGGCATTTTGCTAATAGAAGAGTGAGTGATTATCCCAGTAGCACAGAGAAAAGAAGTATCTGCTGACATATAAATGAGCCATCTAGGAAAAGAAAAATGTAACCAAATGAGAAGCAGTATTTTGTTCCACTTGGAAGGAGCATTCAGATAAGATACTGGGCAATTCAATATGATGCACATAATTGCTTCTGAAGAGAATAAACAAAGAACTGATCTATAGTAATGAATACCTGCACAAATCAAAGCAAAATCTGGGGGGGAGGAGGAGGGGGAGGAGGAGCTTTATTTTGAGTATGATGAAGAAGAGTATCTATGGTTAATCAAATTATATTCAAAAGTCATGAAGCTGTCAAAGCTATTGAATGCTGACTTCTGAGATAAAATCAAAGTTTGCAATGGAGGAAAACTGGAACATTCTGAGGACTCTTAGGCAGAGTTCAAGACATGCAGTAAAATCTGCCAGTTCCAGCACAGGCTTTCCTTGTTGAGGTAACCTAAGAATAATGAGAAAGCTGAGAGAAATGCCACTGAAAGGAAACTAGACATGACAATATAAAATTCAGATTTACTACTGTGTAGATCTGCAAGATGAAGGAAGATTTTACTTTGCAAGAGGCCTCCAAATAGTGGATGTGAACATAAAAATGAAGAAAAGAAGACACAAAAATCCTATCTGGCTGGTACACCAAACCTTTTAGTGAAACACAGAATTAGAATGAGTTTTTCCAAGAGGTACAGAATAAGTAGGCTAAGTCTGATTTCTCATGGATCTGTATGATTTGTACCCCTAAGTGCTATCTCTTCTCCCAGCAATAGGCCTAGATGTCCCCAAGGTCTGTGTCTGTTCAGAGACTGGCTGACTTTGAGCCATTTGCTGACAAACAGAATGTACAACGGTTCAGTTCTTCTGCCTCTCCCTTGGGTTTCACCTGCCTAGCACAAAACACAGGGAAAGGTAACTATCCTTAATACCTCCACCATATTTTAAAATTTAGATGGTACCAAACCTGAGTCCCAACTTTTGTAATAATTGGTGGGAGATGAGTTAACAGGCAAAGAAACAGCTTAGGGAAGGAGTTGAAAAAAAACTTGGATCATCATAAATATTGTAACGTCAGCTATTGTTCCTGTTGTTAATTGAGAATGTCAAGGATTATTAGGTACCCAGGGAATAAGAATTGATTCCTCAGTTTCCTGACTGTAGGAAAAACCCAACAACCCACTTTGCAAATTCCCAAGATTCTTGGAACAGATTGTAGGAACAGCAGTGAAAATGCTTACTATATAACTAGGTAACAATATGAAAAGCTATAAGTGCCAATGGCTTGTGTTTGTCTTTTTGCGTGCTTGCCAAAGATCATTTTTCACTCCAAGGACATTACTGAAAAATGTCGACTATGAATCTTAAGTCCCTACAGGTATTGCTTGGAGGAGCAGGCAGAGCAGGAAAGAAGGAGTTCAACAGAATCAGTTAATGTCTTGGCTGTTACTCCTACAGAAATTTAAGGAATTTTGTAGTGGGATGCATGCATCATCACCCTTTCATAACTTTGCTAGACTGACCAAGAACTTGTTCCAATAAATAGATTTTATGTTGCTTAACTTCCAGTTATATTGTGGGCTGTTTCAACTTAAATGAATTTTCAGGATGTCAAATATCATGTTAATAAATTACGGTTCTTCTGCCCACAGATCAGTACTTGTGAATCTTTTACAGCTGATTCAGTTTCTTGTTTTATTTAACTGAAGAAGTCTTTTCTATTGCTCCTGAGTTCCCCCCTCAAAAAAAAAACCAAAAAAAACCCCAAAAAACAAACAAAGAAAAAATTTCAGGATTTACCAGATGTGTCACCAGTGAACATAAAGGAAGTTCACAACTGGTTAACATTGTACAATGGAGAGATACTGGTATTAAAATCTTCAGCCAGTAGTAGTTTGCATTAATGAAGGACCCTGATACCCGAGTTGATAGAGGGCAGGTCCCAGGCAGATTTTGTAGTGGTGATATATGTACTCTTGGATGTCTTGCCATATATCACAGAGGTAAGCTTTGTATTTCAGCAGCTGGACAGGTATTAGTAAACCATTGCCTGTCTTCTCCAGAGAGACATATGGATGACAGGCACCATGGGTTGAGGAAAAGCCTACTCTATGTTACATGTAGTGAATGCAAACTGCTTTGAAAACTGCTTGAGTGATGCAGGTACTTTTCATTCCCATGTTTTACAAAGAATGGTAAATCTATAAATGAAGTATTGTGAGCTGTTAAAATCTAGAATCATAGAATCATTAAAGTTGGAAAAGACCTCCAAGAACATCAAGTCCAATCTTTGAATGAACACTACCATGCCAACCAATCCACATCTCAAAGTGCCACATCCATTCATTTTTTGAACACTTCTAGGCATAGTGATTCCACTACTTCCCTGGGGAGCCTGTTCCAATGCTTAACCCCTCTTTCAGTGAAGAATCTTTTCCGTAATAGCCAACCTGAACCTCCATTGGCACAACTTGAGGACATTTCCTCTTGTCCTGTTGGTTGTTGCCTGAGAGAAGAGACCATTCCCAACCCGGCTAAAACCTCCTTTCAGGTAGCTGGAGAGGGCAGGGAGGTCCCTCCTAAGCGGCCTTTTCTCCAGACTAAAGAACCCGAGCTCCCTCAGCCACTCCTCGGAAGGCTTATGTTCCAGACCCTTCAACAGCTCCATTGTCTTTCTCTGGACTCGCTCCAGAACCTCAATGTCTTTCTTGTAGTGAGGGGCCCAAAACTGAACATAGGATTCGAGATGTGGCCTCACCAGTGCTGAGTACAGGGGGACAATCACTGCCCTGACCCTGCTGGCCACTATTTCTTGTAGAGACCAAGATGCCATTGGTCTTCTTGGCCACCTGTTCACTGCTGGATCATGTTCAGATGCCGTTGACCAGTGCCCCCAGGTCCTTTTCTGCTGAGCGGCTTTCCAGCCACTCTTCCAGTGGCCTGTAGCACTGCACAGGGTGGTTGTGACCCAAGGGCAGGACATTGACATTGTTGAACCTCATGCAGCTGGCCTTGGCCCATGATCCAGCCTGTCCAGATCCCTCTGCAGAGCCTTGCTGTCCTCCAGCAGACCAACAATCCCAGCCAACTTGTAGGTTGCAAATGACAATAATATCAGCAATTAGAGCAGGGTGCCTATGTACCCTATAGAACAAAGCTAAAAAGTCGTTTGGAGCTTCCTGAGTCTGCAAAGGATACCCAGGTGATGTGACACAGCTAGGCCTGGCTGTGGGAGAGAATCCCCTTGCAAATGAAGGCCATTGTTTTGCCCAGAGCCTGAAAATGGGATTCTCCATGCATGGAAGATACATAGTTAAAAAAACCTCCAACAATAAATGTCAAATGCTGATAAAGAGTTGCTATTGTGTATATTTTCATTGGAACAGTGCAATCCAGAGCACAGGGTTGAGAGATGAGGGTGGCAGGGTGCTACTCTCAGATGACCACTGTAGCTAATGTAGTATAAGCCCTTGCCACGTACCCATATGAGACCCAGCCATGCCAATCTGTTTATGACACTTCCTCACAGTGGACCTTTTATATTCCTCCCAGCTCTCCAAATTCTTTGAGCTTATGCTGTGCTTATCCCATGTCCTCTTGTCTCACTTGGCACAGCCACTCACAATGTGCCAACAACGCAAACCATTTTTGCCTCTCCCCTCCCCATTGTCTGCTTAATGCCCATGGTGCACCTGGTGTGCCCTGTTCCACTTGCTAGCACCCACTGTGGTGGGGCTTCACCCTCCTCAGGGGCATCGGTAGGGCTGGCTGGGGTGGGAGTGAGGGAGGGGAGTGTAGATACTCCCTCTTGGTGGTGTGGCATTGTGAGGGAAGGAAGAGGCAAGGCTGAAGAGGCAGCAAGACAGAGAGAAGAGCCAACTCTTTTTTACCAGAAGAGAGAGAGGGAAGCATTCCCCCAAGCAATAGGGCAATTTCTGCTCCCCTTCTCTCACCACTTTGTCAGGAAATACTCTTCTGCCATGTGGGGAGCAGGGAGGCTGGGCAGGGCTGGAGCAAGGCAAGATCCATGCAGAAACGGTAAAAGCTCTGTCTTGTTCACGGAGACAGGGGGTGAAGCTGGTGTGTGCACACTGTGGCCCTTCTCCCAGGAGGCTGGGGTGGCAGGAGGAAAGAAGTCACCTCTTGGACCCTCTGTCCAGCCCCCTACCTCATTTAGCCTTCTGACCCTTTCCTTCCCAGCAGATCTGAAACCCTTTCCTTCACAAAGATCACACAGAAAGAGAGGGACGGACATAACTAAAGCAGACAAAATTTCATTGCTGTTTCTTCCCTCTCAGCAATGTTCCTGGAGCAGCTGTCTCTGAGGAAAGCCTGAAACCAGACATGCCTGGCCACACGCCTGCCTTTGATGAGTGGCTTGCAGGTTACTTCTGGGAACCAGGATTTTCACTTCAAAAATTTTGAGGACATGACTTTTCATTGCTAGCCCTGAGACAATGTGACCAAAACAGTGTCCTTGCTCCTGCAGCTCTTGTAGCAGGCTGGCTATGTCTGGCTGAAACAGGTCCCCCTCTCCTGGCTGCTGCTGAGCGCACTGGGTTAAATGAGCTCTGTTAATTCACTGTGGCAGGCACCTCTCCCCAGCTATGAGGAAAATAGGAGTGTGCTATAATAAGTTGTGCTAAGAAAGAAGTGCTCTGAATGGCCAAGAGTGGGTAGAGATTTTGGACTTGATGGAGTTATTGCAAATCTGTGAATAAAATGAGGCCCAGCGAGAGAGTAGTTCCAAATAATGTGAGTTTAGGAGAGGTAGTTGCTTCTTACTAAATGAGTTTCTGAAAAAAATTGTTTTCTGCTGCTTTCCTACAGAGAGGGAAATGTGGCAGTGTTATGGTACAAAGCAAAACAGTGTTTCCTGACCAAGTCGAAGGTTTCATTGCCAGCTTTGTGCAGCTGATTGGTGCAGACAAGCAAAAACATGCTTAGCACTGTGTTGGCAAAAAACAGGCAATTGATGATTTACAATCCAGACCCAGCCTGTCAGCACAATTTACTTTGCTTGCAACTTCATCCCTAATATTTCTTTCCTGATGACTCCTTGCTCCACGTTATGGAGATGTGCACCCACTTAGCACAAATACATGAGGACATGGACATGAGTGCTGGCCATGCGAATGGGTTACGTCTGGATTATGTTCAATGTGCTGTAGATACCCATGCTGTGGGAAGATTTTGGCATTAAGCCAAAGATGGGGGAGCTTTGTATTGATGCCCATTGGTAGAGGCTGGTAATTTCACTGTCTGTTCCAGTAAAAAGACATGAAACAATTAAGGTATCTTCTGTCTGGATGTGTAGTATAAGTCTACATTTGTCTCTGGGCTTCAGATCTCCTTTCAGCTGAGCTGCAGGCACATATTTAGTTATTTGTTGGGGAGAAGGGGAAATCAAAGATGACTGGACAAGCTGGTAGCTAAAACGGTCCCTTCTGTGCTATTGGCTGTAAAAACTAGTGTGTCTCCACTACGGCACTGCTTGGGCACAAAATGTGCTTCCAAAGAACACAAACAAGCAGATTATGACCTCATTTGAGCCTACGCTGATGAACATTCATGTCTTACACATATGACAATTTAGTCCAATTTTTAGAATTATCTCAAAAAATGCAAAGTCTTTGAGGCACTGTGGAGAGTGAATTGCTTTCTTGCCTCTGAAACTACTTATGCCAAATGACAGGTGAGGTTCTCTGAGGGGGGCAAATTTAGATTCCTGTAGATCCTGCTGAGACTAGAAGCCTGCAATCTCAATTATTTCATTCCTGTGTTGTTGATTGCGATGAGCTTGCTCTATGTGGGCACAGGAAGACTTTACCTTCTGTGCTGGCTTAGGCTGGGATAGAGTTAATTTTCTTCCCAGTAGCTGGTATGGGGCTGTGTATGGATTTGTGCTGCACACAGTGTTGATAACAGGGATGGCTTCGTTACTGCTGAGCAGTGCTCACACAGAGTCAAGGCCTTTTCTGCTCCTCACCCCACCTCACCAGTGAGGAGGGCAGGGGTGCACGAGTAAGGTGGGAGGGGACGCAGCCAGGACAGCTGAGCCCAACTGACCAAAAGGATATCCCACACCACATGGCAACATGCTCACCAGATAAAAGTGGGTGAAGAGGAAGAAAGACAGGGATGTTTGGAGTCATGGCATTTTGTCTTCCTAAGTAACTGTTACGTGTGAGGGAGCCCCGCTTTGCTGGAGGTGACCCCCTGACTGTGGATGGGAAGCAGTGAATGAATTCCTTGTTTGGCTTTGCTTATGTGCGTGGCTCTTGCTTTACCTATTGAACTGTCTTTACCTCAACCCTCCACTTTTCTCACTTCTACTCTTCTGATTCTCTCCCCCTTCCCACTGAGGTGGGTGCGTGTGAACAAATGGCTGTGTGGAGAATGGTTCCTGGCTGGGGTTAAACCACACACCTCCACAGATGTAAATAAGCTCTGTTTTGGGGCTGCTGTCCCCCACACTAAGCTTCCTGCAGGCCTGTAGGAACAGGGAATTGCTGTAATACTATATTCTCTCACCTTGGACACATTCTGCCTGCCAACCTAGGTCAAGGGATTCGGAGATTTGTCAAGCGAGGCTTACATTGATTGTGGAGGCTTTTTACACAGAAAGCATTTTTGTGGTTTCCTTTTTTACACATCATTGTGGTCCCACCCAAGATAAACTACAGCTGTCAGCAGATCTGAAAGATGTAAGAGTAATGCTTTCCATCCATCCCAAATCTTAGGATAGAAAAGTTTAGAGAAGCATGATACTTACCCGGATATCTGAGAGACATTGATTAATTTACTGCCCTTGTTCTCAATTAGGACAAAAGTCTATCTGTCCCTTGTTCTCAATTAGGACAAAAGTCTATCTGTGAGATTTTGAACCTACTTGATGTCTCAAAGACTGCATGTCTCAAAGGCAGCATGTACAGTGAAAAGATTGCCCAAGGCACCCTTCGGATGCAGGGATTTCATGCACTGGAGATACACGGTGTAATTTTGCAATATTTACTGTACATGAGGTGAATAAGGCAACAGGAGTGTAATTATTCCTTTGCCTGACATTTTCTCATGTCCATGTGTCAGCAGCATGTCTTTTACCCATTTTGACAAAAATGGTGCCATTGTTTGCAGAGCTTTATGAAGTGTGTTTCTTAAGGGTGGATAACTTGCTGTCATACACCCTTCTGACACCTGACTGTTGCATGACTAAAACCAAAAGTATCCAGACATTTCTGCAAGAAAATAGTAATTTGAGCAAACCAGACATCACCTGGACTGACACATATTCTTGGGAAATCTCTGCTGATGGAGTTTTCCATGCATGGGGCATTTAAGCCTCCCATCACAGTGCTATATGAGTCCTTCCCCCTGACTTTTACAAGCTAAAGGACTCAGAAGGTTCTTAGAAGAAGCCGTCTAGATTAGAAGGTAGAGCAGTCCAGCAACTCTAACCAAGTAATTGTAAAAAAATCTCAATGCATTTTATAGAAAATCCACATTAAACTCATATTCCCCATCCTTGCCTTCAAGGCTGTAAACAACTCTACCCACACAACTTTCTGCCCACAAATTCACATGCTGTTTTTGCCAATATTGTCTCTCAACTGCTCCTTTTGTGTCTCTCCCACACAGGACTTTGTGCTGGGATTCCTCTCCACCCCCTGGCTTCCAACATCTGTGATAAATATCTGTGTATATATTACAAATTATTGTATTTTATATATTTATATATTATCATATGCTTATATAAAATGTGATCTCCCTTTCAATTGTTCCTTAAATTGACATCTTGCCCCAAAGGCGAAGGCTCTGCTACTCCCTTCACTTCCTTTGTAATATATGAATGTATCCCCAAATGATAATTTCATGTGTGTTTTGTAACTCTGGAGAAAGGATTGCATTAATTTTTTCTAAACTGTCATGCATGCTTAAAGTGGGATGTATATGATAAGGCATAATAACAGATGCAAGTGAGTTGCCCACAGTCCCTGAACTTGGAAGGACAACTAGCAGTAGCCTGAAGATAAAAAACAAACTGCTTAGGCTACCTGTCAGAGAAGGCCCTTAACAGATGTATGTATGTAGGCATGTATGTATGTAGCTTTTTGGTAATGCAGAGAATATGATGGCAAATACTCCAGGAGGAATTTGTAGAATAAGAAACTTGAGTGCAAGGATCTGCAGAGTGCTTTGCCAGTGACATGCTGGTGATGCCAGTACTGATGGGAAGTGCTGGCAGAGAGACTACCAAGGTGTTATCTGTATGATATTTCCCCACATACACACTGTATGAAATGGAAAGGGCTGCTGCCTGCTCCTTAGGGTTTTTTCCCTACTGTATGGAAGCAAAGTGATCTGCAGTTTCCCACTGCAAGACCATTTGGGTGTACAATTCTACCCGAATGCATTCACCCAATGCTAAAAATAATGCACCAGCTGACTGAGAGATTACTACTAAAAAGTACCTCCTCTCACTAATCTTTTCCTCTTCTAGTTTGGTAACACTTAAAATATAATTATCCTTACTGTTTGACCTCTACAGTCATTTGTCTATATGACTCAAAAAAGCCATTGCTTTTTAATTTGTGTGAGCCTCTGGAAGGTAGTGAAGAAATGACAGTAAAGTCAGAAGTTAGAGGAGACTGAGAAACCAGTGAAAATAGCTGAAATGTTCTGATCTTGCCACATGAAGTTTAGTGGGTGCTAGAATGACAGTTTCCCTTTAATGGCATTGAGAAATGCTAGAAACACATTGTGTTAGAGAGGATTTAGTGGGTTTGGCTTTTGCAGAACCATAATTGGTTTTATTTTTTTTTGTGAAATGAAAACCATGTGAAAATTTGAAGCTGAGATCCTTTGCATCAGTGCCCTCAAATTTTTTTGTAGACTATTTTAAAATTACAGTTTGGTTTTGGTCCCTTTAATTTACATTTTTTTCCCCTGCCATCATATTTTGCTATGGTTTCATGAGGAGATCTGTGCATATGCAGTCATTGTTTCGATGTCAATTTTCAATGAAAAATAATTTTAGAGTTGCAAAGCTAAGCAGAATTAAGAAGTGTAAGATTAAATCAACAAATTATTTTTCCAGAATATGAGTCTCCGTGTACTGTCCCTATTTGCTCTCAAGATCTCTTCTTTTTAAATTATGTGTGAAGTATGCTCTGACTCTGTAGGGAAAAATGTGTATCCCTGTAGAGCTGCAGTGAGTCAATGTCAGGAAAAATGTACAGGTCTCCTAAAAACATGGCATCTATTTTTATATAGGGTAGAGAAAACAGAAGGAACTGAAAATGTTAATGTGAGAAAGTACATCATGGAAGGTGTGTCCTTCTCTTTGGGAAATTAGAGGAAATCCTGGTAGAGGTGCCGTGATCCTCTGCAGTGTTTGCAGAAGATGTTATGCAGCAGTGCATGCTGCATTTCTGGCACAGGGTGGTTCCTGGAGCAATGCAGGGTGTGGCAGCCTGGCCCAGTCCACACAGAGGTGCACATTGCAGTAGCTCTGTTATGTCAAAGGCAAAGGCTTGGTTATGTATCTGTTGGTTCTCTGCCTCCTGCAATCAAGTGGGATGTTTCATGTTCCGCTGTGGCTTAAGAAGAGTTTCACTTAAGAAGGTGTCATGCATACCAAGAGGCAGTAAGACAGGGAACGTAAAACATAGGTGTCTAACAGCAGTCTAGCTGCTAAACTGGCATGTTGGGAAGCTTGGTTCCCTTACAAGTGCCAAAAAGATTAATAGATAATCCTTCAAAGTACTACACATTATTATTAAATTATCTGAAAGGGCTTAAATGTCCTGCAGAGCCAGGCTAAAAGAAAAGAGGAAACCCACAATCCACCTCATCAGAACCATGAGGGGTATAATTTTCTGCAAGAGTAGTCAGAAGACATTGAAATTTGACTTCTTCCTGGGGTTTTCTGCTGTCTCTTATTGTATAAATTTATCACCAACTGGCAGGTGGAAACAGTCTGGCAGAGTTGAGTTTCAGTTCTCTCACCAAGAGTTTGTAAAGCTGATACCATAGGAACCGGTACCAATGTACTTCTTTCACTGTGGTGTTGAGCAGAAAGCAGTCTGCCAAAGGATGCATGGCTTGTCAAACTGCTCTGAAAATAACAAAGGAAAGATATACAGGTTCCCCTAAGAGCATTTCTTTTCTTTTTGTCTTGTTCCTTGAGCCAATCAGCAATTGCCTGGAAGGTTCCATATTTCAGTGACATTTTTGTAGCTAACCAAATATCTCTTCAGGGCCTGCCTTTGGGGAAAGCATAAACATTAGATCACAAAGTTGCTTTGTATGCCTCACAAAATAATTCCTCCTTGAGAGCATTTGAAATGCTAGACTGAGAGGTGGCAGATGGAGTGGGCCATTTCAGTGCCATGAAGTCTGTCTGTCCAAAATCTGCAACAGCCAGGGGTCGTAACTTCCACTGTAAAACATCACTGCTGGTACTGAATCTGACCTTAAAGATTTTACTTTTTTGTATAGATGAATAGCCCCTATGATGATACTACTTTACTGTGTGGTTACAGTAGCTGATGCCCTGTGCCTCTGTTTTCCAACAGTGCCATAGGGCTTTTTATATTTTATCAGCTTGCTGTGAAGTGAAATTCATTATTTGTGTGAAGAACTTCGAGGGCCTCTTGGAACAACTGAAGAAATACCAGATAGTAGAAATACTTATGTAAATTACTCTATCACACCAGCGCACTGCCAGTTTGGTTGCTGGCTGTGGTCTATACCTAATGATTTTTCAAGCATTTTAAAATGGAATAATTTGATGTATCCAATGTGCATTGACTGGCTTCTTCAGATTTCCAGGTTGAAAGGCAAAATTGCCTCCTTCCAGGGCAAGACAATGGCAAAGGCATGTGTTCCACTGGAGAACATTAAATAACACCTAGAAGAATGGATGGAACCTGATCATATCCTTGAAGAATGACACTGAAGATCTTAACCGTCTCATTCCCCTTTATTGCTTCAAGGTTATTTATTGAATTTTCAGTGAAGTGTAGGTTGGCGTGCATATGTTGTCAAAGGAGTAATCAAGGACTGAAGAAAAATGAGGGGACTACCACAACAGTAGTTAAGGAAAGCTGAATAATTAGAGATCTTCTTGCCCATGAAATGCTGAAACATTTAATGCCCCTAAACTGGAAACCCTAGAGTTATAGCTAAACTGATGGAGTAATTAAGAGCATGTTGAGGGTATTTACACACAAGAGTGGTATGTGTATACAGCTCAAAAGACAAGAACTATTTCCAGAGTAGGAGAGACATACAGGAGACTCAATTAAGAAGAGTAATACTTGGGCCGGCTGTCTTTCCTGATGAGCCCTGCTGTGTTGTAAGGAGCCTTCGAAGGGAGACATGGCTCCTTATATCTCGGACTTAAAAAGCTTTAGTGGCCTGGAGGGATCAATTGGAAATGTACAATAGAGAACAATCTCACAGTAGCAGGAGGATGGGATGCATCAGCCAATGACTGTTTTTTCACTTTCTGAAATTGCAAACTGCCCACAAATTTTGGATGGGATTGTTCAACGATTCCTAATAGAGTGGTTGCTTCTGTAGCAAGTCAGTTTGCTCACTTAATCATGATAAAGGCATACAAAAATTAAATTCTCCATTACATGTCTGATATTTCTCAGCTAGCACAAAGCAACATAGGTTTTTGCCTCAGAACTACCATTGCTACAAGAACGGTAGGGACAGGGAGAGGCGTAACACTTGGGATACTAATCCCCAAATATTTAAGTGGATTTTTAAAAAAAGGAATATTCTAACCTTCCTAATTTCTTTTTGTTTCCAAACATAATATTTTTTTTTTGTAATTGGAAAGAAACACTTGAAATTCTAAATAATGCTTAAACAAGTAATTGACCTGACACTGTGGACTTCCCGTGTGCTTTGCCGAGCTATGCCTTTGAATAATTTACCAAAAGAATGGTAATAAACCATAAAATATTAAACAGGCTTTCTACAGAACGTAAGTTGGAGGGTTTTATTTAAGTTGCGAGTCTGTTAATTTCTCAGACAATCAGTGTAACTCTGTCAACATGACCAAATGTGGTTTGTGAGTCCACTGTCTTTCATCTCAAAGAGGTTTTTTGCTGATGTAGTGCATTACAATATTTGAGCATTAATGTTACTCTTGTTCCTCTGGGATAGAGCCTGCTGTGTCTGAATATAAAGTGTTGAGTTGAATAGTATAAATATAATAATATAAACCAGTCATACCTGATCAGACCAACAGACAATATAGATCAATATCCTGTCTTCAACAGCGGTCACAAGTAAGTGTTGCTTAGGCCAAAACTCAAGGCCGATGAGCTTGGAGGCAGTAGATGACTGAATAAAATAAATGGCTTACGGTGATAAATTTTAAAAAAAATCTTTAAATCTTTCCTCTATTTAGAGAACTATGTTTGGTGCAATAGCTGAGCATCTTTTTGTGTTTTTCTATTAGGGAAAACACTGTTTTAATTGTGATCACAAATGAGTGGATCATTGAAAACCTGCACAAATGGGAGTTTGTTGGAATGTTCCCCTTTAATTCTTGAATGCATGTAGAACTCTCCATTTTTAATGATAGTAGCCACTTTCTGTGGTTTGAAATAGAGGCTGAATGCTATGAGCATTTTTGGAGAGATCAGTGGATACTAACTGTTAGAAAAAAGGTGTCTTGCAATCCCAGTCTCCAAAAGTAATAAAGACAGTTCTTTATGTATTTACGCGTTGTGAGAATTCCCAAAAACAACTACTGAGAGAGGAATTATAGAATCATAGAATATCCTCAGCTGGAAGGGACCCACAAGGATCATCAAGTCTAACACCTGGCCCTGCACAGGACAACCCCAAGAAACACACCATGTGCCTGAGAGTTGTCCATCTCTCAGTGAAAAACTTTTTCCCGATATGCAACCCAAACTTCCCCTGACTCAGATTCGTGCTGTTTCCTCAAGTCTTGTCCCTGGTCATGAGATGAAGAGATTGGTGCTTGCCCCTCCTCTTCTCTTCACAGGGAAGTTGCAGACTGCAATGAGGTGTCCCCTCAGTCTCCTCTTCTCCAGGCTGAACAAACCAAGCGACCTCAGCTGCTCCTCATAAGGCTTCCACTCCAGGCCCTTCACCATCCTTGTGGCCCTCCTTTGGATGCTCTCTGATAGCTTGTATGTGTTTAGCTAAAAGATAATGCTATCAAAAGAAGTCTGCCCCTTATCCCTTATCTTGGGAAATTTTGAGACAGGCACCTGCTTTCTAAGGCAGATAACTGATCTTATGGATGGAAGGCATCATAACCCCAAAAATTACTGTTCTAAGAGGCTGAATTAACAGTCAGTAGTAAACCTCTCCAAAGTGAATTTTACTGGAGAAGGTTGAAAGTTATACTGCTTTTATTTATTTGGTTTATAATTCCTGTCCTTTATTCAAGTTCACATTTGATTTCTTGGATAGTCAGATACACAGCCTGTATTGTGTTCCCTGCCCATTTTCTCTCAGACCCTGTAGGAACAGAGCTGTGCTACTGACTAAATTTCTAACCAGTAAAAATTTTTTCTATTTTCATACATGTAGCCTGAAAGCTCAGCTTCTCTGCCAGAGTGTGCATGGGGACATCAGGAAAGGTCGTGAGAACGTGAAGCTCAGTATTCTGTGGATGCCCCTGCATTCTAGGCTGTCTAATATTAACTGAAACCATCGTGCTC
The DNA here is from genome assembly GCA_013397815.1 of Aleadryas rufinucha. Classification (NCBI taxonomy): domain Eukaryota; kingdom Metazoa; phylum Chordata; class Aves; order Passeriformes; genus Aleadryas; species Aleadryas rufinucha. The sequence continues at coordinate 31,656 of VZTH01003165.1, read as the reverse complement.
TCACAGCTTTCAGTTGCCCTGAAGAGATGGGTGGAAGTTAGATAAGACAGTAATGAAACTATGGAGAAAAAGTGGTCAGATGGAAATGCTCCTCCCCAATAGCAATCCCTCCTGTTGAATGCAAGCCTTAAGGTCCACTTCACCTGTACTGCACAATCAGTAGCTGTGGAAGTGAAAAATGTTAATTATCATCTGTGTCTGGCAAGGAGATTGTGCTGCATCCTATCAATGTTAAACTGGCCAGTGTGAGTGATGTAGGTCCAAGATACTGATTGGAATTATTGTAAATGTTAATATATATGAGTAATTTGTCATGGAATGAAATGCAAAGTCTGAGAAGGGCACAAATTTTTGAATATGCAAAAATTTGCAAGAAGAGGAGACTGATAAACTGAACTGTATTTCCATTAAAATTGTGATAAAAAGTTATTATGATGAAAGAACCAGCTTAGAGGGAAAAGAGTGATGGGGCTTCTGAAGGATCCGTTCTGAGACCAATCCAATTTATGTTTTTTCTTACAATACTGACACGAAACCAAAATTATGCTGATGAAATTATGACTGGCCCAAAGTAGGGAGATACCATCAGATGACAAACTGGGATGTGGTACAGAAAGAACCAAATGACCGTAAGAATCTAAGCATGATGAACAGGTTGATTTTTAATATTTCAAAGTATTAAGATCATACATAGAATTAATAACCAGAAATTTTGGGACATACTCAGAGTTTGTGAGTTGAAAATTACAAAGGGGGAGAAAGATGCAGGATATCTGTGAGCTGTCAGTGCAATCCAATCATAAAAAAGTAAATGTAATCCTAGAACTTGTCTCAAGCAAGTGAAAGAAGAAATAAAGTACTAACAGTAAGATACAAGGCATTGCTCGTAGACATCTGCGTAAGCATGTTCAGAAAATGAGAACTACAGCAGAACAGATGATGAGGGGAATGGAGAGTTTTAATACAAAGTGTATTAAATTAATTTGGCTGGCTTAGCCTTGGTAAATCAATGGTAAGAGGGCAAAGGCTCTGGAAAATCACAGTGGAGTCTGGGGAAGGCATGTGGGAGAGAAGAAGAGGTCTTACAGCTGAAGGGCAATGTTGGCTTTAGACTAGAGACAAGAAATACTGAACTTCCTTCTAAGAAGGAAGGAATTTTCAGACTTCTGACAGTCAGAGCAGTGACAGTCTGGGACAGGCTTTTAAGTAAAATTCTAGGAAAAGAAACACAGGTGGTTTTACAATGGACTGTGATCAGTTCAAGAGAAGGCTATATTATAGGTCTCTTGCAATAACAGGAATCATTAACAGCCTTTTTTTCTCTCACTTGACGTTAAAAGCTCAAATAAATGTTTCCAGCGGCAGCTGCACCAGTAAAAACCTGGTTTTCCAGAGGTTTTTGTCTTGGGGTAGGGCTCTCCTCTAGATCCTTTGATGTTTGAAGAGAGGCTACTTGCTTCCCTTATCCCAGCAGCGGCATTCCTGCGTTTTCCTACCTGTCTGTTGTTCCACAAAATTAGTGAGGAATCTACCCCCTCTGATGAATTTGGTTCAAACTGGCTAACAGGTTTTTGGAAGAGATGTGTAACAGTAGGAAGGTATTGGCTCATTTCTTTCAAAAAACAGACCAAAACCCCAAAGCTGTTGAGGGAATATATTTCTTCTGTTAGAGGTGATTCAGCTAGAAGGCTTAACCAACATCACACCCAACTTGCTTTCCGGTAGAATAAACACCTCACTGCTCTGACAGACTCTCTGGTAATGGGAAATTGCGTAAGCAGCCTACTGCTCCCTGCTGAAGTCCTTCTTCTATCAGCCTGGTTGCTCTTCAGATACACAGGAAGAAGCAAACTATTCCATAACAAAGTTGAATAGATCACTTTCTTGACAGAGGAGGAGTGGTACTGTTTGTTCTCTGGCTCATATTTTATCTCCAGGCCTAAGAAAGACAAAATCCAGGAAATACAATGTAGAAGAAGAAATGAATAAGTTACTGTAATTGACTCGATTTATTACTTACAAGCAAAGGCTCATGAATGAAGCTGCCCAAAATGTGGTTGTACTTTCAGTCTGAATGAAAAATAACTCATTTAAAAAAAATTATTTTGGTATTTTTCTTCTCTTTGTCCCCTCTAATTTACAAATGACTGGTTGCAATTTATGTTTATGCAGTCCTAGCCTAAACCCCAGGTTGTCATTTTTTATGCTGTTAAACGAAGCCTCTATTATTTTTCAAATCTCCTGGACTCTACACCAAGGGAAGCAGATGGATAAAACATTACTTCAGAAGTACTGACATCCAGCATAGACACTGAAATGTTGAATCCTGAAGACATTTACATTTGTGGTTTTTCAGTTTGTTGCCCAACCTCTCTTCATGCCTTGTTATTTATCCCTGTGGTGAGCACTTTCATCCATAAACTCATAAATGTATGACTGTCATGTGTGAGAGAGAGTATGAAAGGAAGGAGTGGTTAGAGGAAGTGTTTGAAGGGACCTAAATTTATTCTTTTGTTGGTGGAACGTAGGAACTGTAGATGAATTTCAAATTATAACAGAAAGACTGTAGGTGGAAAACCAAATGGGTTTGGTAGGAATGGTTGTGAATACAGGCTGCATATTCCTGGCTTGCGGATTACCAAGCATCCTGAAGTCTTGTTCAGTAGGGTGTTTATGATCTGGGAATGCTTCCGATCTCCTGTGTCCTGAGCAGGGGATGACACCAGGCACAGAGTGCACAGAAATGCTGTATGCATAGCCAGGGGAACTTTTGGTGCTGGTTGTGAGCAAAAGCAAAAGAAACATTTCTGCTCACACAGCAAAGGTGCTATATGGATGGAGATGATGTGCCTGTTTTAGACTCCAGTTTCTAAGCCTCCATCCTAAAGACCTCTTCCTGTTCCCAGTATAATTGTGCTAAAAACTCCACTGACTTCATTGCTGTAGGAACAAGGAATAATGCCTTCTGAGAACAATAAGAATTATTAGCGAATTTGCACTCAAACCAATACAAGCAGATATTATATTTAATTCTGCATGTCCTGTTTACACAAGTGTCCAAACAATTTTGAGATGCTAAGCAGAAACAACAAGGCTTGTAATTATTCTTTTCTGTCATTAATTTGGAATCTTGTTGGAGCACAGCAATTTAGTTGTGGAAGACCTCGGAGATACTGCAAAATAATTTACAGGCACAACAGACTACACTAGTTCCAGTTGGTGCCAGAATCTGATATTGCCTGAATGCCCCTCGCTAAGGCCTCCTCAAGCCCCTTAATTTCAGTACCTTTAGTAACAGATTCAGATCTTGAATCAGCTTTGTATCCACATTCTGTGCTTGCATATCAGCTCCCCAAGAAATGTGTTGTAATCAAAGGCTCTTCTCAAAAAAAATAAAAATTGGTCATTTTTCTTTCGAAAAAGACCTACATAATTGCCTACATGTAGGCTGTGAAATGTCACATTACCATACAAAAACCCTTTAAGAAAACACTGAGACTTGTTGAAAGCACATTCTGTTAAGGAATTCAACTGTCTTCTGTGTTTAATAACATTTAAACCTAGTTCCATGAATCTGAAAATGTTTTAGCAGTGCCCAACTTACAAGCCCTGTCTTGAGACAGAAACAGAACACCCTTGGTCAAAGTGCTGTGACAGTGCTGGGTAGACAGATTTGGGGTACTGCCTGCAAATTCTGTAGTTTTATTGGAAAGACATCTCTTCCTACTGATTTCTCAGCATTCCTCTGTCTTTCTCAAAGGACTCTTCATGGAAATAAGCTAATCTTTTCAAATTCATTCATTCCTGCCACTGGGCGCTACCCGCTGCCAGAACCTTCCTGGTCACATAATTATCCCTGCAACTGCCAGCAGTGTGCTGCAGAGGATTATGCAGGAGGAGCAGATGAACTGCTAAATAAATTCTGTTTCCTTATAGATAGTATCAGAAAGGAAGGACAAAGGGTAAAACAGGGGAATGTCACAGAAAGAGTCATAGCTGCTCTTGAGCTCAGATATCTTTTGCTGGTTTTGGGTTGATGGCTGCAATGCTGTGTATGCAGCTCAGAATTGGAATTAACTCCCCAGAGCTGTAAATGAACATTAATTAGAGCTCCTTTGCAATAAAATGGGATCTCCTCATCCATTTTAAAACTGGATGAGTCAAAGAAAATAATCCCTTCTTTGGCAGACATATAGGCAGGATGTTAATTAATAGGGCTTGTAATTTTTATGATTCTTTGACATTGTCCTTCAAACCCCTGCAGGTTTAATGGGACCGTAGTCTTATTGCTTGGGAGTCTTAGAGAACACTTTTACTGTGTATGCTGTAGCCAGGAGGGAATAGCCAGATGTGAATACTTCATCAGCAAGTCGTGAACACTGCACTCTTGCTTTTGATTCTGCCTCTGAGTTTTCAATCTGAGGTCAATATTTTTCAAGCCAGAAACTAATGTTGAGCACCTTACATTCAAATTTTGAGAATTCTGCCACATGGAAATGTGGCTATTTTTATGTAGAAGCCTTTCAATTAGATTTAATGCCTGACACCAGATACCTAGGTGTTGGCACAAGGAATTTTTTCCCCACAGTACACTCAGATTAAGGATACCATTACTTGAATATTTGCCATTGTACATATTTAGGGTTGGAGAAATAACCTGCTACCCTGGCTTGGAGAACTGAAGGGTATTAGGAGCTTCCAGGCATTCAGGGTTTCTCCTCTTGAGGATAACTCTCCTTGAACAAATAAACACTTCAAGAATAATAGTACCCCATATGTTATGTGAGATCCCCTTTAACAAGCTTGTGGGGTATATACATACCCCTCAACAGACTGTGATGCAGAGATCCCCAGCTGATAACAGTAATTGTACTAACTCTGGAACTGGAAGAGGTACAGGTATGTTCTCCACCTGATAAAATGTGCTAAGATAAAAAAACCACAACACACGAGGCTCCACAGTTCCAGACAGACCTCTCTGGAAATAAAAGAATTTTTTAGTCATACTTCTGCTGGAACTCTGCCCTGTGGGGCAAGTGGTGTGGATTGCCCCAGGAGGAGCTGTGGAAGGAAGATGCAAATTTATCAAATCACGTGTGCCTCTGTGTGTGAGAGGGGGAGGAGGTGAAGTCTCTTTGTCCATTGGGTATACATCAGCCAGGATACGTCTACACTGCCCTCAAACTAGTGGCATGTTCAGAGATGCATCCTAGCTAGATTTGAACTGCCTCCTTTTGCCATTGGTTCAGTGCAGCATAGAGCCCAGCATAAGCTCATTTTCTTCAGCTCCGTAGCTGGATTTTGCTCCCATTCTGACCTCCACTCTGTGAGATCAATATTGCACACTGTACCCAGTGTAGCTAATTTTAAACATGGACATATCTCTGTGCTATACACTAGTCAGTGGGATGGCTGTATACTCAGCATGGCAAGAATACCTTCCCGTTGTCACTCATCATGCTCAAATCTCTCCACAAGAACAGAATCTTCCACAAACAGGAGGCAACCAGAGCTCTGTTGTGGTTCATTAGGAGCAATGAGCCCTGCTGTGCCCACATCCCATCTGATGTGTTGCTCTTGGATTCCTGTTGTTTCCTGTTTTATTTCCGCCCCACTGCTTCCTGCCTCTTTGCTGTACTTGATGTGGTGTACAGCTGAAGCCTCTGGGGCACAGGGTCAGTGCTGTGAGGTGTCCAGCACAGTTTGGGGCATGATCAGACACTGCTTGAGCTAAGCCCTTCTCATGGTAAGAAGCTCTGCTGTTTGTTGCCAGGAGTGTGAAGGTTGATCTAGGTAAGAAATCTTTCCACTGGGAAATACTGTATTTCAAAAGTGAATTACACCTGAAAATGAAGGGCCAGATTTTCAGTCCCCAACACGATCCCTTTGAACGGGAGCAGTGACATGGATATGCCCTCCACACCAGCCTCACAACCAGTGCCTGGGCTGTCATTGTTTGAATGAACACAATGGACTTATTTTCTGATTGCTGCCTTTGGCTTGAGGGATATATCGAAGATAGTAGTGGGGGGAGCTAGGACTCAATGCAGTCCATCAGTCCCAGGTTAGAAGAATGGTTTGAAAGGAATCTGTGGACAGAATGCCCTGAAGCTTTTTGAACAGAAGCTGACCCCTGCTCACTCCAGAGTTAAAAGCTAGGAAGGGCATTATCTGCCTTTGATTCCCCTGCCAAAGTAAAAGCTCATGCACCAGATAGAGTCTTTAATTTCAGAACCAGGTCCTATTTTGTGCAGAGCAGCACCTGCAGAGTCAATATTTTGACTAAAATGGCAAAGGCTCTCATTGCCTGTACTTGGCTATAAATGTATCCTCAGCTAGAGTTGTGTTATTTCCTAAATTACATTCTCCTACCATGGGATTTAAAGGACCCAGTGAGTTGATGTAATTGCTTAAAATTATTCTGATGGGGGATAGCTTGTTGTTTTCTATGCTTTAAAACATCAGGTTGAATGAAAACTGGCATCTGCTACCAATGAAACAAACCCACAATCCCATTTTTCAAATCTCTTTCTCCCTAATAGAAGTCACTGTATTCTTCAGTGTACAGCATTACTGCAGTGAGGTTGCAACCAGGTTCCTAGTTGTTTTCCTTTCTTTGAATCTGGACTGAGAGCTGAGATAAAGTATCGGACTAAGTTATACTGAAAGAGAGGGAAAATCCCTCATAGTTGATGATAAAAGATGAAGGGGATCGACTAAGTCTTTTTCCATAGAGGACTGGATTTATTTTCAAAATGTGCTAGTGTCTCCTACAAACCAGATTCAGCAATGAATGGGAATAGCATCCTGAAGAAAACAGTTCTTTCAGAAACAGCATATCTGTTACAATGTTATCAGGAAGCTGCAAAAAGCTTGGGGTTTTGTTACAGTAAATGCTGGAGTTGGTTTTGCCAACAGCCTAAATAATAGAAATCTTTGTCTCACTTTACAGGTGAAGATCATTCAGATGTATCTGAAGATGAATGCAGGTATCATCTCTCTTTGCATGATAGTACTAGCCATTTAAAGACTCAAAAAGATGATGGTGTGGGAAGCTACTATCTAAGAACTTCCCTCTTCTCTACCTTTTTCCTGACTTGTGGACAGCAGGTGCACTAATATTTTACACTGCAAGAATTAGTGCTTTTAAAAAATAAAGCAGATGGGAACATTGACTGTGTTTATGAAGGGCACTTTGCAAAGACTACAGTTCCCAGTATGTGATATCACATACATGTTCGAGTGGAGGATCTTTGGAGTATAGCGGAGGAGGAACAGCCACATGTACCAGGCGTTAAGCACAGAAGTATTTTTTCCATAACCCCAGTGGAAGCTTACAAGTTGGTTTCCAGACTGGGAAGCGAGATCTAAATATTCTGTGTGAAAATAGCTTGATGCATCAGTAAAGCAGAATTCCCTTTCTCTCCTGTCCTGTCCTGTCCTGTCCTCTCCTGTCCTGTCCTCTCCTGTTCCTCAGCTGTTGTGACACCTTAGCAGTAAAGGCCCATCTCTAAATAGGATAGAACTAAAAAAAATAAATCTAGGACTCAACTACAAAATCTAAAGGAAATGCCTGATGGAGAAAGAGATTTCAGCCGAACAGATTTGTTAAGAGTTTCTTTTTGCAGACAGCTTTCATTGAGGGGGAAAAAAATCAAACGGTTGAACATTTTTTCAGGCAATAAAATGGATTTAGAGAGCTATTTTCAGTCCCTGGATTTGTCTGTCAAACTAGATGGTACCTGCACTATGGAAAAGAGCAAGAAGGGAGGTCACTGTGCCTCACAGAAAGTGTAAGCTGAAGGAGAGCTCAGCCTCCAGGGGAGAGTGTGGGCATGAAGCATATGCCAGTCTAGGGAGTTGTGGTTTGACATTGTGCTGAGACAGAGCAAAATACTCTGCTTCAGCTTCATGTATTGGAACCTAAGGTTTTTCTCTGCGAACACTGAAACTTCTAATATTTTCATATTTAAGGGAAAAAAAAAGCAGAAATATCATTACTTTGACAATTCTGAAAGTCCCAGTTACCCAAGAAAAAACTTCAAACCCCAGTATGTTTGTAGAAAATGACCCAAAGGGAAAAGAATGCTTCATCCAGCCTTTATTCCAGTAGGAGACTCTTATGTTACCTTGTGGGTAAGAGATGAACTGAAGGTCTTTCAACTTCAGAAAGTGTTTCTACAACTTGGACAAAAGCACATTGGGAAAATATCTAGAACTAATAGGCAGATCTTAGAAAAAAATCTGGCAACTTTGCACCCCCCCTCCCCCCAAAAAAAGGGAAAAAGGTGAAGAAGTACAAGGAAAAAAAGGGTTCATAATCAGGTTTTGTCTGCTTGGGATGAAATCTTGTAGACACTGATGGAGCACCAGCATAGTAACCAAAACCCAGTGGGGCTGTTTTTCTGAGAGCAAAGCTGCTTTCAGAGGGCTATAGTTTCCATTAGAGAATATTGTGCTCTGGCAATGAAATCTTCATGTGTTTTATGCATTCTGCTGTTTGTCAAGGCAAGTGCTTTATCACATGTTTGTCACCCAGCAGGATTCCGGCCCAGATCTCCTCTAAGTGACTAATGCTATCACCTTTCAGCCTGTGACTGACAAACTCACAATCCTTTATTACTGTCAGCATTGTGGGCATGCTGAAGTATTAAAAGCTCTTTTTTGTTCCATCAAAGGAAGAATTAACCTTTTTATCTACTTGGCAGCATTCTGAACCCTGGGTTGTTTGTTTCATGTTAATGAAATTCAATCTTTGTGCAGCAGCAGAGGCTTCTTAAGTCTTACAATTCTTCAACAGAGGCTGGGAATGGAAACCTGATCTCACAAGTATGGTCTGAAACCTTGCTGTCAAGGTCATGCAGCCTTTTCTGAACAGAAAGGAACTGCAGGAAAAAAAGAATATAAAATGTTTTCTGCTTTATTTTTGACCGTTTATTGGACAAAAAATATTTTTTGCCTTCATCTTTAATATTAGGTCGAATAACAGTCCTACAAACAGCCTCCTGCAAACAAATGTCTCGAAGCAGTGCTGTGAAAATGTTTTCTATTCTTAACTCTGCATCAGAGAGTAGCTGGGAGGTCAGTGCTGAATTAATTGTATTAGAGATTATTCTAGATATTTCTAAGACTTCAGTTCATCTTTGTATATGAAGAACATGTGTAGAACAGCATTACTGGTAGGTTTTTTGAAGGATACTGATGGACGGTCTTTAGTCCAAGGGTTGAGGATGACACAGTGGAAGAGTGATAATGACACCAGATTCTGTCACTGATCATTAGAATAGTAGAGCTGGGCAAGAAAGGTGCTGGCACTGTCCAGCTGGCAGGGCAGATTTGTTCTTCAGAGCATAATTTGCAGTGTTATGCCACGTAATACAACATATGAGGAAAAGAGGCTGGCTTGCTGTTTGCAGCAATTTTCCACAGCCATTTTTCTTGTTTGGATCCCTTGCATGGGAGACATGCAATTTCCATGACTCCGGAGCATGTTTTTCATTGCTTGAAGTAAATCAGTTCTGTGCTCTGGTGGGGAATGCACTACAACTGCAGAGCAGTGATGTCATAAACCTTTTTAATTCCTTTCTTGTTTTTGAGAGGCTGTATGGTAGGCAACTTGCAGTTCATGCACTCGTAACTCCTTGCGGTTGTAATAAAATTACTGAAATGAATCCTTCACAAGATATGGTTCAGATAATACCAGAAGAATTTCTCAGCAGCTTTTTTTGAACTTCCTTTGACTGCCAGACCAGTGCAGACAGGTGGCTTAGTGTGCATATGCATGAGAGGGGCAGAGTTTTTCATATGACTGTGGATATCACCTGGTTCTATACAGGTTGAGAGATCACCTTCCGTCCCGATATATCGGCACTTGCAGTGCAGGCTCTAAGCACAAATTCAGAGGCACAGCCAACAACAAAATCCTTTGAATAGGTGCAAGACAAAAATAGGATTGTTTTTGTGTCTACGTGAACAAGCAGCAAGATTCATTGTCTGCCTTACAATTTAAAATGTAATAAATTGTACGAAGCTGAGTATGGCGGTCATACTACTCCTTGTGTACTGGCGGAAATTGAGGCCACAAAGAGGGAAAAAGCCTGGCTTGAGATGATACAGCAGTTCTTCAGCAGAGGCTGGGAATGGAAACTTGATCTCACAAATATAGTTTGGAGTCTTAATGTCAAGGTTATTTAGCCTTGTCTGAACAGAATGAAACTGCAAAAGGGAGAACATAAACCATTTCCCATTTAATTTTGAACTGTTTATTGCACAGAACTGCCTTTTTTGGTCTTGCCATTAATACTGCTTCTTCATCCTTTGAAACAAAAAATACTTCAAGACACGGAAACTGTCTGAAATTGGTAAATGTTTTGTTATCTTGTCCCATACTGTATCACTATTCTTTTATTCTTCTTGGTTTGTTTAGGTGTGAAAAGAGACATCTAAAACTGGCATTGATGCTTAATTTGTAGACTGTGAAAACAGGAGATGTTTGGAAAGGTACATCAATATTGATTGGAATTGTGTCATTCCCAGTGCAGCTAGTTCTTGTGTAGAAAACTAAACTCTAAATTCCTAGTTTCACTGATGACAAGATTTTGCAGTAATCCTAGTAGCATGGCATTTAGCCTGCAAGGACCAGAGCTGCAGTGCAAGGGTGCCTCCCTCACCTGTTTTAATTCCTCTTCATGCCTCTGCAAAGCAAATTTACAGGTAGAAAGTCTGGATGTGTTACAAACAGCTTCTGCTCATGTCTGCTCTTATTCCAATGACAGAAATTGGAGTCCTTTTTTTCCTGACATGTTTCAGGCTTTCTGACCAGGCTGTGTTTGCTTCCTTATTTTCGTCTGTAATCTCCATTTCTTAAATAATTAAGAGCTTTCACTGTCTTGATCTGTACTTTAATGCTTTGAATGCATATATGCAGCTGCAATTTTCACCTTCAAGCATCAGGATAAATAAGGATGTTGTGCCTCTGAACCATTCTACCCATGTGATAGCAGTCCTAAAGTAATCTGAGTAGCCAAGGTGCTGAAAGAAAGAAGTTGGTTTTGATCTGTCCCACCAAACTAATTTTCCTTTGCATCTCTTTGCAGATTAACTATTTCTCCTCTGTAAATTGAAGCACTTGGGTACAAAAAAGAAACAGAAAAACCAAGAAAATGGTGTTTTTTGTAAAAAAAAAAATTAAAACAATATCTTCAAAATTAAGAATATTTATTTTTATCCGTTTGTAATACAAACATTTCCGTTGCAGTTCCTGTGGTAGGTATTAAGACAGCTTTCTACATGACTAAGAATACATAACTGCATTTTGAGTATAGCTGCCCTTTGTTTTCAAATTTTATGAATAGCTAACCTTTTCCAGTAGCTTTTACTGTGGAGCGGAATATTTGCTAGTATGGAGGAGGTGAAAATGCTTTGGAAGGAAGGCAGTATAGGAGATAAGAGAAGGAGAACTACCCCATTCAATTATTTTTTCCTTGGGATGTTCTTTGCTTCTTTTCTTTTTAAAAGATTGTACTATCTGTATCAAAGCTTCTCCATAAGCTCAGTCCTTCTGCTGTGTCATCTTTCCTTTGCAAGGTACACCACCCCTTTTGTCCATTTTGGAGAATTTGCTTGGCACTCCTCTCACAGAATTTGTGAAGTCTTCCATTATTTGATACTGCACTAACAATTTTTTCCCAGAGATATATAATGGGACCTGTTCCTTGGGTCCATGGTTTTTAGATTGCTTTTTCTTTTTTTCCTACAAAGAGCAGCAGCAAGAGTAGCTTCCTCATGCCCATCTTAAATCTTCTGAATGGACCGAATCCCAATGCACATGTCTATAAGTCCTGTTCAAGTTCTGTCTCTAACAATTTTTTATTGCTTTCAAGATGGATTTTAAAAATATTTTTACCATCTAGTATTCCCATATTGTATGTATGAAGGAAAACCAGACTGTTTTGCATTTCATATAGACATCTGGGGCAATATTATGTATTTTGTGAGATAACAATAGGGAAATACACATTCCGTAAACTAGATACTACTGAATCCTGCCTGACACTTAGTTTTGGAGCAAGTATTTATCATGTGCATGATCTCACCTCAGTCTTCTGCTGTTATTTCATATTTACAGTCTAGACTAAATAACTTAATAGTTTTTATGCAGTTTGTCTTTTAAAACCAGCTATGAATCATATATTCTAGACATAATCTTGATCATGGAAACTTCAGCCTTTGCATTATACTTTCTAATGAAGCTAGCCTAGTTTGTCTCTTGTCTGGAAATATTATAAATAACGTAAGCAAGCAGTATACATTTATATTGAATGACCCCCTTTCTCCTTCCCTAGCTTTCCCCCTTCCTCCTGGTAAGAAATCATCTATTTGCTGCAGTTTCCTTCAATGAAGATATGAAAGTATTTTTATTTCCCTTCTGATTAAGATACATTTCTGAGTTCTGATTTTTTTCTTTTTTTTTTTTTTTACTCAGTTGCTTGTGTCTTATGCGACGAATTAGTAAATATAGTTTTAATTACCAGGTGATATTTCATGAGTGCCAGAATTTTGGCGGAAAAATCTTGTGATTGCTATAATGAGAGTTAGTTTGCCATTTTATGATCCAGTCATGCTTGCCTTCTAATGCCCCATTATCCAAAGGTTCTCATACACATGGCCCTAATATGTTTGAAATATGCTGCCACTGGGTTTTCCATCCTATCCTCTCTCCTCTCACATGTTCTCAGTTACTGTACTTTAATCTTGGGCATTGGAAATGCTTCTGAAATATTTCCTTTTGCTTTTGGCTTTGTTTGCTTGTTTTGGTAAGAGAGGGGCAAGAAGTTTCTGAATTTTACCAGATAATTTCACCTGCTTGAGCTACCACACAGGGCTCTAATTAGTGTCTTAATTTTTACACAAGGATTTTTGTTTAGTTTTTCAACTTCTTTCCCCTCCAGGATAAGGCAGATGATTTTTGTAGATAACTTTGGTCCATTTGAAAATGACTCACAAAATAATTTCTCCAAAATATGACACACTTAGCATCGATAGCTAAAATGTTAAAGTTTTCTTCTTCATATTCTGGGTGTGCTATTCCATATGAAGAAATCCTCTTTTATATTATTATATTTATACATACCAAAGAGCTCCTTCTTTTATAAAGCCTTTTGGGTGCTGCTTCACCCTTGTAAATACTTCTGTGTACAATCCTCAATAGCAGCATTTTAAACTCTTTCGTTTACATTCAAGAAGGAGGTCTATAAGACTCTGGATTAAAAAAAAAATATCCATATTTGGTTTAAGTTTTAAAATTGCCTCTTTCTGACAAGTTGATGATCAGCAAGCCTTCTGTCATCAGAGTGAGGAGTTCTTATAATCAGGGAGCTGACTTTATCTCAAACATTATACAGCATTTACAAGCACATCCATTTGTTCAAGTCTCCTTCATTTTTAAGAATTTCATCGTCTTGCTGAGCTCACCAGGCTCTTTTGTTGTATTAGAATCAGACATTTTGAAATCTGTTTCATAGTAGCTCTTGCAGCAAAACAAATTGTCTTGATTTGCTTGTTCACTAGACCTTTTTTTCTAAAATGCCCTGAAGTTGTAAACAGCCTTACTTTTTTAATACACCATTTTTGTCTTTAAAATGTAGTGTGGCTGGCTGGACACATTGATTTGAAATCACTCAAACTTCTAACCTCTGTGACTTCCCTTCTTACAGAGTCTGTCTTTGCCAAATAGATGACCTGTCTGGGATTTTCATGATATCAGTGTTTTAGATGCTATTTGCATGTTTTTAATCTCTTGGAGAAAGCCTGCATCATTCTGTAGTCATCTTGCACATTTAGGCAACTCATAGTGAGGTGCTGGGAGGTTCTTAGACAGCACCTCACCCCCAACTAGAGAAACAAAATGGGACAAGATCAGCTAAAGCCATGAAAAATGCTAGTATATGTGAGGTTTAATTGAAGCCTACTGTTTATCTGAGAAATTACTGAGCTTTCTTGCATGCAGACAAATCATTTTTGAGAATCTTTACGTATAATACAGTGGTGAAGCTTTATTTAAGTCGGATTTGTGAACACTGACAGGGAAGAAAGGTGTTTATGAACAGGAAGCATTAAGTTAATTGGTATCTAGTATTTTGGAGCAAATATCTGATTAATCACAATTGACAAAGACCATCAAAACCATCCAGAAGGCTGAAATTAAAATATTTAGTATTAATCAATTATCACTGTAGTGATAATTAAGTGATTCTGTCTTCAAGTGACAGTTAAATGGACATGTGGCAAAAGCTATCCATGATTTTCTTTGTATTATCTTCTCTATGTCTCTGTTGGATAGCTCATATGAATGAAGAATTTGCTTTTCTTAACTAAATATGATTCCAAATGAAAAGTACAAGCTGCTTTGTTATGCAGCTGTGGGCTTGTCAGTCAGTTACTGTCAGATTTCTTTGGGAAGTTCAAACATGAAGCACATTAAGCTTCGAGTAAAGACCAAATTGGGGTAATCAGTTTGGGTAAATAAGAAGAGCTCATTTGACTTCAGCTAAAAATCTTGCTGTCTAGGTCTGATTCTCAGCGATACCCTTGTATTTACATATTTAAAAACTGGGAGTTGTAGAAACCTAACTTGTGACAGCAGCATTTTTTCCCTGTTAAATGCAAAGCAGTGGAGAATTAGGTCCCAGCTTCCAGTCAAATTTGGAAAGAGAGAACAGCAGTGGGAGATAGCTTTTAAATATATTACAAAGTAAAAAAAACTATAATACACTCTTCATTTATTTTTCATCACCTTCCTTTTATGTGTGAATAGTCACACCGAGGCACAACTATATTTAATCCTTGTTTAAGTCAGCTCCTGTCAACATAAGCTGTAGATGAAGGCCAAGTCAGTAAAACCTCACCCAGGAGCGGAAGCAATTGTAACGTGAATTGCATCAACTCCCTGCCTCTCAGGGCACAAAAACAAGACCAGTGCTGCGGTGCCTGGGACCTGACCAGGGCCAGGGCTAGAGACACCAAAGAGGGCATTCTTCAGCGGACTTTTGGTTCCTCAGACAGTGTTGTCTCCCAGCAGGAAGTCAGGTAACAAAGGCAGCTCTCACTCTTGTGAGGGCAAATCCCCGTGGATGACCAATGCACTGCTGACAGCAGGAAGTATGACTCATACTTTGGCTTTGGGAAACTGGAATACCAACAGGGTGACTCCGGAGTTGTATTACTGTTGATCCTACCACAGCAAAGACTCAAAGTGTCAGGAACTGTCTAGGTCTCAGTAATGTTTTCATCTTTTTACATTGGTAAGTGCAACAGAGATGTTATGAACTGAAAGTCAGTAACTCTTGACCCAAATAGGTAAATGGTAAATTATGTAGGTATGGAAGGGGTGCAATAGATCCTCAATCCAATGTACATTTATTATCAGATATATAAAGAATCATCGACTGTCTTAAGTTTGTGCCTTTGTTTGTCATGTTCTCCTACACGAAATAGCATGAAAATACAATTACCTGGTGAATGAGAAATTAACAGAAAGAAAATTTCATAGATCTGAGTGAGATGTTTGAATTGCTGGTCTAATTCTGCTGCATTTACACAGAGCCTCTCACATCCTGACTGATGTCATTGAGTGACATCATAGTGGAACATGACACAATGCTATTTGAAATTCCATTGAGTCGAAAACTAGTGGTACACTAGCTGAGAATAAAACCTCAGGGCATCTGTCATTTTTCTTCCACAGACTTCTTGCGGAAAAGATCCTTTCACCTCTTTTTGTGATGCTCTTCCTAGTTTCCTTTTCTCATAGTGTGGATAATACCCACCATGAGTTGGTGAAATAGCTACTTATTGTATTAACGTGGTCCTGAGGATACAGATTGGTGAATGCTATTGTGCTAATATTACTTTGCATCATCTTCCCCTTTTATCTTTCAGATTGGTGAGTTTGTCTCTTGCACGACTCTCCCCAAATGATTAAGGGTCTGAGTGCCTCTGTGCCCTTGTGAAATCCTGTTGTTGTTTCTCTAAAGGTCATTACATAAAATAGAAGCTGCAGTGATCTTTATAAAGGCAAGAAGACCTGCCCAAAAATGATAAAAGAGCAGCCACACACAAAGCCTTTGGTAACTCTGTTATTGAGTGAATGAGTTCCTTGACCTCTTGAGATTACTTCAGTGTATTTTTGCCTTAGAGTGAGGTTTGGTTTAAACCATAAACTAGTTTTGTCAGCAGAGTTACTCAAAATGTAGAAAAAAAAAATCAGAGACATAATCCAGTCAAAGAAACAGGGCTACTGAAAACCTTCATAGAGTGAAACTTCTCTGCATGGGGGAAGAATGTCAGTTTTCTTCAGCTGCTGCTAAGGCTGACGAGGTTGTGGTTGTCTTCTCCGAAAATACCCCAAGGCTTAAAGCCACTGGGCTCCCCTACTCCTTGTTCATATGGATATGCAGATAGACCAGGAGTCCACAGAATTGAGTATCTCTGGTCTTCCCTGTGAGACTGGTGTGAAACTCTGGACTCTGACCCATGGCTTCAGGCTTTTCAGGCTATGACAAGCAATGGCTCAGCTTTCTGCTTCCATGCCTATGAATCTGGGACCACTGAGGCCACATGAAGGCCTCCAGGAGTACGGACATCGATTGCTTTACAGCCTAAAATGTTTATAAGCAACAATTTGTGGATCAATAAATGACAATGTTTCAATTTAAATGTTGTTTTGTAATGAGAATGCTGCCCTGCTGAAGGGACAGTCAGCCAGACTGCCCATGAGCTGTCTCATGCTGAAGACAGCCCCTCAGAGCTCAGCTATACCTGGAGCTTGTTTGCTTTGCTGACATCCCACATTGACCAGGTGGTAAGGAGCAGGAAGATTAGATACAAGTAGGCAAGAGTAGGTCTCCTGAATTCCATCTTGTCTGCCACGTGCCCTGACATTCAGACTTCTTAGAGAAGATATGAAGAGAGCCTCTCTAGTCCAGCTGCAAGGGATACCAAATTCAGAACTCTCTTCCAAAGAGAACACTAATATTTTAGATTTCTGTAATTTCAGGATAATATTTACCACCTCAGAAGGATAATTACTTCATGCCTCACTTCACCACCACTACAAGTCATCCACCTTTGGATGGGTACTTATGGATACTTCAAATGGTACAGAGCAGAGCTTCTCTAGAAGCAAGGGCTGGGAGCTTCACCATCTCCAGAGTAGTGTCTGTAGGTAGTAGAGGCTCCCCAGCACCTGGATTTGAACTTGGCATGAGACAAGGGCTGCTACTGATCATTTGCCTGCAGGAGGCAAAAATGCTGTAGAGCTTCTAGCGACATGTCTGACCTCTCAGTATGGAACAGCTGATTTCACTGCAACCATAAAGCTGAACGAGGATTTCTCCACTTCCATGCAGAACGGGATACTTCACATAAGGATCTGTAAAGTAAAATTCCAGGACAGCACTGGCCAGAAAGCATAATTAAAACAGCTTGGCAGTAAAATGTCTCAAAAGCTCATTTTCAGTGGACTTCCAAATTTCAGTAAATATTCCCCAGGAAAATGTAATAAAATGAAAAGTAGTTTTATCTGTTTTCTAGATCAGAGTATCTTCTGTTTGTATCATAATGAAACTAGTAATATCAATAGACAGCACTTTGATCTGGAAAAAGTACCTTTTTTGATGAGTAACAACTTATTGTTCTTACAGATATTTAAAATGAAGGAATGTCTGTGTTTCTTCAGGAAACTTCTCTTGACTTCCTTCAGAATTACTGTGTAAAATAAATATATTTTTCTAACACAGCATAGTGCCAACGAGACAAAGATTGGGAGAATTTTACACTGGTACAAATGCATTTGTAGCTCCTTTCAGCGTTCCTGCAGGATGGGGAGATGGAACTCTGTCTTTTTGTGGTCAGATGAATGTGACCAAAGCCCAGGTGTCTTGCACCTTGACATCTTGCCTGCTGTTGTGGGAAGGAATATGCTGCATGGCTGACTGAACTGTACTGCCCAGCTTCCCTGGGCCCCAAGGCAGGGGTGTGGAGGGATGGGGATTGTTTCTGTTCATGAGAGAGCACAACCTGGCTGACCATGGTATTGGGTACAAAAGGCTTTCCTCTAAGACTGCTTCTGGCCAGGAGTTACTTACCTTGTTCCACTGGACTCTGAATGCAGCCTTCTGGAACATGGGAAAGGGAGCAAGAGGATTGAACAGGGCAGGAAAGAGAAAGGGAGAATGGATTTCTGAATTGCTTCAAACTGGGGGAAGAGGCAAATATTACTCTTGTTTTGATGAAGGAGAAAGTCATTCTTGAAGCATGAAATGCAAACTGAGACCCTTGCATGATTTTGGGAAAGGGAATAATATTGCTTGGAAGAAACTTAGCTTTAAAGAGGTTCATGATTTTTGACAATAATATCAGAGAATGATTGCAGGATCTTGTGTGGAGAGGGCTATGAGACCCAACTAAGCAGAAGATGTAGCGATGGCTCAACCCACTTTCAGGGTGACGGACATCCAGTGGGTTGATTTCCCCGCCCACGACTCCTCCTCTGAGGGTGGACTGGAGGAAGAGACAGGGGTGTAACATCACCGCCTACTAGGCGTCCCCCTGAATGTGTCTCCTCCCCGGGTTCTGGAACATTCCCTCTCCCCTCCGTCCGTTATTGGTTGATTTGGTTCATGTTTAATAAGTAGATCATTGCATATTCAATCAAGTTCTGGAAAGTTCTGTCTTGTTCCATTCCCCATTGGTTCGTTTAAATAAGTTCCTCCCCATGTATCATCCTATTGGTTGTATGTCATCCCCTTGTCATCTCCCTATTGGCTATGTTCCTGTTCCTCCCCTTTCTCCTCCCCCCAATAAAATCCCATGTCGCCGTAGCAGAGCAAGCCAGTCCAACAGCTAGGCTCTGGAGGATAGTCCTCTCTGAGATCCTTTATCAAGTAAAGGCTTGGATTATACTACTGCCTGAGCCCTCCTTCTATCTCTGCCCTCGCCTGCTGCGACCATCCGTCTAGGCTGCGCCTGCCTATTTGGCTTGGGCATATAGCCTCAGGGGAGCTGTGGTTCCCGAGGCAACCACCAGTGACCGACAGCTGCTGGCAACCCTGCTGCGTGCTGCTGCACCGGGAGCTCCTGGAGTGTCCTGCGCAGGAGGACAGCAACTTGTCGCCTGCCACGCCACTGGGCGGCTAGTGGCCAGTGCGGCAAGAAGAATCACAGAAAGTGCTGATAGAAAAGATATGTGCAAGATGAAAAATACACACTTATTTTCTTCTGGATGATTTTTGCCAGCTGCTGGGAGTGGCTCTCTATCCCTACTGGAAAATATCTCACTGTGTTCTCAACTACTTCATTTTATTCCAGCAGGTTTGATTACTTAAGGGCATACATTTGTCTTGGTATATGATTATGCAATGCATTTTCTTGTGGCTAGAAACTAGAAGTACTGTCAAGGTCACACTTGGTAACCAAGGAAATAAGATGCCAAGGTTTATAGATATGTATTTCATCTGCAGAGTTATCTCATGTAGATCCAACATAAAATAACAATAATGGCAAAGCCTGGAAGAAGTTTGTACCATTGCTGTGGCAGGTCTGTGGCTGCATGGAAGATTTCAGCCTCAGCAACCACCATCACCAGCATCTTCTCCACCATTACACAGCACATCTTTCCTTTTGCTCAGACCAGCCTGAGCAAGGTGCTTTGTGAAGAACTGTGTGTGTTATTTGTAGGTGAAGGACTTGCATAGTCTGATCTATTTATAGATAATACAGTTAATCTCATCTTGAAAACAAGGAGAAAAGCAATATAGACAGTGGCAGCTGTGACCCTAATATATTATATTTAGCCATCGCATCCTCTTCTAACCTGCTGTTTATTGAGTGTCAGGATTGCACACAATTAGTCACTGTTTTGTGGTTACTGGCTTGTGTGGTCTCCCACTCCCTGTTCAGCTTTGCAGGCTTGTTAATAGTTAACTTGTGATTTTCTTCAGGGAGCTTAACCCAGTTAATTCAAATGTTCTAACCGTATTTAGCTGGGAGTTTTATATTGTTCCACCTTCATTTCCCACACAGCTGTACGTGCTTCTTGCAGACAAAAGATCCATACAGTCCTATGTATTTATTGATTACAAGGTTCACACTGCTTGGGAACAGGAAGAAAACAGCAGTCAGTGTCAGGTGGAACACTTTTTTCCAATTATAGTTGAGCAGTCTTTATCATTAGTCCAGTTATACTTATCAGACCTCTCTTAGAACATTCTGGACTGACCTGTCAGTATATCTTCCTTGGAAAGTTACCCCATCCAAGGCTGTGTACTGAACAAGATTTTCAAGACTGCATCCCGTATTGTGTGCTTCCCTGAGATATCTAACCACTGGTTAATACTGATTTGTTTTGCTCTGTTTAACACTTCTCTCCTATATATAAGAAATCCAGAGCTGCAGATTAGAATTGACCATGAAACCCCTGAGAGAAAACAAAAGTGGTTATTACAGCAAATGATCTCTTCCAGCTGGCCATGATTCTACAGTCCCTTGCTCAGAAAGGGCTTGGTCATTATTTTTGTTACGTTGTAGACCAGAAACTTGCTGTAAAAACCTTGTACCAAAGCTCATCTATGTATAACACTAAACACATAAATAATATAGGGAAAATGTTTATATCTAGAAGGATGATTACATGTTATAGATACCTGAAATGTGAAACAGTAATGACACGAGTAAAGATAACCTCACAGTTACATAGGATACATTTTTCTGTATTTTCTATTTCGTGCTTACACCCCAGATAAAGAAGGCTATTTTTTCTTGTAATAGAAATATTTCTTTCTAAACTACAACATGTGACATGATAAGATGACATTTTAGACTTGGTCTATGTCAGAAAGATACCGAAAGAACAGTTAAGACAGCAGCAAGGAGAGATCATGTTAAAGGCAGCTAACTTCTTTCTGATAAGTAACAAGGAGAGTAGCTCCTGCCAGCTTGTCACTGCAAGAAACAAACCCTATGATCTTAAACAGTTTCCAACATCTGTGTTTCAGCAGTGGCTGACAGAGAAGCAAATCTGCTTTTTATCGTCCTTGTGCAGGCTGCTGTAACGTCACTGTGGCTAACCTCTGACTGTGCGAAGGACAGGACTCTGCAGTAACCTCAGAGAACATGACAGAGAAAGTCCAGAAACGGGATACCATAAATAGCGAGAAGGAGGAGAAATTAGCTGAACAAACCTTTTGGAAGAAAAGTAACTCTTTTTCATTTTGTGTAATTTTTTGTGTGTTTAGAAAGCTTGGGTTTTAGTGAAGCTGTATCCAAACAAAAAAGAATAATTTTTCTCCTCCATGCTGTCTCCAAGAAAAGACCCGTAGGCATCTTCTGGCCTATGTATACATTAAAATTATTGGGATTGCATCTCAGAGTATAGAAGTCTGTTTCCTGTTTACAGATGGTGAAGTAAATAATAGGTTGAAATTTTTGAAACTTCTCTTGAATTGAGGAACCAATATTCCCTCAAAAAACATCAATGATGAATGTTTGCAGCTTATTGACTCAGTTTGTATTCGTCTTCTCTGCACCTTTGCTGATACGGAACAGAGTCAGCAGAGGGTCTCTTCCCCTTTACATAAACTGCATTTGAGAAGACTCAAGTCATGCCAGAGAGATTTTATGTCCATTTTCAAACCAGTGATGTGTGCTGAAGAATGATGCACAGATTTCCACGTGCAAAAACCTTTTAATGATTCACCATGCATGATCCTGCAAATAGCAAATATATGTGGCAAACAAAGCCGGCCAAATCTTAGAAATACAGATATATGTTATTCAGACTGGGAAAGACACCATTTTCTGATGTTTCCTGTAATATGGAATTTCTGTTGAAAAGATAGTCTGCAAATACCAACACATGGGATTTCTGAAATGAAGTATGACCCCGGCAGCTGCTGGCTGAAATTGGTATGGTGCTCACTGGGCTCAGTGCTGCCCACCTCCCGAACAGCAGCTGTGACTTTCATGATTGTGTTAATTTTGCTCAGTGTCTGCTCTCTTCCCAGCTCTGGATCTCTGGGATGTGTCTGCCCTCTGGAAGCAGTTTCAGAGTTTCTTGGCCCCCAAGCCAGCTGGCTCCCTCAGTTGTACGGGCTGGCAATCCCTTGGAATACCACTCCATGATCCATCAAAGATGCTGATCCCATCCCCGTGCTGATACCAGCCTGCTCTGATGAAGCCATGTCTTGTTGGAGAGTTCACAGCCATCTTTGGTAAAAATGATTAATTGATACTCCCAGAGACACTGATGCACAGGCACATCATTATCTTCTGTTCCCTTGCTGTATAATTACCAGACATAATTCAATATTTCTCCCATGAGCAAAGCATTTACCAGTTATGCTCCACCTGCCCCTTTGGCAGTGTCCACAACACAGAAAAGCTGAGTAGGCCTGCCAGCCCCTTCCAGCCTTCGTCTTCATGCCCTGGCACACAGTTGCAAGGCAGAAGTGATCTAATGCCCATTACCCAATTGTCCTCACACAGTTCCTCCTTATGTCAGCCTATCCTTTCCCCATATCCGCATCTCTGTCCTTGGCTGCCTGTGCCCACTGCCTTCTGTCACTTCAGTCAGGTTGCACTACTGTATTTTCCACTGCTGGGTATGCTCACTTTTCTCATTATCTCCTCCTTCAGTTTACTGAACTCTTCTGCCTTCAAACCTCTTTTTCCATATTGCCTATCACTGGGGAACCAGAGCTTCCTCTTCTCCTTCCTATTTCAGAAGCAGTCAGACACAGCCTTTTCACCTCCTCTCCCTTCCTCTCCTGTTTCTCAATAAATCAGTCTCTTCTGCCTTCTCCTCAGGTCTCTTTCTATTAAATACTGTCTCAATATGTTTTACGTCCTCTTTCACCATTTGTCCTGGAGCCATGACAAAGTCAGTTTTCTCTTTGTCTTGCCTCATTCACCTCCTTTCCACTCAATAATCCCAGCTCTTCTTCCACTGGGATTTGTTCCACCCAATTTGTCTTATTTCTTAAGGCTTATTTGATTCAGCTATGTGTGTGTTTATGTGAGCATCTAAATCTAATGACCCATTCTTTAACCCATTGGTAAGCTGAAACCTCAGCAATAACAGAGTGAAGGTCTTAAAAATATCAGCTTCCTGCAGTTTTCAGGAAGATTGATGACTGGGTGAAGAAAAAAGATTTGCACTTGCATTCACTGCTGGAAAGGCTGCAGCATGTGCTCCTTCCAGTGAATGTACAATTATTAATTATTATTAATGGTCAACACCAGGAAAAACTTAGCTCAGAGTTTGCATTTTCCTGGACGAAAGCAAGTGAAGTCATAAGAAACATTTTTTTTTCTATCTAAAAGTAGATATGAAATAAAGAAGTAAAACCTTAAAGAAGTCTTCTTTGCGGTTTTATTTTTTTATTTCATATCTGCTTCTAGCTACTTTAATCTTGGTTTTATCAAAATGTCTCATACAAATTTTTAGTCGCTCAGGTTTCTGGTTTGACCTGTGTTTGTGAACCCGTTCTTTCTGCATCTTGACTTCTTCTTCAAGGTGTCCCTCTTCATGTCTTCAAATTCTCCTTTATGCATTGTGTTCTCCCTTAATATTTCTTCTATTTCTCTTGTTTTCTGTCTGAGGACTCTTCTCATGAATGTCAGTTCCTTTGTTTTGTAGCTGCTGGTGACTGCCACCATTCCTGAGTGTCCTTTTTATAATCTGTGCCTCTGTAAATGGAGAAAATTGCCTGTTAAATGCAGAACTTAAAAAAAAAAATCAACAAAAAACAAACGACAGCAACAAAAAACCCCAACCAACCAAATAAACAAAACCCCCAAACCATTGATTTTTCTAGAACAGAAGGGAAGAATATAGAACCTTTCTGAAACTTTGTAAATAAATTCATAGCCACAGTGAAAACTGATCTGCCCTTTATCAGACTTGATAAATTTTCATATAAATGTTCACAGTTCTGTCACATACAGAAGAAATCTTTCTCTTGTTACAAATTGAGATGCAAATTTATTTCTGAGACATGTAAAGTTATTCTGCACTATAATTCATGCAATGAGAAGGCTGTATGGCTTTCAAGTCATACAACTCTTATTTTGCTTATTTTATTCTCAGTGACCTCTCAATAGTAACTAATATTTAAAAAAAATTAGTGGGAAATGAAGTTGGGACCTTCTGAATAGAAGAATATTAACACTTGGCATGGAAATACTTTTATTGAAAAACACTAACAACAAGAGACATGAAATAAAAGAGAAGGATAAATTGTTCCTTCGTCCTGGAATATCATCTGAATTGTTTCAGATACCAACAATGAGTTAAAGCCAGCATTTCAGAGGGAAGATCCTAAATCATATACTTGCAGAGAGAATTTCTCACAACCTGAAATAAAAATACAACTGATGCAAGAAAACAAGGATAGAAGTATTTTATAATTGAGTGACAGGTAATGAGAGGCAGCAGAGAATAGATGCTCTCTAGTGCGGCTGGTTATGAGGGATGCTCCTCATTTTCAGTCCAGGAGTACATAGAGCAATCTCTCCAGCAGAGTTTTCAATCACTGTATTTCATAAATCCCAGAGACCACACACAACTGCCTGCATAGGAGTGAAATTAAGATCTTGTACTAAGTGAGAATTTGATTTTGCCCTGAGCAATTTCTGCAGAAAATTTTCTTAGTACTTCAGCCTGTGAAGTATTACAGGTACAGCATTAAAACAGATAGCTTCATTTCCATAACCAGTAAGAGCTCCTGAGTGACAGTAGGTTCAGCTCCCAGTTTCATACCTAAATTGAGCAAAAGGAAATCAAGTAAATAGGAGCAAGGAAATTGCAGCTTGCTTGGGTACCATCAGATCAGACCAGAGCTCTTACACTAACATGAGATAAATGGGCACATCATACTTGACAGGCAATAACCTCAGTTCTGACCAACAGGTGTAGAGTTTTGAAATATTTTTTTAACCTGGATTTTAGTCTTTATGTCAGTCTAGAAAAAGAAAGCTTCTCAAAATATTATTTAATATATGTGTCAAAACCTATTCTGCAGAGAGCAGTTTATGCTTTAAATTTGTAATAGCTGGCTGCCTTGTAATGTACTACTGTTCATGTAATTGCCATCAAATTTTAGTGTTTTGGTTGAATAGTTATTTGCTGTTAAGTCACAATCTGCTTCTTATGCACTGCTTGTAGGGAACTATGAAATTATCTGCCTATGATAAAATAGCTTATGGAAGTGGGTAGCAGTTGAGGCTAATAGTAATGGTTATGTAATTGCAGTGAAGTGTAGAGAGATTCTTCAGGTCACTATTTTTCCAGAGTCTGTGCAGACAAATAGTTAAAAAGTGTCTACTTTAGTTACAGGAAACATTAACGGTATGAAACATGCAGGAGAAAGGGGAAAGCAATTATAGGTACATATAAACATAGTTAAACAAAAATGAAAGTAGGCCTTCATATTTTGTATGAAGATGAAAATCTTCTTAATATGAACATTTCAAGAGGAATCCAGCAGACACTGCAGACAGACTGAATCAGCTACTGGAAGAAAAGGGTAAATTGAGTCATATAATCTCAATAGCATTGATTTTGTACCTCAGATATCATGATGTTCATTCTTTCCTCCAGATCATTTTAGTGAAAACAGTTAAGAAGCGCATGTCTTATTGCCTTAAATTCTTAAGTCTTCACAAAATCTCCCTTGCCTCTGGATTAAATGCCAAAGCTTTCCTCACCTGATTTATTTTGCTTTTCTTCAGTTTTCTGTTTGTTGTTGATTTCAATTTTCTGGCATTTCCTTCTAAATTTGTGGGATTTTATTCAATAAAATTTATCCAGGAAATTGAGTGAAATGCAACCACTTAGGTGGAATATTTTCCCCAGATCTTCCATAGCAGAAAATAAAAGCAGCGTAAACCTCTGCCATTATCTCATTTAAATCTGTTTCTGCTTTCAGCTTATAACCTCACTAAATTAGCATTAGAGAAACAGACCTTTATGTTAAATTCATTGCAGGGCTGTGCCAGCAGGACTAGTTGCATTTTAGTGGTCCCTCATTGCCTGTTTGCACAAAATTATAGCAAAGCCCTGAATAGTAAATTAAAATGGAACACAACCTTTTTATGTTGAACTTCGAGTAGTTGAAAGCTTAAGCTTCTGTAGAACCCCATTACTATTGCATAAAGCATGTTTTCCATATTTAAAATTCTGATTAATTAAAAACACTTGCAGTAATTAACATGCATGCTAGAGGAAGCCAGAAATTATCTATACAAAATTGCTTGTGGTTTACTTTGGTGTACATACAAGAAAACTTGATATACAAACTTATTTCCTGGACTTCGGATTCCATGAAGAAATGCTGTCTGGGTGTCTGACTTTAAGTTATTGCTTACAGTAAGTTTTTCTCTTACAGGCAGCTCTGTCTCTTGGAGTGGAGCTCTGCCTCGAGTGTATTTCATCTCCCCAGTCAGTGACCCAGCAGTTTGTGACCAGTTCTCCTCTTGCTTACTACCTCTATCTTTTTTTTGTCAATGAGCCCTTCTTTGTCTTCTTCACATGTATTACGGTATTAATATAATACATTAAGACACTATAGGAAAGGTAATAACTAATAACTATTGCTACAAATGGCAGTGTAGACAGGGTTGCTGAGGGATGTTGCCAAATGAGGTGAACTCAATGGCACTTAACAGTATTTAAGCCAGCATTTTGCCTTACCTCCTCGCCATATATTTCTTTCAAAACAAGGGTTCTCTGGGCCATAATCCTACAAAGAGCCATAATAAGATGAAGCATCTATACCTAATTTAGGACTAAAAAAATTGCTAANCATCTCAGTAAGCGCCTGTTTTATTTTACAGTCTGAGTAAGAACAAGAGTAAGCAAAGCCCATCTAAACCGTAAAGATATACTGCTGGTTTTCATGGAGGCTTTTAACTGAATCTACTCTGAAAAACAGATTTTACTTGATAGCTAACCTGCAAATGGATACTGAATGAAATGTGAAATTACTGAAATGGCTTTAATTCTTTCATAAATACAAATAAAATTAAGGTCTATATAATCTTTTACCAGAAGAAGGGCAAAATATTTAATCCACAGTTTGTTTTGTTCTTTTTTGTGTCTGGACTGTTTAGGAACACGTGACCACTGTGTGTGGACCAGACAGACCACTAAACCTGCTTCAGTATACTCACATCTCTTTGTGTAATCTCCATTTTGATATTTTGAGTTGATTTTGACGATACTTGCAAAAGACACCGTAGAGTCTGTGGGCGATCTGTTTATTCAGAGTGCATATGTGTCCAAGCACACACTCTGAATGGAAATTGTTCATCTCATAAACCTGGCAAAAGACAGATACTGAGTCTGCAGCTGCCCTGAAAACTCACCCAGAGTTGCAAAGGCAAGCTCACTTATCAAGACTGACTTTGTGGATCTGGTCTATCTATTCCCAGTGCTGTGAATTCAGTGTGGTGCTGTTGCTGGATGTTCTTGTTACTCTTCTCCCCCAGTTTACTAACCAAGGAACCACTGTGCTTCTTCACAGATATGCCACGTGTGGATGAATGGTCTGTGGACGACAAGCTCAATGACTTTCAAAGACCTGTGCATTCTTCCAGTCAAGCCCAGCACAGTCCCCCAAACTTCACAATTAATAGCTGCACGTGTGTTTCAAAGAAAAATGTTTCTTCTTTAAATGCAAAATTTCCTATTAAAATAACCCCTGCCCAGCGCCTCATATGGGCAACTACAACGTTTTCTGTGCGTGAAGGTCGAACGACTTCAGGTGACTAAAGATGATTTTTAGACAATAGAGAGAAGGATTTTAGCAGTTAGAGAGAACATGATATTTCTCACAGTGTCTGTCATTTACTTATGACTTTGTATAAGTCTAAGTTGTCAGGTATGAGATAGCGTGACATTAGTTTTTTCCTGCATGTGGAAATAGACTATAATAGTTATTGCAAGCTGCCTGCGATGCTTTGGATTTATCTCCTGTTTTATTATGCACTGATTACCCCTTGTGGACAAGCCCATTAGTCTCTGCTAGTGCATTAATGGTTTCCCCAGAACACTGCATCACGACTTGTGATGATGGAGTCACCTCACCTTACAAGTAAAGCAATTTGAACAAAATCAAATTTGAATCAAATTTGAAAAATCAGGCCTAGTGCATTTACAAAAGCTGAACCAAAGCCTTCCTAGAATAATTATTTATCCTTCTTCACTCTTTCTCCTGTTAGTGCATGAATATGATTTTATACCATACCACCATGGAAGTTTTTTGTCATTGTTTGAGTGATTGCATAGCTCAGTCATGAAAAATGTAACCAATATAAATTCAAGGTGGTGACACCTTTTAATATCAACAGTTATCTATTCTGTATATCATAAAAAATATGAATAACTGTTTGGGGTTACACAGAAATCAGTTAGCCAGAGTGTGAAGATGTCAGACTACTTGGCTACGTATTTGCTGGTATTTCAAATTGGCACTTGTTGGTAATTTATTTGATTAAAAATTAACATATCCAGATTTTGCCATGCTGTGATTGTGAGGGCTGATTTAAAAACAGGCTTATTTGGTAGTGTGCTGCTCTAGAATAGAAAGAGATGGTTAAGCTTACTATTACATGGAGTTGAGGAGGTAAGGCTTCATTTACTGTGAAATGCCTCACTGATATTTTCACCTAAAAACCTGTATCATCTAAGAGCCTGTACTGGGTATACTGGGTCAGACAAAAGGCCCAGCTAGCCCAGTGCCCCATGTTCAGCACTGGCCAAACAGAGAGGCCCAGGAAAGAAGCACAAGGCAGGCAGGAATGACACCTTTCTCCTAATATATTCCTGCACTCCAGTTGTTTTCTGCTGTCTCTCCTAGGGCTAGATGTTGTTTGGGAGTCTTAAGTAGACCTTAGAAGACCTCTCTTTGTGCCCATGTGAGCTTTACTGTCTGCGGTTGTGGCAAGAAGTTGCACAGGTCCACTACAGGTCACATGAAAAATTACCTTTCTTGTTAGCTTTGAACCTGGCTGCTGCCAGCCTCTTCTCTAGATAATATGTAAGGTCCCCTCCAATCCAATCCAGTCCAATCCAATCCAATCCAATCCAATCCAATCCAATCCAATCCAATCCATTCTTCTCCAGACCTGGGAGCCCTAACTAATTTAAATCATTCTCTAAGTGGAAATATTTCCTTTTGCATTTCAGTATTACTGCTAGATTACACCCTTTTGCCCTTTCATACTAGAAATTGTTTGGTAGCTTTTAGAACAGCTGACTCCACAACTTCCATTGCATGGAAATATTTAGCTTCTGTGTATTTCTGTGTACATGTATATCTGATTCTGGAATGGTGCAAACCTGTAAATTTGCTGTTTTCAAAGAAGCTCTAGCTGTTTAGACCAAATGAAGTTGTCACTGGGGATTTGCCTTTCTGTTTATTGATGATGATGTAAATTTAATAGGTATTTGAAGATTTTTACAACTTTTGTAGCCTACCTTAAAAATAATCAATTACTTAGATCCTCAAAATAATCTCTGTACAGAATTAAATGATAAAGAGAAGTGTGTAAAACAAAGCAGAGCTGTGTTTTCTCCTTTTTGGACTTAGGCCTATTTGCCAATTGAATTTGATCTGATATTACTGCTCTGGTGAGGATTTGGATTATGGAAACAGTATATGGCCTAGGAGTGCCTTATGTAACTTATTCCATGGGTAGTATGAGAACACAGCATATTTCAATAGTGAATACTTCAATGCAAGTCTGACAACAGCGACTGGCATGGATGAGTAACCTCTGTAAATGAAAAGTCTTTTAAACTGTGCACATTTAAAAGAAATATTCAGTAGCATTCAAATTAAATGTGAATTTTAATGAAACAAAGAAAGATCATAAAATAAGCAAAGTGAAGCTGACTAAGTGATTTATTCAAGGAATCTGTGGAAAAGGTATAGGCACAGCCTGCCTTTTTAATTACTGTGTTAAAAATCAACATGCAAATTGTTTATGCAGAAGTCAAAACCAAACCAAGCAAACTACCTCAGAGCTGGGCAGCATTCCACCCTCAAACGATTTGTTACATCATGCCTTAAAAGTGCCAGTAAGAGCTTCCGGGAATATTAGCATTGCAATGTTGCAATAGTCCAAGCACCACCCAAGGAACTGGCACACAGAGCTCATAGCTGGGCTATGCTTTGTAGATCACAATTCTTTTGCATGAATTCAGTACATAAATATTAACTTTGAACTACACATATGCACTATTTCAATAGTTTGAGCAGTCATCTGAGGCAATCATGCAATAAAGAGTTTGTTTACAATTTCTGAACAAGATAACATTTAACAGGAAGCGAGTCAGATAACTGACTTCTGCATTCAAACCACATGACGAACTGTATTTCACATTGAAGATATAAAACAACTCTGTCATTCCTTGTTGCCTTTTGAGCCCAATTTTGTGCCTTTATGAGAAAGGATTTTAGCTTTTTTTTGGCCTAGTAAACTTTGAGTAGAAGGTGACAGCCTGAAGACTTTGCTGCCATATTGTAGTTTCCACTCCTTCAGAGATACAGATGTGCAGTTTTAACCAGCTGATTTTGCTAAAGTAATGAAATTAAAGGTCGACCAGGGATATGGACTCTCACACTTAATTAATTAAATGCCTTTTACTACTGAATAGTGACTGGAGACATTAGCTGTGGCAGACAGATTATTTGGTAACTGCTAGGTGCATATCCTTCCTGGGCTCTTCTATAAAATACACATTGTACAATTCCTGCGCTCCATAGAAATATGAAATACATTTCTGTGTTCCTGAAGCAGAATAAGTATGTTTCTTTGCTACTGCTCTATTAGTCTCAGCTTACAGGGAACCTTCAGCACTGTTTTCACAAGACACAAGGAAATACTGAGAGGCTACAGCAAGCCACAGTATAGGCAGAGCCCTGGATGCTGAATGATGTTTCAGTTACCAAATCCTCCGAAGTTGTCGGGATAAATAAAACCCTCTGCCACTGTCTTTTTAGTGTTAGTGAGTAAGGCATTACTTTATTCTTGGCCAGCAGGCATGTGTGTGGCCAACAAAACTCTGGCCTCTGCACAAATGCAGATACAAAACTCATTCACTTATTTTTACATTTTTAGCAAACAAAGAAATTAATGTTCATTGGTTCTACATTACATCATTCTCTTACATTAATTAGTATTCTGTCCTCTACTGGTTATTGATTTCTCACTTCTCATGATAACTAGTTTGTATTTTTCAGTCTTTTTATTATCTTTTTCCCAGGTAGGGACTTTTCAACACACATATACCGAGTCTTTGTTAGCTTCTTCTCTATTTTCTGGTTTCTTGTCCAAAATGTCCTTGTAGTCCATAAATTCTGTGCTTCTTGTATCCAATTTCAACAATACATCACTCTCTCCCAGGCCTTGTTCATTGAAGCCTATCAAGGTTAGCTTAGCAAAACTTAAAGTTTCAGTAATTTTCCCAAGCTGTATTCCCACACTAGCTGCTTATGACAACTTTGCTAAATGCCAGCAAGAGTAATTTAAGAATAACATAGTATTTGTAATTAAAATATATATAGGTTATAATTAATTTAAAAAAATAATTAA